>JBBBDQ010001353.1:1722500-2202500 GCA_037127315.1 Ascarosepion bandense
ATTGTTGTTTTTCCTTGTCCTACTTTATTATTCATAATAACGCCAACAAATACCTTTGAAAAGTGTTGGCCGAAATATTCTTCAGTTTAGCACAATGACGTCAATATTGTTTAAAGCAATTTGTTGTTTCTGTGGGTACAAATTTTTGTTTATATATATATATATATATATATATATATATATATATATATATATATATATTATTGTAACTAAGTTGTAGAACTCGTAGGTTTTTTAATCTTTTGTTCATGCATTTACTTTTATAAAGGGTGCTCGATACAAAAACGACATCTGCCCTTTATGTCTAAGTGAAAAATACACATTCTTCAGTACCCTAACAGCAACGATTTATTAAACCGTAGAGACGAATTAGCAGTACTATGCAAGCATCGCAAATATTTCTCGCTAAAATTTAAATAAATAAACACCCCCCACGAACCCCCCCCCCCAAAAAAAACACAAAAAATACACACAACCAACCCTATAAATAAACAGAAAAAGACAACAAACCTCTTCAATACCAACAAAAAACAGTGCAGATGCAGCAGAATAGTAGAAAAATAAATAAAAATACCAAAAAGCACACACCTCAATATAAAATAACAAAAATGAAAGTAAGAAGAAACCAACTCCAAAACAAAACAACACCTAACATCCCCTAAACTAAATAACAACACGCAAGGCGCCAGCAGCCTAAACCCACACAAGATAAATAGGAAACCTATCCTGAACTCAGCCACAAACAAACACTTAACCCTACGACCTTAAAAAGATCAACAAAACTCAAATTACAGACCAACCCCTCTAACACCATTCTCATTTAAAAAAAATCACCTGAAGATGAAGCAGTCCACATATAGGGTTAGCTTCGAAACCCAAACATTTTTGTGTAGTGATACTATGAATTTATAAACCATTTTAACAACTATTACACTATATATATATATATATATATATATATATATATATATATATATATATATATTGTGTGTATTTTGGCAGCATTTTTTCATTAATGCAACCTGGTTTGAATACAATCAATTTCGATATTTCCAACAACGTACTCAAATGTCTGTAATCAGACCAGGGACCATAACCCCACTATTTTGTCACTGTCTTCGGCCATCCGCCACGGTAGGGATGGACTTATATTTTCAATTCAATTATCTTTATTGTTAATAGCTTAAATGTTCTATGTTTACTGTGTGTTAATATTTACTCTTTGATAATGGCTTATGTGAGCCGAAAGCTTAGACCCGATAAAAAATTCAACAAATACTGTGATTTTTTGTTGTCTTTCAACGACATCACCATCAAGTATATCAGACGGTATGAACGGATCCTACACAAAATTAATAGACAAAACTTGTCTATACTATTCAATGAAACCTGCATATATATATATATATATATATATATATATATATATATATATATATATATAACGGACTTTATTATAATATAGGGGATATCATGTATGCAACTTTTTGGCAGTACTAACACCAAAGCTATCAACTGATAAAAAATGAGCGTGAGTAAAAAATACAAAATTGATAGTTATACATTTAGGCAATGAAAAAGAAAAAAGAAAACAAACAAACAATATCTACGTAATGAATCGTATATTTTAGAAGTAAGAATAAAAGAGTTAAAAATAAAAAGATGTATTTCTGTTTGTGTTGACATATGCAGAACGTTAATTTAACCAAATGTCTGATGTGTAAGTATAGATATGTCGCTTAGAAATGCTCAGGTAAGTATTCGTTTCTAAATAAAACGAATAAATAATGATATAAAGCCGTAGTTATTCATCTTTATTTCATCACTTACTCATAAAGTCTAACATTTAGCTAATATTTCAAATTATACTCGGTTAAATGTTTTATATCTTAAAATTCAAATGATGCTATTATATGACCGCTCATACTAAGATTACTCTAAATCTTGTTACACGTCGGACTTATTTGGGTATTTTTTACGGTTTATCAACATTTTGGAGGTTATTTAAAAATAAGCGAAATATTTGGTTTCTAAGAATTTTTGTGGAAGATAATAATGATTTTTTGATACATGTCTTAATATTTAACCCACACTTGGGAGAAAAGGCGGATTTATACGTTTTTAAAGGTATTTGCACGAGACTATAACAAAACCGAATGAAATGTTTGATTTCTCATTAATTTTATCCATTATACTACCAGTACACTTACTGTTATTCTCGAACGATCACCCATCTAGACACTGACCAAGTTGAACGCTGCTTAACTTCGGTGATCAGACGAGAACCAAATCAAATGCTCAGTCAGTCAGTGTTATGGCGCCATATCTATAGGAATCGACTCCTTCTCCGTTAATAAATACTTACCTGCGTTAATTCTTGGGAGGCAGTCAAGTGGCAGTCTAGAGATAGTCGAGACGCAACGTAACTATACAGTTCGAACATAAACTTCTGCTGATTACTAACACTCTTACTTTGTATATATGTTTTGTTATTTTAATACACTGGTTGAACCTACCTTCATGTTTCCGTATCATACCACTGGGCTGTCACAACCTACAGCAGTCAGTCAGTCAGTTAAATACATTACGTGATACACGCTAGGGCGATCATGTCATTTTTCGAGACATGTTTGACTAGGCAGTAGAATTTCCTGTAGTAGTCTGCCATTACTTTCTGTAGTAGACAGGTTGTCAATCAAGGCTATAGATCCCAATCTGTTTTGCTATTTAACACATAACTAGAGGGAGAAAAGATGAATTAACACTTTTCCCAAGAGTATTTGCACACAAGGAAAAGCAACGAATTCAAATCAGATGCTACTAATCAAATATACATCAAGCAGATAAAGAAAAGTAAATTTTATAGATATTTATTTGCAAATCTGAAATATCTTTATAAACAAAATTTTTATCTAGTTCCTTTTATCATTATTAAAATTTAAATTAAATAAACTTCCTATTTTTAATTCCATTAAGCAATTTGCGGCAAATTTGATAAAATCGATATGAAAAGATTATTTTGATTTATTTAAATAATTCCATAAAATAATTTTTCTACTCTGCTCGACGGGTTTTTAAATGTGAAATGGCAGACAACAAAGATGGTTACTACGAACACGGTGCACGAAATAAAATCGTTATTAACGCTGCCGGCCTTAAAAGTATAAATTACTATACAAGTCTCAATACTTTTTTTTATATGTACTTCCAAGAAAATATTATTTTTACAATCTAAGTCTGCATTTATTTTACGTTTTCTTACACATATTTCCAAGGAGGCGGATATACATCCTTTCTATACACAGACGATAAAATTGAAACAATTAACGACAGACAATTATGGGATACAAATCCTTTATCATCGAATAATTAACTGAAACTTCCGCCAAAATGAATCAAAATGACTGAAAACATTTTGAAAAAAACCAGACCAATGCAAATATTCACAATTATGTGTGAAATTTAATACTGACAATTCGGAAAGAATTAACCCCACACTGAAATAAAAAGAAGCCAAATTTCACGATCAGATGTTAAATTAATTTTTTTAACACACTTGATAAACTCGACAGGCTCCAAAGGAGAATCAGCAATGTGATAGGTAGCGACTTGGCGGTTCGACTATAGCCACTTCCCCACCGACGAGATGTGACCTCCCTTTGTCTGTTCTATAAATACTTTCATGGCTTCTGCTCCAAAGAACTTAAGTCACTGGTGCCTCTGCAACAGGAGTTTATTCGTGCAACCAGATTGGTAACTGGGTCCCACCCTATTACAGTTAGATTAACCAAATGCAGACGACAATTCTACTCCTGCAGCTTCTTCTCTCGCACTTCCCGCCTGTGGAAGTCGCTTCCATATTATTGCTTTCCTGACGGCTACAACATCCAGGAATTTAAATGCAATGTCAATACGCACCTATTAACCACTTGACTGTAGTTCTTTCACCACCCCGTATATCCTTTCCTTTTTCTCCACCTTTTGTCATCAAACCTGTATTCACATCCTTCTCTTGCTCCTTTCTAACTGGTTTGTCTTCCACTTCACTCTCTTCTACTTAATCTTTTTACTCTTATGTAGCCCCTTGCTCGGGTGATACAATTAAAAACAAAAACTGAGAGAAATGTTAGCAATCCAATGTGAAAAAATTAATGGCTATAAACACAGAAAGAAAGTCGAAGCAGTCAGTCAGATGGACGCACAGATTTACGACACGCAAGATGTGACTAAAAAATTTAATTTGCCGTCCCAGACGTAAAGTGGCGTCACATATTCTTTTTTCCTTTTTCACTCGTGTCAATTTGTTTCGCCTTTTCTTCTCCATTCTCAAAATTCTCGCGGTCAACAAAGAAGAAACGACGACAACAATAACAACAACAAGATACTTCAACTGACTCCTAAAAGATTAACGTCCGATAAGTACAGTTTTCTTTATTGCTTCACCTTTCTCGCCTGCAATAAAAAAGGGAACGGAACACAGACTTTATTAGTAACCGGTTAATCTTTCTACATACACATATTCTGTTACTATCAACTATAAGTTGACATTTTTTAAGTCCTTACTACTATTTCTCTGGGACATTTAACTATGTATATTTTTCTCTTTGAACATTTTCTTCTTACGAATTTGTTATTCTGTTTAGTTAATAAATTTTTACTTTTACAGACAAAACGAAATATTTTATTCTTCCACATTCCAGCATCCAACCTTCATTCTTTTGATATTTTAAATTGTGGGGACTTCGGTTGCGTTTGGCTAATTTGAGAAATCATCACCGAGGCCCCTACACAATGGTTATATTTAAAGGTTTAAAGCATTTGAATTAAAATTAAATAACACAAATGAAGCATTCATTAAAATATGATTTTAGAAATCTTCATACACATTAAAAGATTCCGCTTATATTGTATTATATTATATTGTATTGTATACGGGACATTTTAATATTATGTAAAAGACGTTGATAGTGAAATGTGTCTCGAGAAAACTAAATTTAAGCTCATGCGAATTGATAAAAAATGATAAACTGTTATTATTTTAATATCATAAGAACTTTTCACTCTTACATGTTGAACCGGTGCAAAAGGATGATTTTGGTTTCGTTTGGTTTGTTTAATGGCATATCGAACCTTTGGGGTCATTTAATACCGAAGCATTAGTTTCTTCAAAATCGAATTTTTGTTCGTAACATTTTTCTTTAAAAACGTATTTTTTTGGTAACATTTTTTTTCTTTCAAAAACGTATTTTGTTGGTAACATTTTTCTTTCAAAACGTATTTTTATTGACAACATTTTTCTTTCAAAACGTATTTTGTTGGTAACATTTTTCTTTCAAAACATATTTTTGTTGGTAACATTTTTCTTTCAAAACGTATTTTTGTTGGTAACATTTTTCTTTCTAAAACGTATTTTGCTGGTCACATTTTTCTTTCTGAAACATTTCTGTTGGTAACGTTTTTCCTTCAAAAAAGTTTTGTTGGTAATATTTTTCATTCAAAAATTTTTATGTATATATTTCATAAAAGTCTGTTTTTATACATTCATAGTGCATTGACCCGTGTTTGGAAGGTTAACTATTTGCCCATAGCTGGGACCCTAACAGTTGCTACCACCCCGGGTCATAATGGACCTGGGGACAACAGCAATTAAGAGGTGGTTCCTTGCTCCTCACAACCTCCCAATCAGCGGCCGTACTGCCGGATTTACTTTACTAAAAGAATGATTTAATGCATATCTTAAATGATGTGTAATCTTCCTCTTTCACCATGAATTATAATTCATTTTTATTTTAAATTCCTATCCACTCAGTCAGGATATCTTAGTATATTCATAATTTTCAACGAAAGGATGGTTTAAGTTATTTAAAACTAATTAATTAGCAGAATACATTTTATCTGGTATTATTTGAATTTATCTAATTTGTTGATTTTGTTAAATTTTGATTTATACTTGGGCGATCATGTCTCGAAAGAGACATGATAGACTGGGCAGAATATTATCCCGCCGTAGGTTGCCATTGCTTTCTGCGGTAGACTGAACCCAATCTGTCCTGTTATTTAACCCATAACTGGAAGGAATAGACGGATTAATACCTTTCCTAAAGGCATTTGTGCGTAAGTGAATGCAATGAATTCGGCTGGAATTCGAACTCGGCTCCCCAATTTCTCGTTTCGAGCCGATATCCAATGCACCAAAACAGAGGCAAATATAGATAATGTTACGTGAAGGGATACAAATGAAAGACTAAGCGTTAGAAACATCATGCAAATGGGTCAAAATCTATCTTGTAGCCATGCCTTTATACACTCCAGCATTCACAACACCATAATGGATGTTGTCGTGCAGGAAAGTTCCTGACCGCCTTTTTTGCTTCATGAAAGTGCTTCATGTAAGACAACTTAGTCTCCTTTCATCATTCTTCTCTTTTTTTAAAATATTTATTTATTTATCTAATTTTGCATTTTACTGCTTTTTTGTGGAATATATTCCTTTAGTATTTTTTCATGCATGAGTCTATATCAGTGTTTATCATCCTGGAATATATCACCCACCGGTGGGCGATTTCTTCTGTTGGATGGATAATGAACAATTGAACAGAAAATTTTGTACGGTTAGAAATTTGGTCGTCGATATAAAATTTTGAGTATTAAAAATCTATTTCAACATCAGTCAGTTAAGTGTCATACGCGATACACGCTTGGGTGATCATGTTTTGAAACAGACTAGGAAGAAATCTTTCCGCAGTAGGTTGCCATTACTTTTTGCGGTAGACTGGTTGCCAACCAGAACTATAGCACCGAATCTGTCTTGCTGTTCAACCCATAGCTGGAGAGAGAAGAGACAGGTTAACAAATTTCCTAATGGTATTTGCGTGTAAGCGAATACAACGAATTAAACTGGAATTCGAACTCGGCTCTCCGATTTTTCGTTCCGAACCGATATCCACTGCATTACAACGCACATCCAGCATATTTCAACAAATGCTACCCGAAAAAACGTATTCAAAAAACCTCTGTTTTTATAGAGGTTTTTTGCATGTCTCGCATGTTCAATCTAATCATCCTCCTGTATATTACATAACTGCCTGGTTCCCTGAATAAACAACGATCTACACTATTTACATTATGCGGACTATTGTCCACATCTTTGTTGGTATTTGTACGACGTTTCGAAGCCTCTTTTGATAGTCATGAGTTATCTCCATTTAACATTCTAAGTTATTTGTTTACCACTGCTCTAGCCTGGTTTTGAACTCACTAATCTTTTGGGTTAAGTCACGAAAACTAACCAACGTCTATAACCACTGGACCATGTGACATTAAAGACACAAATAACTGAGTTACTGGAACTTATAAGCCTAATGTTCAGTAATCATTTGTTACCAGAGTTCATATTGTAATTTTTGATGTAAATGGTTTTTCTCTAATATTTTTTTAATGTTAATGGTTTTCTGTAATAAAGGATTCGGTTCGAAGTTTGTAGTAGCTGTAGAAAACCGGAGCGTTCAACGGCCAAAACGTCGTACAAATGGCAACAATGGTCAGAATATTATAAATCGTGTAAATACGACATCATCTCAGAAACATAGACAAAAACAACAATCTTCTTGACAGAAATCGACAAAAACGCATATATAAAAATATAAACTTATATTTTAATTATTCGTCGGTGACGGTAGCGTAGAGTTGGAGGGTAGCTAGAGGAAATTACACACATGCAGGAGCTGTCGGGGAATTGTCTGTTCTCTCTCTCTCTCTTTCTCTCTCTCACTCTCTCTCTCTGATCTCTTCTCTTCTCCTTTGTTTTCTCTTTGGTTTTCTGCCAGAAGCTCCAGATATATATAACCCAAAATTCTCACATGTTTTCGCTTTTTCGTGTTGTCGCTTAATTGAGGACAATCATGTCTTTGTCGGCTATTGCCGTTCAAGTCTTAGTTGTCAACTTCTGTTTTCTCCCTTTGGTGTCAATGATGTCTTTGTTGGCAATTGCCTGTGTTTTCTGCCTTTGACATCAATCATATATTTGTCGGCTATTGCCTTACAAGCCTTAGTTGTCACCATTGTTTTCTGCCTTTGGTGTCATTCATGTTTTTGTTGGCTATTGCCTGTGATTTCTGATTTTGATATCAATCATATCTTTTTCGGCTATTGCCTTTCAAGCTTTATTGTCACATAGTGTTTTCTGCCTTTGGTGTCAATCATGTCTTTGTTGGCTATTGCCTGTGTTTTCTGCCTTTGATATCAATCATCTATTTTTCGTCTATTGCCTTTCAAGCCTTTGTTGACAACTTGTGCTTTCTGCCTTTTGTGTCAATCATGTCTTTGTTGGCTAATGCCTGTGTTTTAGGCCTTTGATATCAATAATATCTTTTTCGGCTATTGCCTTTCCAGCCTTTGTTGACACCTTGTGTGTTCTACCTTTGGTGTCAATCATGTCATTGTTGGCTATTGCCTGTCTTTTCTGCCTTTGACATCAATCATATATTTATAGGCTATTGCCTTTCAAGCTTTGTTGTCACCTCGTGTTTTCTGCCTTTGGTGTCAATCATACCTTTTTCGGCTATTGCCTTTCTTGCCTTTGTTGTCAATTTGTTTTTTTGTTTTTTCTGCCTTTGGTGTCAATCATGATTTTGTTGGCTATCGCCTGTGTTTTCTGCCTTTGATATCAATCATAACTTTTTCCGCTATTACCTTTCAAGTCTTTGTTGTAAACTTGTGTTTTCTACATTTGGTGTCAATGATGTCTTTGTTGGCTATTGCCTGTGGTTTCTGCCTTTGACATCAATCATATATTTGTCAGCTATTGCCTTTCCAGTCTTTGTTGTCATCTTGTGTTTTCTGCCTTTGGTGTCAATCATGTTTTTGTTGGCTATTGCCTGTGTTTTCTGCCTTTAATATCAATCATACCTTTTTCGGCTATTGCCTTTCAAGCTTTTGTTGTTAATTTGTGTTTTGTGTATTTGGTGTCAATCATGTTTTTGTTGGCTATTGCCTGTGTTTTCTGCCTTTGACATCAAACATATATTTGTTGGCTATTGCCTTTCAAGCCTTTTTTCTCACCTTGTGTTTTCTGCCTTTTATGTTAATCTTGTCTTTGTTGGATATTGCCTGTGTTTTCTGCCTTTGACATCAGTCATATATTTGACGGCTCTTGCCTTTCAAGCATTTGTTGTCATCTTGTGTTTTCTGCCTTTGGTGTCAATCATGTCTTTCTTCTCTATTGTTTGCGTTTTCTGCCTTTGACATCAATCATATCTTTGTCGGCTATTGCCTTCCATGCTTTTGTTGTTTCTCTCCACCATTCAGGGCCGGAGTATATTTTGTTCAATAATATTTTTATTGGCCAACGTAATATATTACATTTTGAAGCACATTTTGTTGTTTAATGTTTCTTTTTCCTGTATATGTGTATCGTGACTTCCAATGGAGCTGATCTTGAATCTCCACAGAAAATATTTTTCGTATTATTGGTGAATTACCTAGGATTCCTGCGAAAGATAATGCACTGGTTTTTCCTTGGCTTTATTCATGGTGTGAATTGAATGTTCTTTTTCTTTTAACCCGGTTGTAATACAAGACTAGAAATATCAGTCTACTCGGCTATTTACTTCAAATGTAGTGGAGGAATAGATGGTCAGATTGTTTTTCCCAAGCGTTCTAGTATGAAAGTTAATGCAACAGATTGTCTGAAATTTGAACTGGCTCACGGATTCCCTGTTTCAATGAACAGTTCTATAAACTTATGCAAGGTAGCATCCAAATCTACCTGATAAATTTCAGGCTGTCAGAAGATGACTCAAATTTTCTAGAAGAAAGAAAAGAAAAATGAAACTGGACTTTAAATTGAAATTAATGAACTGTAATTTAATTTGACTCAATCTTTACAAAGACAAACTGTAGCTAATGATTTTCAGCGCGCATAGAACGACAGAATAACAAATATAATAAAGAAAAATAAACTAATGATCGATCATCGATCCTCATACGAACGTATAGAACAATTGACAAAATATTTCCTATCTCGCCTAATGCATTTATTGTGTTTATTAATACTTAATCAAATTTATGTCCATCTTTTGAGTAGTTTACTTCCATTACCATTAATTGTAGCCATTTCGACACACTATTAATAACAATCTGTCAATTTCAAAAAGTGGAATCTGATGTTTTCCTTGCAGGAATTCTCTTTTAAAATTCAAAATTAGTATGAGCTTCTCACTTTTCATGGTAGCAAGTCCATTCATCTATAGTTAAACTCGAGCGTAGGAATATCAGATGTTGTAAGCTAAAATGTTCGATGGGGTGTAAGGGAAATGACTCGGAATTGTTAATTGGAGAGCCGGGTTCCAGTTCCCGATGTGTTCGTTAGATCTACTTATGTGCAAAGATATCAATCCAACGCTTTTCCACTCGCTCCCAAGATGTACGACAAAATAGTAAGACATGTATATTTGAACACCGGTTTTTTTCAATCACTGAAGGTAAGGAACGTCGAGCCTGTCCACCAGAATCATATTAATTTGAGAATGGCTTCGTCTAAATCTCTTTGGTATAGCTTTTTCCACCCTTCAGTAAATCCAGTAGCAATGATTCTGCGAGTAACTAGCCTAGCTGAGTCCGCCACCCACACGTCTCTGTGACTTCTGCTCAAAACCATTAGGGTTTGTCTTCACAGCCATCTCCGCCACCGCAATCGAAGGGAGAAAAGAAATAAGGAAAGAGCTTGATGATCCCGGTATTTGAATGGGATCAGGTGCCGGATACAAATATTTAAATATTATCCTTGAATTTCACTTTGTGATGTTCTTTCAAAAATATTCAAAGATTAACTTCCCATTTTTATTTCTAAAATTTAATCATCAACGCCTCCAGTAAAATAATTGCTTACTTATAAAGATTAAAAAAATCATATGTAAAATGAATTAAAAAAAATACAATTATTTCTTAGAAATTTCACGGTGATTGCTCTCGAGCTCATACAAATGTTAATTTGGTTATCTCATTTAAAGCAGAAAGTGACTTTATCTAGAAAACTAAGGTATCTAAACTTATTTATAGATGGAACTGTGTGTGTGTGTGTGTGTGTGTGTGTGTGTGTGTGTGTGTGTGTGTGTGTGTGTGTGTATCCGTTACCTATAGACTCCAAAACGGCTGAACCAATTTTCTTGAAAATTAACACAGTTGTACTATAAGCGTCTGCGAGTGTTCTTAGCTAGGTTTTGTGTCTAGGTACCCTCGATAAATATCGAAAATCGATAATCGAAAAAATCGGGTTATAAAAGGAGTGGTCAGATTTTAATAAAATTTGATACACTCATAGACAGACATAAGAAACGATATTCAGAAGTGTCAAGATTGCAGTTCTTACAATAGTGCAGAAAATCGATAACATATATATATATATAAGGCAAGGTGTTTGTGTGTGTGTCTGTTTATCTGTCTGTATGTCCTTTATACTAATCCACAATCTTTATCCGATTCTCACCAAACTTCACATAAATATTCTTTAGGTTGAGTCTGAACCCCAGGATCATGGATTAGTTTTAAAGCTTTCATTACACCCGAGCAACGCCGGGCTATACTGCTAGTATAGTTATAAAAACCATCCACAAAACAAACCCTGAAATTATAAAGACCATAAATAGCTATATTATAACTGAAACACGCGTATTTAAAAATTGATTTGCTTTTAAAAACTGAACATTCAAATTAATCGTGTCTATTAAACATGACATTGCTAAATTAACAAAGCGAAAGATGCATGCCATTAAAATATATTCTGATACTCTCTCACAATGAAAAGGCCTTGTGCCACATTCCGCCTCGGTGGGGAGATAGATAAATATAATTTTGATACTCTACTGACACTTGTGTGGTGAGTGTATGGGACGAATTACGACAAGTCTGGACATCCTGTGAACGATTATGACATGCTAAGACAAACATTGTACTCAGTTATCTCGTCTGCGGGACTGGGTAAACTTTGACCAGTGGCCCGAGATTCCACGCTCAGGTTCCCCAATTTTAAATATTGACCTAGTTTCATAACTCGCTCGTCTAAGTCATCAGGGTAACTCAACACCTCTGCCAGTCTTGTGGCGGGTGTATGAGACTAATTAAGAAAATCTTAGACATGTTGTAGCCACTACTGACATGCTAAGACAAGCTTTGTTTATTGTTACTACCAGTGGCCTGAGCCTCCGCGATCAGCTATCCAACATTAAAAACTCACCTTTTGTCACACCTCGTTCTAGCAGGGGAATAGGGTAAATCAACTTTTGTGTTGGGTGTATGAGACGAATAAAGACAAGCTTGGACAAATTTTAAGACAAGCTGTGACCAACCAATCATGACATGCTAAGACAAGATTCTTACCCAGTTACTGCGTACGGGCTGTCTGGGTAATGTTTGACCAGTAACCTGAGCGTAGGCGCTCGGGTTCTCCACTTTAAAAACCGGCCCTATGTCACATCACGCTCTAGTCGGAGGTTAGTGTATATGAAATATTCATCCGTCACTTGTTGCAAGAATATGAAACCAATACAAGCCAAGCTTAGACTGTGACCATCTTGCTCCAATAGTTGAGTAGGGTAAATACAATGCTTACCTGCCACCTGGCATACTTGTACGGCCAGGAAAGACAAGCTTAGACATTATAAGACTAGTTTAGACATACTAAGAAATGTTCTGTACTCAGTTGCCGTGTATGCAACAGCTAGGTAATATATGACCAGTGACCCGAGCATCCACGCTTGGTTTCCACTTTAAAAAACAATCTTGCGCCACAAGTTGCTCCATTCGGGGAGCAGTATACTTATGTATTTTGAAACCTCAGTTTGACATAATGTTTACCTATGAACATGCCACAGGTCATGCAATATTTTTTTTAATTAATTTTCAGTGATTCGATGAAACACACACACAGGATTTTTTATGCAATAATAGCGTGAGGTAATCAGATATTAGAAAATGAATTTATAAATAGGAACCTGAAATATTTAAAATAATCAGAATCATCGAAAAAATGAGCCAATAACATTCAATGGCATTTAATTTGGCCAAACTTGCCTAAATAAAAATATTACTCAAATATATCATGTCTTCACACTTGGGTAAATTAATTGAAACTACTGTTGTAGTGTTCATTATTTCACCATAAGGTCAGTTTTAGTCTCACAATTTTGGTCGATTATGTCTCTTTTTAGACATAACGAACTAGACAGAAGATTTTCCCGCAGTGGATTGCCATTATTTTCTGCAGTAGACTGGTTGCCAACCAAGGCTATATAACGCAATCTGTCCTGCTATTCAAACCATAGCTGGGGGGAGAAGAGATGGATTAATTCTGTTGGTGAGTCACCCCCTTTTCACACACTCTATGAACTCTTCCATGGTATACAAATAATCCTTCCAATACAGAACGGGTTGTTGTTGTTGTTAGAGTTGCTGAGACTCTTCAACTATAACACTGTCAGCTCTCTGCTTCCGAGCAGAGAGCAATAACCCAGTCGTGGTTCCGCCGAAGGGTAGAACCACGACTGGGCAAAAATAGACAGACATATTTTTGGCCCGGCTATATGGCCGGGAATACCCACATTAAAATGACCATGTGTCACATCCGGCCTTGCGTGGGAAGGCTAGTAAATACAGTTGTTGTTGTTAGAGTTGCTGAGACTCTTCAACTATAACACTGTCAGCTCTCTGCCTTCGGGTAGAGGGCGCTCTCTCCTTCCGAGCAGAGAGCAATAACCCAGTCGTGGTTCCGCCGAAGGGTAGAATCACGACTGGGCAAAAATAGGCAGCCATTTTTTGGCCGGACCATATAGCCCGGAAATCCCAGTCATAATTGACCATGTGTCAGATGTTGCCCTTACTGGGAGGGACAACTAAATATAGTTGTTGTAGTTAGAGTTGGTGTTTGTCAGAGCAGTTGAACCGCCGCTCGCAAGAATATAGACTATTACCCGGACTTACTTCTTGTATATATTTCACTCCTACTAACAAGTATTCCTAAATCTACTAATCGTGTACAGGTTGTATATCTTTTATTCAATATATTTACATTTTTGCCTCTCATATCTGTTTTTGTTATTATTATATTGCGTGGTTTTCTAAACAAGAATCCACAAGAAATACCTTTCCCAATTGTGATTGCACGAACTGGAATTCTCATTCCAAGCAGATATATATTGTACCACAACGAACATCTATAAAGATTGCATAGAGAGCTTCCAAAATGTCTTCTCGTCCGTACAGAATTCTGTGAACTCGTCAGCTGTGACAAGCATGGTTTAGTAGGGTGTACACAGAATGCTATAACCACCATCGTCACCTTCCAGCTGGAATTACAACAGTTGGTAGGTGAGCTTATTAAATATATATATATATATATATATATATATATATAGTTTTGATATACTAACATTACAATTATCCAAGAGATATATAACAACCTTACCTCAAAGAATTCTGAGAACGCCTCGAATAAACAGGGTAAATGAAAACTAATTCCATATTTTATTTATGATGGACTCTTCTGTCAATGTATAATTTTTACAATATGGGGAGTTACTTTTCAATCCATTGTATATATATATACATATATATATATATATATATATATATATATATATATATATATATACAGGGTGTCCATAAAGTTCGTGCGCACTTTAAAAATTTAAAAATTTATTTGTATTTGCGATAGAAATAATTTGTAAAAAGGATTAGAAAGAAGTAAATCTATATCTTTCAAGGTTTTATTGAAATTTTATATAACTTTCTACATGTCCTCTATCATTAGCAATAAAAAGGGTAATACGATTTTGCAATTCACGGAAAACATTTGCCAACAGATTTATAGTAATGTCAGAAATCGCATAAGTTATTTTAGCTTTCAAATCTTCTAATGAACTAGGTTTGGTTGCATACACAATTGTTTTCACATGTCCCCATAAAAAATCTAATGGAGTCAAATCTGGCCAATAAAATGATCCACACCTTCCAATCCATCTGTTAGGAAATCCCCGATTTAGAAACTGTCTAACACGCAGAGCAACGTGACAAGGGGCTTCATCTTGTTGAAACATTAAACTTTATAACATTTTCATAGATTTTTTTTTATCACAAATACAAATAAAGTTACAAATATTCTAAAGTTGACCCGGACTTTATCGACAGTCTGTATATATATATATATATATATATATATATATATATATATATATGTGCATATAGTGCGATGGATAAATTGTGGCTTAAATTACGCATAATAGAAAGCAACACTAAAATCTTGTTTTAACAGATATTTTTAAGCAAAAGCATCTTTAAATTAAATGCTAAAGAGTAAATTTATTCAATAAAGTCTCCATTGGCTTTAACCACAGCCTCCAGACAACTTGAGAACCCCATGAAACCCTTCTCCGTGGTTTTGTTATTTAAGATGGTGAACCCTACAGTAATTCTTACCTTCAGTTCATCTTCAGTGTTAAAAAAAGATGTTTTCGTTACTCAACTGCGTTCTCCACATAATAATCAGAGTTGTAATCTGGTGTTAAGATGTAAGGGGTGATGTGGTTGCGAAAATTGTCACACTGTCATGGCTCGTTTCTCTTGCTTGTGTGGCAAAGTCCTGTATATTAAAATATGTAAATTATTTTTATAGAGACTCTGTAAAAAAGCAAAATGAATTAAAAATCAAGAGAAAAACATAATTTTAGTTTCCTTCTTGAGATTTATCAAAGCAAATGTAGGATTTAAATTGTTGCACGTGTTTATATACAAAGATGACATTGGTTTATCAATGCTTTTAAATTTGTGAATACTCACAGGTGGTTGAAAGGTCACTTAAAATATATAGAGGAGTTAAAGTGTCATCATTCAAAATCTGATATGGCAAAAGTTAGCGAGTTATATTCAAGAAATATAATTTTCTTCTTCTTCTTCTTCTTCTTCTTCTTCTTCTTCTATGTGCTCTGTCCCTTCAGGACGCAGGCGATCATGGCTTTCCACGTTTCCCTATCCCTGGTGGCTCTGAGCACGCCTTCTCCTGTTACACCATGCAAGCCTCGTTCCATCATCCACCTGATTAGGTCCTTCAAATATGTTATCCATTGCTTTCCTCTGTCTCATTTCCTCTCTATCTGGCCTGTTAGTATCAGGTTTTCCAAGCCCTCCTTCCTCATTGTATGTCCCAGGAACTTCAGCTGTCTCTTCCTGATGCTCAATATTTATATCCTTTTTGTTTTCATCATTTCTAAGACCTCATCATCGCTCACATGCTCGGTTCATGATATCTGCAGCATTCTTCTGTAGAACCACATTTCAGTTGCTTCAACTTTTCCCTTCGTCTTTGATGATATTGTCCAGCGTTCACTGGCATATTGAAGAACTGACAACATGTAGCAATCCAGTACTCTCTTCATTGTTTCTAGTTAAATTGTCCTGTTTCTTAATTTTTTACTCAACTTCTGAAATGCTTCCTTCGCCATGACAATTTGCCTTCCAATCTCTGAAAAAAAAAATCAGTATTTTGTTCCCTGTATAGAGATTGGTATGGTTAAGAGTGGGCGTATAGCGATAACAATTCTATTAGAATACTGATCAAACATACCTAAGCTCTACAGTCTGTCCAACACACACACACACACACACACACACACACACACATATATATATATATATATGTATATATATATATATATATATATATATATATATATATATGATCTCCCCGATACAATAAGATCACAAGTAGGTATGTACGCCGATGATACCACAGGTTACTCTCGCCTCGACCAAAAAACTGGTGTTGGTGACAAGGCGAACCTCGCTGCCGAGCTTGAGAAGGACCCCCAATCCGTGGTGGATTGGGGTAAAAAATGACCCGTAAAATTCAATTCTTCCAAAACGAAGCTGCTGTCAATTAACCACCACAGGCAACCGCACCTCCCTCCCATTAGCATGGAACAGGCTTGACTCACAGAGTGTAAATCACTACGCCTGCTTGGCCTGACACTCTCAGCGGACCTCAAGTGGAATGACTACGTCGAATCCATTGCTAAATCCGCAGCTATGAAAGTCGGTTCTCTGTGCAGGGCCCGGAAATTCTTTCCGCTTGAATCTATCCTGCAATTATATAAATCCACCATCCGCCCGTGTATTGAGTACTGCTGCCACATCTGGTCGGGTGCCCCTTCCATTCTCCTCGGGCTTCTTGACAAAATACAGCGAAGAATCTGTAATGTGATTGATACCGACTTGGCTGACCGCCTGCAGTATCTTTCTCACCGGCGTGACGTGGCTTCCCTCTGTCTCTTCTATAAATACTGTCATAGCTTCTTCTCTGACGAACTTAAACCACTGGTACCCCCTAGATGAGAATTTGCAGGAGATACTAGATTGGCAACTAGGTCCAACCCTTTTACAGTGAAACCGATGAAATGTAACCGCAATTTCTACTCCAACAGCTTCTTTCGTCGCACTTCCGCCTGTGGAATTCCCTACCGCATGCTTGCTTCCCCGACGACTACAAGCTCCAGGAGTTTAAATGTAAGGTCAATAGACACCTTCTAACACACTAACTCACACCCACCCTCTCCAACTCTCTCCCTGTGTACATCCTAAGTCGTCTATCACCCTCCTTCTGACATTTCCTATACACAATCCCTCTATGTAACCCCCTGCGCTATAGTGGCAGTGGAATGCCTTGCTTGGAGTGACACGATTTAAAAAAAAATATATATATATATGCATATAGATATTATATAAAAAATCCGAATTATACATTCGTTGAATAGCTACTTCAGTGAGAAAATCCTCGCTTTTTCAGCAATGATAAAAAAAAAAAATTAATAATTCAAATATGGTACAAAATTTCACATACTGGAAGAAGCCCCCAAAAATATCCACACAAAGGAATTTTTTTTATAAAGTGGGGGATTAAGAAAGAAAAACAATTCTCGTCAAGACATAAAAAACAGAAGGGCAGAGACAGAGATACATGGCTGAATTTTCTCGCTGAAATATCTATTCAACGAATGTAGAATTCGGATATTTTTATATAATATACATATTTGACTCTGTAAAAAGATAATATTATTTACAACGATCCCACCCCCTAGAACATGTTTAATATTAATAAAATTAATATTAATAGGACCTGTTTTTTGTGATTTTTACCTTTATGCTCTTCCTTGTTTTGGGGAGATTTAATATATATATATATATATATATATATATATATATATATATAAACACAGAAGTAAAGATCGAAAACTAAAAAAAAAGAATGGCGGCAAAGGTCGCCATGTTTTCTCTTTTATATTAGTTTCGCTCCATGTATTTTTCCGGCGCTCAGACAAGTTCAAGATGTTTGCAATTTTTCTCTTCAATGCGCCGAGTGTGAAAGGTCTCGCTGTTCTTTGCCACACTGCATATTCTATACCTCACTCCGTATATTCCATCATATACGTACACATGGAACTAACGACTCGAATCACTTTTCCCCTTGAAACTACCATCGCAGCAAACTCTTTTTATAATGTTAACCCCATTATTTATTCACCCCTGCAATCAATATGAGAATAGTTACCGCGTTTTTTACACTTTCTATTTTCCATTCTCTCCGATTTTCCCGCCAAAATGCTTACTTTTTTTCACACTTTTTAATTCGTTTTTATTTTATTTTAGGTATTAGTTTCTTTTTCATCGTATCTTTCATCATTTTCTTAAAAAAATTCATAGATTTAACTCCTTAATTAACATCTTTATATTTTCTTCATTTTTGTTTAATCTTTTGCACGATTTTTTTTTCTTTTGTTATTTTTTTGGTTTCGTTATTGTTTTATTTTTGCATTTCCTATTCATTCTTCTTCATTTTGTTTCTTTCTTCCATTTTCTTTGTTCGTTTCTTTCTGGTGTTCTTTTGTTGTTGTTCTTTTTATTCCTTAGTTATATTTATTTCATCCGTTTTCACTATATTGGTTGTTTCTATCTCTTTCTTTTATCATTACATTATTTGTTCTACTCATTCATTTCGAAGTCTTTCTGTTCTCTCTACGGATTGACTTTTCATCCAACATCCCTTCTTGCTTTCTCTCAATCTTTCTTTCTTTCCTTCTTTCTTTCTTTTTTTCTCTCAATCTTTCTTTCTTTCTATTCATTTTTCTTTCCATTATCCTTTCTTTCTTTCTTTCTTTCTTTCTTTCTTCTTTCATTTTTCTTTCTTTTTTTCTTTCTCAAGAGGTTTCTACTCGTTCCTTTCATGTATCTTTCTGTTCTCTCTACGGATTGACTTTCCATCCAACATCCCTTCTTGCTTTCTCTCAATCTTTCTTTCTTTCCTTCTTTCTTTCTTTTTTTCTCTCAATCTTTCTTTCTTTCTATTCATTTTTCTTTCCATTATCCTTTCTTTCTTTCTTTTTTCTTCTTTCATTTTTCCTTCTTTTTTTTTTCTTTCATAAGAGGTTTCTACTCGTTCCTTTCATGTATCTTTCCGTTCACTCTACGGATTGACTTTCCAACCATCATCCCTTCTTTCTTTCCGTCAGTCTTTCATTCGTTTTTCTTTCTTTCTTGAGAGATTTCTTTTTTTTTTTTTCTGTTATCCATTCTTTCTTTTTTCTTTCTTTCTTTTTTCTTCCTTTTTTCTTCTTTTTTCTTCCTTTTTTTATTTTTTAAGAGATTCCTTTCATGTTTCTTTCCGTTCTCTCTACGGAATGACTTTTTGACTATTATCCCATCTTTCTTTCTGTCAAACTTTCATTCGTTTTTCTTTCCTTGTTGAGAGATTTCTATTCATTTTCCTTTTCGTTTTTCTTTCTTTTTTTCTCTTTAATTTTTTCTATTTCATATTTTTTTCTTCTTTTTTTCTTTCTTTTTAAAGATGGTTCTACTCATTCTTTTCATTTTTCTTTCCGTTCTCGTTACGCCTTTTCTTTCCTTAAATATTTCATTCATTTTTTATTCACATTTTTCGTTTTTCTTTTAGATTTTCTTAAGATATTAAGAGAGAAATTGTTTATTTTATATTTCCTTTCGTTGTCCTTATGCTATTTTTCTTCTTTCTTCTGTTCTTTCCATTCGTATACTAATTCTTTGCGTTTTTCAATGCTCTTTCTTTTTCATTCATTCATTCTTTTTCTTTTGTGTACTTCTTCTTTCTCAGATTTATCCATTTCATTCTTTTTAATCTCCTTCTCACAGGTCGTCTGTTCCAGTCATAATCTCTTTTTATAGTTCATTCTTTTTCTCTTTCACTCTTTATTTCAATCTTCCTTTTTTTTCTTTTCGTACGTCAAATTATTTCTTTATCATCACTAAATCATTCTTGTAATCATCTTCTAATATAATATGGATGTGCATTGTGGTACAGTGGATATAGACTCGGAACGAGAAATCGGGGAGCCGAGTTCGAATTCCAGTTGAATCCATTGTATTCACTTACGCGCAAATACCCTTGGGAAAGGTATTAATCCGTCTCTTCCTTCCAGTTATGGGTTAAATAACAGGACAGATTGGCTTCTATAGCCTTGGCTGGCAACGAGTCTACCGCAGAAAGCAATGGCAACCCCCTTGGGAAAGGTATTAATCCGTCTCTTCTTTCCAGTTATGGGTTAAATAACAGGACAGATAGGGTTTTTTAGCCTTGGCTGGCAACCAGTCTACCGCAGAAAGCAATTGCAACCTACTGCGGGATAATCTTCTGCCCAGTCAGTCATGTCTCTTTCGAGACATGATCGCCCAAAAGTGTTTCACATATAGCAGTTTAACTGACTGAATCTTCTGTCGACTTTTTCTTAACTATTTGTTTATAAATCATTTCAGCCCAAGCAATGCATTCCACTGCCACTATTGTGCTTGGGGCTACATAGGGGGAGATAAATAGGAAGAGTGGTTAGATATAGGAAATGTCAGAAGGGGGTGATAGATAGTTGGGTGGGTGGGAAGAGTGTTTGAAAGAATGGAAGTTAGTGTGTTTGAAAGAATGGAAGTTAATGTGTTTCATTCTTTCTCGGTATCATAGCAAGCATTCTCTTTTTTCTATTTTGGTCTTAAAAGCATATATATTCTCCCGCCTTTTCTTTCTTCAGGGATTTTTTTTTCTTTTACTTCATAGATTATTTTCATTCATTCACTCATTCTCTGTCCCGTTTGACACTTGCTGACCCGCCTTGTTGGAAATATTATACTTGATTCGCCATATTCTTTCAGGTTTTCACTTTCTTAACGTTTCTTTGAGCTTTTCATAACCGCCACAATGTTGCCCCACGCTAACATAAATTTCAATTAGCCCTATTAGCCCCCACCTATCGACCCACTTAAGCTCAGCTTTATTTCAACATTTCAACCTTTAGTTCTTTCTTTTAACCGCCAAATTTTGTATTTTTATTTCTTTATTTTTTATAAATGGGTCGATACGCTTTCCCTTAAGACACGGTGAACCGCTCGCGTACTGACGCATGCGCAGTGCAGCACTCTCGTTATTTAACTAAGGGAACCATTCAATCATATTCATTGCGTTCATATCTGTAATTTTATGAAACCGATTTGCGTAATGTTTTTGTGCGTGTGTCACAGCTTAGCTTCAACTCTGAATCAGGCAGAGATAATGGCTATATTTACCTAAATACACGCAAGCATACATACTTATATATATATATATATATATATATATATATATATATATATGATTAATTGCAGAGTCTATATATTCTTGTATTCTTCAAGGTTACTTGGTATATATATATAAATATATATAAATACATATATATATACATATATATATATATATATATATATATATACATTGCTATGTATGTACATTGCTATATATATATTTTTTTTTAATCATGTCACCCCAGGCAAGGCATTCCACTGCCACTATAGCGAAGGGGGTTAAACAGGGCGATAGACAAGTTAGGATGTACATAGGGAGAGAGTTGGAGAGAATGCGAGGGTTGGTGTGTTAGGAGGTGTCTATTGACCTTACATTTAAACTCCTGGAGGTTATAGCCGTCGGGGAAGCAAGCATGCGGAAGGGAATTCCACAGGCGGGAAGTGCGAGAAAAGAAGCTGTTGGATTAGAAATTGCGGTTACATTTCATCGGTTTCACTGTAAAAGGGTGCGAACTCACACCTAGGGGGTACCAGTGATTTAAGTTCATTAGGGCAGAAGCCATGAAAGTATTTATAGAAGAGGCACAAGGACGCCACGTCACGCCGGTGAGAGAGATACTGCAGGCGGTCATCTTAGTCGGTATCAATCACATTACAAATTCTTCGCTGTATTTTGTCAAGAAGCCCGAGGAGAATAGCAGGGGCACTCGACCAGATGTGGCAACAGTATTCAAAACACGGGCGGATGGTAGATTTGTATAAGTGCAGGATAGATTCAGGAGTAAAGAATTTCCGGGCCTTGTACAGAGAGCCAACTTTTATGGCAGCGGATTTAGCAATGGATTCGACGTAGTCATTCCACTTGAGGTCCGCTGAGAGTGTCAGGCCAAGCAGGCGTAGTGTTTTATTCTTTGGGAGGCATGCCTGTTCCATGCTAATGGGAGGGAGATGCGGTTGTCTGTGGTGGGTAATTGACAGCAGCTTCATTTTGGAAGAATTGAATTTTACGAGCCATTTCCTACCCCAATCCACTACGGATTGGAGGTCCTTTTCAAGCTCAGCCGCGAGGTTCGCCTTATCATCAACATCAGATTTTTGATCGAGGCGAGCGTATACTGTGGTATTGTCGGCGTACATGCCTACTTGTGATCTTATGGCATCGGGGAGATCATTGATGTAGATTAGAAAGATCGTGGACCTAGGACAGAGCCTTGGGGGACACCCGCGTTTGTAGGGTAGTTCTGGGAGGCATGTCCGTTTAAAACCACCTTCAGTGTGCGGTTGGAGATGAATGACTGGATTAAGTCCAACAAAAGTCCAGTAATGCCGTAGCTTCGCAGTTTTCGTAGAAGGCCGGCATGCCATATTCTGTCGAATGCTTTAGAGATATCCAGGGCGACAGTTCGGGCTTCACCATTCTTGTCGAGAGCCTGGTATATATACACGGTGATGGTCGTTAGCAGACCTGGTGAAGCGGAAGGCATACTGTTTGTCCGATAGTAGCCCGTGGGCCGTGAGATGCTGAACGACCTTGGCATTGATAATGGCTTCGAACACTTTTCCGAAGATCGGAAGAATGCTGATAGGACGGTAATTTGCGGGGTCCGAGGGTTCACCAGTGTTCTTGAATATTGGAACTACAGAAGAAGACTTCCAACAGGCAGGAAAGCAGGAGGAAGATAGGCAGTGGTTGTAGAGCTTAGAAAGGACAGAAGAGAGTTCAGGGGCACATTTCTTCAAGACTATGATTGGGATTCCGTCCCCACCACTCGCTTTGTGAGGGTCAAGTTTTGATATTATGCTAGAAATCAGCTTATATATATATATATATATATATATATATATATATAAACTTTAATCCAAAAGAAAAAGCAGGTAGGTAAATCTCAGAAAGCCGATCCTAATTAATATTAATATTAATATACGCAATCTATGTTTACAGGAAAAAATACAAATATTGAAGTACCCTAATCAGCAGCTACTCTTGAATTTAAGGAAAGGATCCATTAGTAAATTTGTGAACGTTTATACTTAGAAATAAAATTTAAATTTTAAATTTAGTCTAGGAAAATAAATTGATTTTAATTGATTAATTGATTAATTAATTAATTAATTAAATTTTAACTAGTAAATTTGAATGACAAATCCCAGCCTAATAGATTCCTTCTTCTTCCTTTTTTCCTATTAATATCTACCATTTAACGAGTAAGGATTCTTAGACTTATTTAACCCCCAGTTTTTCTTGCATTTTTATATTTTTTCCTGCACCTTTATATATATATATATATAGATATTTTTCCCTACACCTTTATATTTTCATTTTTGAAAAAAAGTTTTTACCTGTGCCCTTACATTAAATTTAATAAAATATAAAAATGTTTTCGTTCCTATCGTACCAATTCGCTTTTTATTAGTTTCTTAAAATCTTCAAATATAATTAGAACAGAACTTAACTCATGCTGCGGTTATCCTTTAGATTTTTAAGTAATTTATATTAAGGAATGTGTATGTGCGGGTATATAAGTGTATGTATGTATGTGTGTAATCTTTTGTATATGTGTGGTTGGGTAGGTGGGTGTGTGTGTATGTGTGTAGTGGGTTTTTTGTATATAGATTTGTATGTGTATGTATATATGTTGAATATATGTATGTATAAATATATACATATGCATATATATATGTGTGTGTGTATGTGTGTGTGTGTACACTTGTTGATTTAATGTACTTCTAAGTTTAGCTTTTTATTTTGATATTTATTTAGATATTTATTTTATATTTTATATTTTATCTTATTGTATGTTTTATTAATTTTAAAAATTTTCTATTAATTTTTAATTCTTATATTTTTAATTTAAATCTAGTTTTAGATTTAAATTTAAATTGTATGTCAAGGTTTTTAAAAAAATATTCTATAAACTTCATCCTATTTCTTTAAACCAGAAACCGCTATGATTTATTTGTAAACACGTTTGTTAACGTTTCTATGGAGATGAACTTTTTCTTTTTTTTCCTTTCTTTTCTTTTCTTTTTTTAGTTTACTTCCCTGTCAACCACCCCTTCCCAATTTTTTACTTTTTCCCTTTACTTCCTTCTTTCGTTTAGTCTTCCCCTTTCCATTTCTTAGAGCCAGACAAGGCTAAATTTCCACTTTCAACTCTCGAATTAGTTAAAAAATAAGGGTTTTCAAAAAATCTAAAAATAAAAATAGACATATTTTTCCGTCTGCTTTCTTATTAATCCCACCCCTTTAATTTTTCCGTGATGAATATTTTTTGAACTTCCGCCGGTAAAATATCTTCGTTTATTTTGTAAATTGGCTTTTATAATAAGGCTTTCTGATGATACGCGAAATTTCTCTTAGGAATTTCTCGTAGAAATGGCCAAACAACAGATTTGAACATCGGAATTTATTTTATTTTATATATTAGGTACCGCCAGTCGGATCGATAACAAAACAGCATAGTATGAATAAAAAATGTCCCAAACTTAATAAAACCAACCGTTTAAATTAATTTTTAATTATTTAAAAAAAAAATTTAATTCCTTCTAACATTTTCGAAATTTTGCCAGAAAGTTTTGTTTTGATTTGAGTTATCGGCTAGAAACGTTACTACTGTTTTACTACTGTTTTACAATAGAAACCTATAATTGCATTTGCCACTTTTTTTTAGGTTACACGCACATTAATTTGGAAATTCTCTAAAAAATCAAATAATTGTCGGCTTATAATTAAACTTTCAGTATTCATTCACAAATGAATGAAATTTCTTTTGAAATTTTTATTTTTTTAAAATGTTGATAAAATATTTTGTTATCTCTGTTGCCCCCACTTTAGGTAAATCCATGAAAACTTAATAAATTTAACGCTGATTTCTAACTTTTGTTTAATTAGTTCAACGCAGGACTCAATGGTGAATATAAATCATCTATTTTTTTATCTTAAGTTTGCATTCACTATCCGAAAACCTTCTCCGAAGATTAAAATAAAAAAATGCAATAAAACTCTGATATAATTTAATTTGATAACCTTTTAATTACTGGAATAAAAATATAACTATTGAGGACATTATACGCTGAAGAAAGATTTTTCGATTAATAATAAATTTTAAAAGAATTGTTTGCATTTTTTAATTTTTTATTATTAAATAATTTAATAATATACAAAATTTTAAAAATATTTTTGAAATCTTCAAAGAATTGATTGAGAGTAGACATTTTAGTTAAGAGCTGATGGACATATTGCCTCTCTAAATATTGCCTCTCTTTAATATATATCGTTTAGCAGAAATCTTTTAAATTAACTAAATAAAAAGATTTTTGTGTGTAAATGTGTTTATTTACGTTCCATTTTAAGTAAGTACAATGTTCCGTAGGAGTCATAATATGTTTCCATAATTATAACATCTTTAGTACTATAAAAATTGCAGTGATAAAAGTACTATAAAAGTTAAGTGATAACTTAATAATATGAAAAAATACATAATAAAAATATAAATAAATAACATAAAATAACTTAGTTTGGTTATTTTAATTTCATTCTTTATTATTAAATCAAAATTATTTTAAAAGAAATTTAAATTTTAAAACTTTAATTTATTCAGAAAGCATATTCAAATGTCTGGCTATGAATATGAACTAAAATTCTGTTAAATACAATATAATTGCTGAAATTATTAAATTAATATTTTAATTTTACTGTTTAGTTAAAAATAAAAAAAAAGAAATTAAAATGTTATGCTTATTTGTATCTTATTGTCGCCATACTTCCGGTTCTCATAAATCTTTCGACACTTCCATTCCGTAATCGAGGTGACGAAAGATAGGGCTACCGTAGTTAAAAAAAGTTTTTTATTGTAAATTTCTGGTAGTAAGAAATTATTACTTCATTGTAATCAGATAAGGTAAGTTTCAATTTTTAAAATTGACTTAAATGACGTGTCAGCGAGGTATATTTTATTTTTGCAAGATTTTTAAAACAGAAATTTGGCTACTGTTTACGTAATGTGTCGATCAATCAAAAATGTTTAGAAATTTAAAGATTTTTTATCAGACCAGAAAAAATTAAATCAAAATCAATATCATTTTGGTTTAAAATACTCCAGTATATCTCCCTTACGAGAATTAAAATTTAATCTCTTGGCTTTCAATTCAAGCTAATTTTAAAGCTTGAAGATAACTTATTTATTTTAAAAATTTAAATTTAAATTTTAGGTACAGAAAAATGACTGGAGGTACCTATTATATATATATATATATATATATATATATATATATATATATATATATATATATATATATATAAAAGATGTAATTTATGTTTTCTTGTAGTATATTCAATGTAATTATTTACGAATTTGAATTGATCAGGAAATCAATTTCATAATATTGTTTCTCTGTAATTTCCATCTAGCAGGTGAAAAAAAAAATAATGGAAAGTAATTGAAACTCACCTGAAGCGAGCTGAATATGTAATGCTCCGCATGCCAATGACATTTCCACCGAGCTTCTCTACGGCATATGACTTCATTGAACTTCTTTTAATGTGTTCCGTTCGAATTTATATTTAAATTGGGGTCATCAGGAGAGCACATCTAACGTTCCGGAGCTTTCTTCTCAATGGTTTTGCTTGCACACCGGCCCCACTCACACCGGCTCCATTATAACGATATACAAGTGTGTTGTAGCTATACTAATTCAAATGTCTAACGGCGAAATTAAATTTACGAAAAATTTCGAAAAACGGTATGAATTATTATTTTTGACAATTTGGTTAACTTTTTCCCATTTTTTGTAATAGAAAAAATTTAATTATTTTGGTAATTAATTAACTGTTAGCCACTCCAAATTCGTAAATAATTACAACCTTTCAACCTTCCCTGAAGATCTGGTTTGGTGAAACCTTGGTAGGTTTGTTGGCTTTTTAGGTTATTTACTATTCAAATGATATATATATTCATATATATATATATATATATATATATATATATATATATATATATATTCAAATATATATATATATATTCAAATATATATATATATATATATATATATATGCACACAAACACGTTTCATGAAAAAAATATAAACATATGCCTATGACAACTTTAAAATTAGCTTTTTATGTGCATATTTGAAATTCATCAAAGTGTGTGCCGTGGTTCTTTTTAACTCAAGTACATTTGATCTTTTTCAAGATAATCCTCAGGGGTCAACTGTGAAGACAAATTTAATATAATTATGATCGTTTTTTTGGCGATTTGTGTAAAGACGCGTAAACGCGCTCTTATAACTATTTAAGAATTAATGTCTACTAAACTAAAATATCATATACTAATTTATTAATAATAAATACATTAAATATATCTAAATTATTTAATGAAACATGCATGAATTAAGTTATACTGCCTAGCACACAAACACGCACGCACACGCACACACACACACACACACACACACACACATATATATATATATGCATGTATTTCTTCTTTTATGCGCCATGTCCTTTCAGGACGTAGGCGATCATGGCTTTCCACATGCCCCTGTCCCTGGTGGCTCTTAGCACGCTTTCTCTTGTTGCACCATGTAACCCTCGTTCCGTCATCAACCTGACCAGGTTCTTCAAATATGTCATCCGCTGCTTTCCTGTCTCTTTCTCCCTCTATCTGGCCTAGTTAGTAACAGGTTCTCCAAGCCTTCCTTTCTCATTGCATTTCTCAGGAACTTTAGTTGTCTCTTCCTTTAATTTAACTTCCTTTTCGTCTCCATCCTTTCCAAAAACTCGTCATTGCTCACATGCTTGGTCCATGATATCAGCAGCATCCTTCTGTAGAACCACATTTTAGCTGCTTCAAGTTTTCCTTAATCTTCGAAGATATTGTCCAACATTCACTGCTGTATTGAAGAACTGACATCACATAGCAATTCAGTACTCTCTTCTTTGTTTCTAGTGAATTGGTCCTGTTTCTTATTACTTTACTCAACTTCTGGAATGCTTCATTCGCCATGCCAATTCACCTTCAGATCCCAGTGTCGCACTTTCTGTCTTCTGTTAGAACACTTACTTGGTATTTAAATTTCTGTATCTGCTTGATTTTAGATTCCTTCACCTGTAATTGGCATTTTGGGCTGCCCTTTTTGCTGATGATCATGCATTCGGTTTTCTTGCAGTTTATTTGTAATCCTTTCTTGTCTCTATCATCAGCTACCTTCTGTAGGAGGTCTTGTAGTTTTCTTTCTGTGTCTGCTATCAGCACTGTGTCATCTGCGTACCTTATATTTTTTAAATTGTGACCTCCGATGACGAATCCTGGCATAACTTCTAGGGTTCTCAGAATAGTCTCGCTGTATAAGTTGAATACATCCGGTGAAAAGACGCATCCTTGTCTTACGCCCCTTTTAATCTTACTATAATTGCCTGTCCGTGTGCAGGCAGTTTGTTGCCAATAGAGATTCCTGATTACTCTTAGGTTTTTTTCAAATATGTCGAGACTGCCAAGCATCTCCATCAATTCTTTGTGACGTATTTTGTCAAACGCTTTTGCATAATTAATAAAACATAGGTACAAGTCCTTCTTCATTTGTATTGCACTTTCAGAGAGCATCCTAATCATAAATATGGCGTTCCTTGTTCCAGTGTCTTTGACAAAACCGCACTGTTCTCGTCCTGTCACTGACCTTATTCTGCTTCTCGCTCTATTCATCAGGATTCGGACATGGCTCATTAAACTGATGGTTCTGTGGAATTCGCACTCGTTTGTTCCTGGCTTCTTAGGCAGCATTATGGAGACCGACGTCATCTGGTATTACCCAACTATGTCCTGATTGAGCACTCTGGAAAAATAGTAGACTTTGATAAACAGTAGCTACTCTGGTATGTACGCATCGCTCATTCAGTGAAATGAATTAGAGCGCTCTAGCTATTGGGTGCGTATAATGATATGCGCTAAAAAGTCTACCTACTTCCACCGAACGCCCATAGCCCAGGGGTAGAGTCGTCGACTGAGGCCATTTCGGTCGGGTTTCAATCCTGGGTAAAAAAAAGTAATCGGCGTCTAACCGTACTGATGAGCTGTGATACGGCGAAACAGATCTGTCTGCGGATGACAATATATATATATATATATATATATATATATATATATATATATATATATATAATGTGAAGTGTGAAGACATCACCATTATACCTTCACGAAAATTTGAATTCGGTAAAACTGCTCATTAACGCTCGATATCGAGCACTTTATGTTTGCCAAAATACCTTTTTACCAGTTAGTCAATCAGTGATACACGCTTGGAAATCATGTCTTTTTCGATTCATGCCTGACTAGGCAGGATATTTTCTCGCTGTTGTTTGCCATTTATTTTGCGGTTGACGTATTGCCAACCAAGTTCATAAAACCCAACTTTTCTTTTATTCAACTCATAGCTCGAGAGAGAAATGATGAATTAATACCTTTCCCAAGGGTATTTGCGCGTAAGTAAATGCAACGAATTCAACTGGAATTCGAACTCGGCTCTCCGACTTCTCATTCCGAGTTAATATCCATTACACCACAACGCACATTCTACCAGTGAACCACTGAAAAAAATCTTCCCAATTTAATTCATCAGAATTTTTAAACGTAAGAAAATGTTTTCTTTGTCCTTATTAATATTGCCATTTAAAATATATTCTTTTAGTTATATTTGAATTTTCACACACACATACTAAAACCTTGAATATGTTCTCTCTGATTTTTCATGAAAATTATTGTTTTATTTATAAAAATTAATAAGAAACGTGTGACTGAAAGAATTGTCAATCGCTAGACTATTATTTTTTACCATGTTTCTTGCAGCATTTGAATTCCACGTCAGAAAAACGAGTCCATCATTTCTGGCATCTTCATAAGAATGAAAGTGCCAAGCTAGGTGCCATCGATCGGAACAAGTTGTAATCAGATGGGGTAATGTCTGGTGAACACGGCGTGTTAAGTAACGCTTCCCATTTATGTCGGTTTTTATTCTTTTTCCAACGTGTGGCCTTGCGTTGTCATGTTGCAAAAGTCACTTTGTCGTGTCTCTACTCGTATAGCGGCCGGTTTTTCTTCAATTCTCGGTTCAAACGCATCAATTGTAGTCGATAGCGATCTTCTGTTATGGTTTTGCTAAGTTTGATCATCTCATAATTTTCACACACACACACATCCTAAAACCTTGAATAAGTTCTCTCTGATTTTTCATGGAAATTATTGTTTTATTTATAAAAATTTGTAGAAAATCCGTCATTGAAATTATTGCCCATCACTAAAGTCTACGTTTTCCCATCATTCTGGCAGCACGTAGGAAAGAAGACGCGTCTTTTGAAGCTAACCACAAGTCGACGCAATTTTTTGCATCTTCATAAAACTGGAAACCTTGCTCAGCCAGGCCATGTACCATCGATCGGAACAAGTGATAATAAGACGGGGTAATGTCTGGTGAATACGGCGGTTGGATGGGACTTCCTATTTAAGCGTTTCCAAGTAGACTGTCACCCTTTTTGTAGCATGTGGCTTAACGCTGTCATGTTGCAAAATCACATTGTCGTGTCTCTACTCGTATAGCGGCCGGTTTTTCTTCAGTTCTCGGTTCAAACGCATCAATTTTCGTCGATAGAGATCTCACGTGATGGTTTCGGTCGATCTGAGCAGCTCATAATAAACTACACCCAGCTGGTTCCACTAAATGCAGAACAGAAGCTTCGAACCATGGATATTTGGCCTTGCCGTTGATGTTGATGTATGGCTGGTACCCCACGATCTTTTTTGCTTAAAGTTAACGTAGTGCATTCACTTTTCATCGTCGGTTACGATACAATGCAAAAGCCTATCGTTTTTTTGCCGTTGAAGCAACTGTTCACATGTGACAAAACGCTGTTAGACGTCTATCGGCTTCAACTCGTACGGCACCAAATGTCCTTGCTTTTTAATTATTCCTTTTTGTAGCATGTGGCTTAACGCTGTCATGTTGCAAAATCACATTGTCGTGTCTTTGCTCATATAGCGGCTAGTTTTTCTTTACTAATCGGCCCAAACGCATCAATTGTAGTCGATAACAATTTCCTGTGATAGCTTCGAGCAGCAGCAGATAATAAATTACACTCAGCTGATCCCACCAAATGCAGCGTGTAGAAGCTTCGAACCATGGATATTCGGTGTTGCTGCCGATGTTGATGCATTACCCTATGATCGTCTATGCTTCAGAGATTCTTTAAAGACGAATGATTTAAAAATCTTTTTTAAAATCCAAGAAACAATAAGTTGATTGAAGTATGGTTTCATTGGTCAGATACGTGCCACGTGTGATAAAACAATGGATGTATTGTATGCCGCATTCAGCCTAGTCGGGTTGAGCGGGCTTCCTCCCTGACGGAGCAAGTCTCATTGGGATTTGTTTAAGGGCAGGGTCCCAAGTCCTACCCCGTTATTTAACCCATAACTGGAGGGAACGGACGGATTAATACCTTTCCCAAGGGTACTAGTGCGCAAGTGAGTGCAGCGTGCTCGACTGAAATTGGAACTCGGCTCACCGATTTCCCCCTCCAAGCCGACATCCACCGCACCACAACGCACATCCGTGAACGCTAACAACACATGGTATTCCCAAGTGGTCACCCACGTAAGTACTGACCAGGCTCAACGTTGCTTAACTTCGGTGATCGAGCGGGAACCGGTGTATTCAACGTGACATGACCGTTATGTGATAAAACAATGGATGAATATTAAATGCAAAGAAAAAACTGTCTGTTTAAGTGTGGGTGCTAAGTGGAAAAAATTAGATGTTTATTATGAACGTAGGTATATGTAAGCGGAAATAATGCATGTCAAGCGTATTTAAACGATATACGAATTAAGTCTGTGCATATGTCAGTAATGTTTTTATGTGTGAATGACAGCAACAAGATAAATTTGCGTTCAAAATATGTAGCAAGCATTTTATACACATTTCAATCGATAAAATGATTTTCTTTCGTAAATAAAATGTGAAAATCTCATGCGAATATGCGCGCTTTTATGAGTCTGTATATTTAGTAGGTGACATAAAATCTACTGTTGTCAAGCAATGGAACGATTTACTATTATAAATAATGCATGCATGTAAGTGTATGAGGGAATGATCTGTGAATGTTATCGTTTATGAGTATGGAATCGTAAAACGAAATATATTTCTCTTTCAAATTCTAACAAACTAGTGTATAAAATTGTTAAGCGAACCTGTTAGAAATAAATAAATAAATTTTGAAAAATAATATGTTAACGGTTAGAATGTTTTAATGGAATTCTTAATATCTATATTAAAATTATTAGAATAACATAATTAAGTAATAATATATAAATATAAAACATACATATAAAATAGCCTACAATATCATTAGAATATTACAATTAGGGAATATAAATCATACCTCAATCCACATACTGTCTCTTGGATTTTAAAGAAGCTTTTTTTTAAATCATTCGTCTTTAAAGAATCTCTTAAAAAGCTTGTTAAAGTGAAACATGTTAGATTAAAGACACTTTTTTCGTACTAACTTTTTACTTATTCTATTCATCTTGTCAGATTCCGATCCATATATTTAACTCATATATATACTCTCGCTTTTTTAAAACATTTGCCTTTAAAGAATCTCTGAAGAAACTTGTTAAGAGTGAAACATGTTAGATTAAAGACACTTTTTTCGTACTAACTTTTTACATATTCTATTCATCTTGTCAGATTCCGATCCATATATTTAACTCATATATATACTCTCGCTTTTTTAAAACATTTGCCTTTAAAGAATCTCTGAAGAAACTTGTTAAGAGTGAAACATGTTAGATTAAAGACACTTTTTTCGTACTAACTTTTTACTTGTTCTATTCATCTTGTCAGATTCCGATCCATATATTTAACTCATATATATACTCTCGATTTTTTAAAACATTTGCCTTTAAAGAATCTCTGAAGAAACTTGTTAAGAGTGAAACATGTTAGATTAAAGACACTTTTTTCATACTAACTTTTTACTTGTTCTATTCATCTTGTCAGATTCCGATCCATATATTCAACTCATATATATACTCTTGATTTTTTAAAACATTTGCCTTTAAAGAATCTCTGAAGAAACTTGTTAAGAGTGAAACATGTTAGATTAAAGACACTTTTTTCGTACTAACTTTTTACTTATTCTATTCATCTTGTCAGATTCCGATCCATATATTCAACTCATATATATACTCTTGATTTTTTAAAACATTTGCCTTTAAAGAATCTGTGAAGAAACTTTTTAAGAGTGAAACATGTTAGATTAAAGACACTTTTTTCGTACTAACTTTTTACTTGTTCTATTCATCTTGTCAGATTCCGATCCATATATTTAACTCATATATATACTCTCGATTTTTTAAAACATTTGCCTTTAAAGAATCTCTGAAGAAGCTTGTTAAAAGTGAAACATGTTAGATTAAAGACACTTTTTTCCTACTTGCTCTTTACTTATTCAAATCATCTAATCGGATTCCGTCATATGTTCAACTGATATATATATATATATATATATATATATATATATATAATATAATATTTAAAATATATAATATTATATACATAAAATAATGAGTTGAGTATATGGATCGGAATCCGACAAGATGAATAGAATAATTAAAGAACAAGTAGGAAAAAAGTGTCTTTAAATTAGCATGTTTCACTTTAACAAGTTCCTTCAAAGATTTAAAAAAACGAATGATTTAAATATCCGAGAGGCAGTATGTTGATTAAGATCTAGTTTCATTGGTCAGATACGTGTCACGTGTGATAAAGCAATGGGAGAATATTAAATGTAGAAGAAAAATAAACGTTATGTCAGTTTAACTGTATGTGCCAACGCGTCTTTTAAAATAAAATGAGAGAAATCCTTAACCCTCTAGGGCCATTCGTATCATATTTGATACAGTATTTCCCTATAAGGAAACATTTGGTATTTCCCTATAAGGAAACATTTGGTATTCATTGACTGAGCAGTCAGTACTGCTTTCATTTGAAATTTATAAAATATTTCTCTTAAAAAATTTTTCAGGAAAATATTTCTTTCAAGGCTTGTTTTCATACTGTATCAAATATGATACGAATGACCCTAGAGGGTTAAGGCTTCTACTGGGCATAAAGTGGGGGATCAGTTCTATATTGTTATAAAGTAATAAACAGATCCCCCACTAATATGATACGAATGGCCCTAGAGGGTTAAATAAGTATTTAAAAAGACGTGTTGGCATCGTGTGGCTGCACATTATCATGAATCAGAATTAGGCCACGTCGATCCACTAATGCAGGTTTCATTCTTTGTGTTTTGTTTTGTTTTTTTTTGTTTTGTTTTGGCTGGCGTGAATGCATTTCAGCAACTTGGTTGACATAAAGCCTTGCAGTAATGCTCTGATTGGCTTCTAGAAATCTGTAGTGGATAATACTAATTGCAAACCACCAGGCAGTCACCATAATCTTTTGCTGATGCAACTTTACTTTTGGAAAATGCTTGGGAGACTCGTCACGATCAAGCCTTTGACCTGATCGTTTACGGTTATTATAAAGGATCGACTTTTCATCACAAGTTCCTACTCCATCCAAAAAGGTATCATGGTGTTACGCAGAAAGAGCATAGAGCACACTTCAAAACACCTAAGCTTTTGATTTTCATTAAGATCATGAGTAACCCCTTTATTGAGCTTTTTCACTTTGTCAATATTTAGCAAATGGCGTGAGACTGTTTCTCACATTTCTCTGACATTTTGACGTGGGTTTTGTTCAGCAACAGATTGCAGTCGTTCGTTGTTATACTCTACCATCCTCATCTTCAAGGCTCTCATCACCAGTACAGAATTACTGGAACTCACTACATACTGTCCGATCACTTGCTCTGTTGATATTAATAGAAGGATTGAAGCTGGGAGCCATGGGGCCCAGGTTTGAACAAGAAGAAAAGTAAACGAAGATCATGTTTGGTAATGTCCATAATTGAGGGCTTCTATGCTTCAAGAATATGTTTTTAATCATTTCACCTCAAGCAAGGCATTTCACTGCCACGATTGCTTAGGGGTTACATAGGGGAAGGTGGTGAGAAAGAGTGGTTAGTTATAGGACATGTCAGAAGGAGGGTGATAGACGGGTAAGGATATAGATAGGAAGAGTGTTTGAGAGAATGGATGCGAGTTAGTGTGTTAGGAGATGTCTATTTAACTTACATTTCTGTATGAAAATAAGTTAACAATTATTAAGGAGCACACATTGATTATTACATATACCAAAATTCACCTAATATATACCGTGAATACTATGTTAAAATGGCTTTTCAAAATACAACAATTTGAATAGTTTTTATTTTTGTAATCAAAGTTCCACCCTTTTATAGTCAAAATAGTTAAATGTCACCACCTCTTCTTCTAACATTCTGCACCGGACTGCTGCCCTCAGACCAGATCCTGGTCGAAACGGCACCAGATGTGACGCTTCAGGCCTGGCTGACCGTCTGTCTAATGTGATGCTCGTTCTCGCTGACGGTCGTGACAATCCCATTTGTGACACTGCCACCTGGTCGTGACGATTTTGTCCAATGATGTCGCCACAAAAGTTAGGTTACAGGACGTCTTTTTCAACAACGGGTCACTGTCCCACGTTGTGATTAGATCCCAGAAGTCTCGTCTTGCAATCTTAATAGTCGTCCCTTTTAGCCAGTCCGGACACTGGTGAACACTTGTGGCTTGAAAAAAAATTACGGCACCAAAAAAAAAAAAGATTAATAAAATAAATGAACGAAGTCGGACACGCCTGGAGAGCTACGGAGAATGTCTTTATATAAAAACAACAACAATGTCTTTCTTTTCCCAATAATACAGTTATCGAAAATGATATTTACAATGGAGAGAGAAAGTCCGCCAAAAGCATCATAGCTTCTAATCTTCAAGTAAAATGTCTAAGTTTCGTTAGCGTTGAAATATACAGATCTCTTCAGATTTTCGCCAAAGTCTCTTCACGTATTTCATTAAAGTCTTTTCATTAATTCTCTATAATCAGGATTGTCAATTTTCTATGTAACTTCTAAAAGAGCAAATTTCTTTCGGGTTCTTATCGGAGTTCAACGGAATTTGCCGATGTTGAACGAACGAAGAATCCAAATTTTTGATTTTCTCGTGATAAAAAAAAAATAAGAATAACGTTCTTTCGGGATTCATGTCGACGGGGCATTATTCCAAATTAACTCCCTGAGTTAATTTGCGACAGGCTTCATTCGAAATTAACTCTTCAGCCATAAGTTCTATGGTGGGCGACGAGCCGTGGGTCATGGCTCTCCGGCTGCCGTCTTTTTCCCCAGTCGTTACATTTCGACTGATAGCAGCTCCAACTCAACTAAACAAACTGAACTTTTCGTGTCGAGCATCTATTTTTATAACCAATTTTGATCCTCTCTGGGGATCCGGCCGGCTCACCGTCTTTGGACAATGAAAATCGGTCTCCGCCCCCTCGATTGGCGGAAGTTTTTAGCTCAACGAATGAGATTTTGCCAACTCATATCGGAGCTCGATTCTATTCAGGTTCTCACGGACCCTGTGTTCCCCAGCGGCCTTGGCTTTCGGGTGACCTTAACAAATCACTCTGACACGTGTTTTGTTTACGAGTTTCCAGTTTAGCAAAATCAACTCCAAAAGAAGAGAAATTTATATAAAGGCATGAAAGGAAAGAAATGTATATTTTCCCAAAATAACGAAATTCATGCTCCCAGCTTTTAGAAGTACTCGACGACACTAAAATTATTATGTTTTTTCCTAAGCTCACATCGCGTGACGCAATAAAACATTAACAACATTGCCAGTATAGATTTCTCACTCCGTTGTTTTAAACCAACCAAAGGAAAGTATCCCCGCGGGAGAAGGGAAAGTATCACCGCGGCAGATAGTGTCACATTCTACTCTCACAGTTTCTTTTCTAGCGATTCCCGTTTGTGGAATTCCAATCTGCTTTCATGATAGTTAAAATCTCAAAATTTTAAAATGCAACGGCAATTGCCATCTTTGTCACCTTTATTCTCCTTCTTCTCTCATACTTTCTTCAAGATGCACTGTTTCTCGTTTTTTATTTAAAGAAATTTACCCTGGTCGTGTTCTGGCGGAGGATGAAAAGTGCGCCGTTGTGATCCAAAGATGCATTGGTATGGACAAGGTTGCATTTCAAATGCTAACGAGAGAACTAGAAAATTTCATTGAAAACAAAGAAAATAGTGCTGTATATATGTGATATCTCTCCTTCTGTGTGGCAGTGAATGTTGGACGATGAAGAAAACGCTTGAGGCAGCAGAAATATAGTTTTACGGAAGGATGGTGAGGATACCATGGCCTGGGCACGTGAGCAACGATGTGGTGTTGAAGAGGACGCAAGCGAGAAGAAAACTCATACTTAACATCAAGAAGAGACAGATGAGGTTCTTGGGGCACGTAATGAGGAAGTGGGGCCTAGAGAATTTAATACTTACAGGACAGACAGAGGGGAAAGAGAGACAGGATAAAGAAGCGAGAGACCTCAGCAAATGGACGGCGGAGCTTTGTTTGGTAGAGATACCAAGAGAAAAAATTTTGAGAGCGACAAGATACAAGGTCAAGTAGAAATCCATGATGTCTATGTCTTAAAAGGCTATGGCACATGAAAGAAAAAAAGAACTACGTGCGCACTGGTGGCGGTTCTGTCTTCCTTGAGGCGAAAAGGCCAAGCATATTACAGGGTAACATAGTAAAAGGCTGTATGTTTGTAGGATACGTAATCGTATTCGAACCAAAAGTGATCATAATGAGAAAAGTGTAAAATTTATGAACGACGCGTTTTGCCGGTAGGGTCTGCGCTCTTCGTCTCTCTATGTTAGAATGTGCTCTGGATCTTTATCACCAATTTGTTGTGGAGTTGTTGTGGCGAAACTGCGTCGCAGATTTGTAGTGACGAGATTTGCCGGAAGTAAGACACGGAGTACGAAAGGTATATTCATAACAGCATATTACTATAACAAGAAAAATATATACAAAGTAAGTGTTAATAATAACTAATAGAAATAAATAAGTCCAAACGGTACCGTTAAGCTGCTTATTGCCTGGCTAGTAGGTGGCATTACTGGGTACTAGCTGTCGACTTAACTGCCTTTAACTGTCGTTTTAATTGCTTCCTCCGAAAGCCAAGCAGGTAACTGTATATAACAAGAGTCCATTCCTCGTAGAAGTGCACCATAACAGAATTAAAAAAAAACTCTGTGTTAGGAAAAATACGTTCGAGTCCCTGAAGATAATTCGGAACCATAAGTCAAATTAAATTACCTTATCACATCAGATTCTTAGACTCAGTTGAGGCACAGATTAGTTTTTGGCATGGCATTTATTTCTTACTTGCTGTTCTGATGAGTTGAGAAATATATCGATATTGTAATCTTCGGTAGACACGAACAAATTTGCAGATTGATATTGTTCTGTTATTAGATCTGAAAATTGAGTCGGAGTTAGGGAAATTGTTTAATCTGAAATAATTTGAAATTATTTTTTAAAATGAAACAGACAAGACTCTATTATTAGTACAAATCGAAAAAAAAAACATCCGCAGACATTGTTAAAGCGGTGAAGTGTTTCTTGTTATTTCATAATCAGCGAGAGCATTGAGACACGGGATTTGGTGGCTAAATTCCTAAGAAGCATCAAATATATCAAAGAATTTGGGGTATTTAAATAAAACATTTACTTGCTGTCTTGCTTGAGGTGAAAAAGCCAAGCATATTACAGGGTAACATATTAAGAGGCTATATGTTTGTAGGATACGTAATCGTATTCAAACAAAAGTGATCATAATGTTTTGAAACCAAGCGTAGCCAAGATCAAATAATATCGGCCTGGGAATGGTTATAAACAGTATGCCTAAAGGTTACGTAGTCACTTCTATAAGAAACCGATTAGTTGTAAAATTTCGTCTGTGAGCAGTTGAGATCGCTTCAGAAAATAAAATATAAAACGGAACATTTGTGACGATTATTATTTCAACCGATAAAATTCCTATGCAAAATATTTCTAATGACAGTATACGCCCACATTTGTGTAAATGTTGTATATTCTATACAAAGACGACAAAAATTTATATCAATTCAATAGAACAATGATTATTATGTCGACGATGGGGCCCAAAACTTGTTATCTTTTCTCTTTTAAATTTGATTGCTTTTGTCACGCCGATAAAATAATGATATTCTCACATAATAAAATGACAACCGTAACACATACATATAAATAAATACATGCAACATTTTATTTATTCTTCAGGTAGAGTAGGAGGTGTGATCGGGGTGTTAGCACACTCGCATCGAGCCAGCCAGAGGCCACGTTTCGTCTGTGGTTTTTCCTGTGTCTTTCTCGGTCTGGGTTCCGATCTCAACTGCTCACAGACAAAATTTTACAACTAATCTGTTTCTTATATAAGTGACTACGTAACTTTTAGGCATACTGTTTATAAACATTCCCAGACCGATATAATTTGATCTTGGCTACGCTTGGTTTCAAAACAATCAAATTTTCCTGACATTCTTAAATTTGACAACAATAAAATATTTTTAATGACACACATTTTCGTAACAAAAATTTATCGTAAATAATCCGGCCAGTAGAAATAAATATATAATACTGTTTGATTATATACAGAATATCCACTTAAATACGAGTATCGATCAAAAATAATGTTCAAACAAATAATTTCATATATATATATATATATATGTGTGTGTGTGTGTGTGTGTGTGTGTGTGTGTGTGTGAATATATATATTATTGTTAAATTTATAGTATGAGTTTTAGCTGTGGTATTTTATAATCAAGGACTTTTAATATGGCTACATCTCATCGTGCAATATCTATCTATCTATCTATCTATTTGCATACATATATATATATATATTTAACAAGTCGACATTGTGCACAGATGAATATATGTGCAACACTGTATTGATGCAAAAGTATTCATCAATCTGGTGTGTTATCTTATAGGTATATATGTGTGGTGGGGTGAATGTGTGTGCATATCTATATGTATATATAATGTATATTACATATATGTGTGTAAAGATCTGGGTCTATTTTCAGGGAATTATCTTTATGACTTTCTCAGGGAAAAGGTCTTCACGCATGCGTGTGACTGAACGAGCAAGCGTATGTGATTATCTGGCCGACAGTTTTCGGCGGGAAAACGCGCTGAAGTAGAAAAATGTCCGCCATTAATTCATAAAGCAAGAACAACAGCAGCGATTTTAGTGAAACGCCAACGAGGCGATGAAATCGAGGGAAACGGTTTGTGAGAAAATCGACGCTGCTTTCTTTTTTCTTTCTTTGGCGAAAAAAAAAACATTATTCGTAACATCATATGCCACCATTATTAAAATGGCGACCATCAGGAAACAATTTTCAGCCCTTGGGGCTTAATGTAGAGCGAAGGGCAACTATGGAGGGTGGTTTTAGCGGGTTGGAACTTACTGGTTGTTCGTCTGGAAAAGAAGGCGAGGATTAGCAGAAAAAAGCAACAATCGATGCGTTCAGGAATCATTAGAAAAGTTAATAGAATAATAGTCTGAGGGAGGGGAAGAATAAAAGAACAATAAAAATTAAAAGAAGGGGAGGAAATGGCGGAGAGAAAGAGCATTTGAATGAAGAAGATGCCGAGAATAAAAATGGGAAGAAAATCATGAAATATATAAAGAGGGAGGAGGAAGAGGAGAGGAAAGAAGAGTGGGTGGTGGAAGATATAAACGATGATACTAATGATGACAAAGTGGAGAAGAAAGAGAAAGAGAAGAAGAAAGAAGAAGAAGAAGATGGCAAATGAATTAGATGATGATGATGATGATGACTATGATGAAGTTAAGAAAAAGAAGAAAAAGAAAAAGAAGGTAAAAAGAAGAATAAAAAAGAAAAAATAAAGAAGAAGAAAAGAAAATGGCGAAGGAATAAGATGATGATAATGATCATGATGACAACAAATTGAAGAAAAAGAAGAAGAAAAAGAAGATAGTAAAAGAATAACATGATGATGATGATGACGAAGTGAAGAAAATGAAGAAAAAAAAGATGATGTCAAAAGTATAAGATGATGATGATGATGACGAAGTGTAGATGAAGAAGAAAATGACGAAGAAAATGGAAAGGAAATATAATTAGAATGATGATGATGATGACGAAATGAAGAAGAAGAAGAAGAAAAAAAGATGGCAAAATAATAAGATAATAGTGATGTTGATGAAGCTGAAGTGAAGAAAAACAAGAAGAAAACGGAGAAAAAGAAAAAGAAAAAGAAGGTGGCAAATGAATAAAATGATGATGATGATTTATGACGACGAAGTGAACAAGAAAAAAGAAGATGACAAAAGTATATGATGATGATGACGATGATGATGACGTAAAGAAGAAGAAGAAAGCGAAGAAAAAGATGGCAAAGGAATAAGGTGAGAATTATGATGATGACGACTAAGTAAAGAAGAAGAAGAAGAACAAGAAGATGGCAAAAGAATAAGACGATGATGATGTCGATGACGGCGAAGTGAAAAAAATAAAGAAGAAGAAAAAGAAGATGGCAAAGGAATAAGATGATGATGATGAAGTAAAGAAGAAGAACAACAACAATAACAAGAAAACAAGAAGATGACAAAAGAAAAATATGATGATGATGATGATGAAGTAAAGAAGAAGAACAACAACAATAACAAGAAAACAAGAAGATGACAAAAGAAAAAGATGATGATGATGATGATGAAGAAAAGAAGAAGAAGAACAACAACAACAACAATAACAAGAAAACAAGAAGATGACAAAAGAAAAAGATGATGATGATGATGATGAAGAAAAGAAGAAGAAGAACAACAACAACAACAATAACAAGAAAACAAGAAGATGACAAAAGAAAAATATGATGATGATGATGATGAAGAAAAGAAGAAGAACAATAACAAGAAAACAAAAAGATGACAAAAGAAAAATATGATGATGATGATGATGAAGAAAAGAAGAAGAACAACAACAACAACAATAACAAGAAAACAAGAAGATTGCAAAAGAAAATGTGATGATGATGATGGTGAAGAAAAGAAGAAGAAGAACAACAACAACAATAACAAGAAAACAAGAAGATGACAAAAGAAAAATATGATGATGATGATGATGATGAAGAAAAGAAGAACAACAACAACAACAACAATAACAAGAAAACAAGATGACAAAGAAAAAGATGATGATGATGATGATGAAGAAAAGAAGAAGAAGAACAACAACAGCAACAATAACAAGAAAACAAGAAGATGACAAAGAAAAAGATGATGATGATGATGATGATGAAGAAAAGAAGAAGAAGAAGGAGAACAACAACAACAACAAGAAAAGAAGAAGATGGTAAAGGAATAAGATGATGATGTTGGTGATTACGACGAGAAGATAAAGAAGAACAATAACAACAACAAGACAGATAAGGAGGAGTAGAAGAAGAAAAAGATGGCGAAGGATGATGATCATGATGATGAGAATGATGACGAAGTGAAGAAGAAGGCAAAGAAGGAGAAGAAGAAGACTATGTAAAATGAGAAAGAGAAGAAAAAGTATTGAATGAGAATGAAGGATAAGCGCATGTTAATGCCAATATTATTTTCTCCTTCAAAATTTATCATTCATTCATCGATCGCTCAGCTTTTGGGTTAAATGTTTTAATCTTTATATTTTTTTCTCGTCAATAGGTTTCTCAAACACTCTGTTATCACACCTTCTAGTATCGATAAGGTATTGTAGGCTGGTTGGTCACTTTCTTTTAAAAAGAAACAACAATTCCCTCAATGTAAAAAGTGGATTTCATGTTATAACTAGTGTTTCCAAACAAATTCATATTCTTTACCATCTTTTGAGCATTTACTTTAACGACCATCTTAAAAATTGTAGAAAAATACTTATTTATGCATATCTAAACTTATTTATAAATGAACTTTGTCTCTGTGTGTGTGTGTGTGTGTGTGTGTGTGTGTGTGTGTCGGTTACCTATAGACTCCGAAACGGCTGAACCGATTTTCTTGAAAATTTACACAGTTGTACTATAAGCGTCTGCGAGTGTTCTTAGCTAGGTTTTGTGTCGAGGTACCCCCGATAAATATCGAAAATCGATAATCGAAAGAATCGGGTTATAGAAGGAGTGGTCCGATTTTAATCAAATTTGATACACTCATAGAAAAAGACATAAGAAACAATATTCAGAAATTTCAATGTTGCAGTTCTTACAATAGAGCAAAATATCGATGATATATATATATATATATATATATATATATATATATATATAAAAGGCAAGATGTTTGTGTGTGTGTGTCTGTTTATCTGACTCTATGTCTCTATTTTTTCAGCCCTTTTATTTTAGTTTTTGCTTCGGGTTTGACTCTAAATAGGTATAATTGTAGTTCTTTGTCTCAGCCATGATACCATTTACTCAGAGGACTTATTTAGCCCTCAAAATTCAGTTTGCTACGAAAAAAACTCATTTGATATCGATACGAGGAAATCAAAATTTGACTTTCACCCGTTCATTTTTCTTTCAGTCTACGGATTCGCTTTAACTAGAAACAACTATTGCTTTTTCGTCCTTTGTGCCAACGTCCAAAGAGTCTGAGCTCCAGGACCATGGATTAGTTTTAAAGCATTCATTACACCCGAGCAACGCCGAGCTACTGCTAGTTTTTGCTTATAAACTTGCTTCAACATTTTACTATTTCAAGAATAAATCCAAATAAACTTGATATTTTTTTCTATTAGATACATTGAATCGAAAATATATTCAAAACAGAATTTTAATTATAAATCATCGGAAGCAAAATATGCAAATTCTTTTTTCTGTATTTGTTAAGTAAAATTGTATATCAATTTGACGCGAATAACCTGATCCCAAAGTGACGGTCTTTTTGCAAATTAAAACGTCGACACGATTATATAAATATATACAATGTATTTTTATTTTTTCCTTTTTTTTACTTCAGTGACGAGATATGTGCGGAGTAGAGGTTAAGTCAGATGTAGACAAGCGTGCACTCAAGGGATGCTGCTTTCGTCTTTCCTTCTCTCCTGTTTCTGACCTGAACTGCTGTCTGATCTCTGATCTATTAAATAGGAGAGCCTCGCTTGACACGTGGCACTTTCGTCACATTTTTAAATCTCGAGCGATTATCCTTTCTAACCTCGACCACTCTGCTCGTCAAAACAAAACCCGGCCTGCCACCTGGATGCTTCGTACTCTCTAACGTTTTAATGTGAATACATTCCTGGCAAAATTTTACCCAGCAGCATAATAATAAACAAAATCTATGTAAAAACAAACAAACAAAAAAAACAAAAAACAAAAACAAAACATTGTAAAAAATTAAAACAAAAGCTACTAAACGAATAGGATTTATTATAATATTTGTTAAATCATGTTATATCATAATTAATAAAAAAGGATAAATGTTTATATATATATGGGCACAGATTATAAGTCAAAATATATTAAATCTAAATTGTTTATTGAAAATAACTCTCTAAGTTATTTCTTCGCCACTGCCGTAGACAGGTCTTGAACTCACAAATCATTGGGTTAAGTCACTAGATTTAGCCAACTATTTTATCTACTGAGCCATGTGTCCTCAATCACACTATAGCTGGCTACAACAGTGATGAAAAATTAACTTACAGATTTAAGTTAAAGGGAGATAACTACATGATATATGGAAGTGGCATGACACATGGGCTTAGATTTATGTATCCCAGTGATCGAAATATAGGGGTTGGGTTCGAAAATTCAGGCACCTGAAGAAGGCTAGGGTGTACAAAGACCGAAAAGTCGTGATTACGGCAATAAAGATGAGAACAACAATATAAATAATATAAATACTTCCTTATCTCAGAAGTATAGAAAAGTATACTTAGTATATTTTACCCGAAATATATAAATGAATAAGAGAAATATATTGAGAAACCTTTCAAATTTCTCCGCTGCCCTCATCATTTTATCCGCAAAGCTAAGAAACGAGCTTACAAAATCGACAAAATAGACAACACTAATAAGACTTGTGCAAAAATTACAGAAAATTCATAATCCTGTCCTTCAACACTCTTTTTACTAAACTTGCAACAAATTAGTCATCCCTAAACTAGGATCGTTACCATCATCAAGACAATAGTAAAAAAAAAAAAAGAAATCCAACACCAATGTAAATGCAGTGATTTATCAAATAAATTGTTTACAATGCAAAATTTTTATGAGGGGAGACAGCTCGTGATTTATAAGCCTGCATCTACGAACTTGGTTTTTGACAAACAATCTCTCTCGTTTTACAGTAAAACGATGGTGAATATAACTGATTTCACTACTGCCACATAATTCTTTAAAGAGAAAAAACTGTTAATAACATTATTACTAACTATAAACACTTGATTAAACATAGTATTTAATCACCATCTTTCTTTGAATCCATTCTTAAAGAAATTAACTTGTATCTCATAAAAAGAACACGTTATTACAAAAGAACACGTTATTACAAAAGAACACGTTATTATCAGCTATAAATCAGAATGATTGTGACACCCCGCTACGCTGGCCTGACCGCACAAATGGGAATATATTAGAACTCTTACTAAAAATGCAGATAATTACGAACGCACATTACTATCCGATGCCCATTTAGACATACAAGAATCCTCATATACTTACATACATAGAGAATTACCTTCAATGTTAATGCACGTGACAAGAGTTTGACCAATGAGAACAGTCAAACAAAATTGAAATAGCCAGTTTTTGTCTGTTTTCTCTCAATCTCTGACGAAGCTTTAATAAAAGTGAGATACGTAATATTAATATACTTTCCTATTTGTTCTTTACTTTAACATCCTGTAGGATTCCGATTCATATAAATATATATATACATACTAGCAGTATAGCCTGGCGTAACTCGGGGGTAATGAAAGCTTTAAAACTAATCCATGGTCCTGGAGCTCAGATTTTAGAACGTTGCCACGAAAAACGTAGGTTGTTTAAAGGTTGATCTCAAAGCCGTAGAACTTAATAAAATGAATGGATATAAGTCAAATTGTGATTTCCGGTATTGATGACAAATTAGTTTTTTGTCGCTAACTGAATTTTGAAGGCTAAATAAGTCCTCAAAGTAAATGGTATCATGGCTGAGACTAAGAACTACAATTATATCTACTTAGAGCAAAACCAGAAGCAGAAACCAGAATAAAAGGGCTGAAAGGCTGATTTTGATCAGACCCGATAGGATATCGGGGTATCGATATCCATTATCGGTGTCAAATAAGTCATCCAAAGATATACTAACCTAAGTAAGTCCATGAAAACTTATTGTGCCCATCGGGAGTAAAATTGTAGAAAATGAGCCATATTGATATATCTGAATATCGGTTTTTGATCAGATTTGATAGAATATCGGACGTATAGATTTCCGATATCTGGAAAATCAGTTGTCTGAGAAGATCTAATATTCTAATTTTACCAAGTTAGAGCAGATTCTGCAGCAAAAGCCACGATAAAAGGGCTGAAATCCTGATCTTGATCAGACCTGATCGGATATCGGAGTATCGCTTTCCGATATCAGTGGTAAATTGGAAAAAATAAATAGCCCACAACCTGGCCGCGACCCTAAAGTATATTTGTGTGAAGTTCGGTGAGAATCAGATAAAAGTTGTTGATTTGTATAAAGGACATACATACATACATACAGACAGACAGACAGACAGATAGACAGAGTCACACAAAAACATCTTGCCTTTTATATATATATATAATGCATATATATATATATATATATATATATATATATATATATATATATATATAACTGCACAGATTTGCTAAGGAACGATCATATAATAATGCAAAATATACCCCAAACCTAATTCAAACAAAGATTAGTTTCACGCAGAAGTCCTTGGAGAATTTAAATCATTAGTTTTTGTTTGTGAAACTATCGTCAGTTATCGAAAATCTGCTCTGAATCGTAAATGTAAAAAAAAACTGTAATAAAAGAACGATACTATTTAATTCGGGTAAAAAAACAACTTTCAATTACTTTTATGAATAACGCATATTATGAGAAGTATTTTCTTAAGAAAAAAAAAAGAATGAATAATGAATTTTTAGAAGAATTGTTTTTTTGTTTTTAAAAATTTTAATATATATTTATAAATTTTAAAATCTTTAAAACTTCTGTGTTAATTTATCTCGGTTAAGTGATGCTGTTATTAAATAAATCTATAGTTACTAACCATAAATGAAAAAGCTAGCTACAATTCAGTCACCCATAATATTTTAAAAGGTTTTTTTGTTAGTATAAATGGGCCGATTTTTTAAATACGGACTACCATACACGGCATATACCAATAACATAAGAGACATAACCAAAGCAAATTTAAAGCCAAAGTAACAAATAATCAACAAAACTTTAGATTAACAAATATATCTTCTTAAATTTTTAAAATTTCTAGGTTGTAAAAAAATCATATAAAAAGAAAGCCATGCTATATTACTCAAGTAATTTTTACACATATGACCACCATAAAACAATTTACTCAAGATGCCAGCACCTTAAATGAACACTTACGCCTCTATTAAAATACATTGCTGCAACATTTTAAACTAAATGTCGGCACTATTGGTTCAAATGTAAGCAATATTTGTTTTTAAGCCTTTAAAATCAGCTAATGATCTTCAAGTAATATTATAGAAAAACATTATTTTTGAAAGATTTCTTTTAATAAAAAGAATTACATTGTACTAAGTGAGGGCTAAAATGGCGCTAAAATAAGCAGTCTTTCATGATTTAAAATTGTGTTTAAGAGAATTTAGATTAGTTTTGAAATACATCAAAATATTTAACTCAAAATATTTAAATCTAATCTATTAGCTTGAAATTAAAACTAATTCAAAAAGTTTTTTTTTCATTAAAAAAACTATTTTAATCTTTAGGCTTCGCATTTCTTTGGAGGTATTTATCTATATATTCATTTATATATATATATATATATATATATATATATATATATATATATAATATATATATATATATATATATATATATATATATATTGCTAAATATAACAGACAATGAATGACTATTATGTTTAATCATAAGCCGTTCCAAAACATTGTATTTTGGCTTTAATTTCATTTTTAATTTGTAATAAAATCACATTTCAATCTGGTCACGACACATTACATTGCATTTCGACATATGGTTCTGTTAACATTTCGGTCTCTCATGCAGAGTGACATCATAGAATCGCATTACAAATTTAGAAACTGCGTCTACAATTCGGTGACTGTTATCGTTGCAAAGCAATGTTTTATGTCAACACAAGATAAAATCATCTTTGATTGTAGATGTCTTTATGTTAACGTCCCTGGAACCTCTCTGAGGATGGCTCATGTGAGGCTCAAGCTTAGAACCAGAATAGTAAAAATATCCAGATGTTGGACAATTTTTGTCTTTATTTTCACCTGAAATTAAAGCCAAAATACGATGCTTAGAACGCCACATGATTAGACATAATAGACATTCATTGTCTGCTATATTTAACAATATATGTTTAGAAAATTATCTGCTGCCTCGATATACTAAATTCATATATATATATATATTTAGTAAAAAGTGGGTGGGTTGTAAATTTTTAACAGAGTTTAATATAATATATAATTTATTGTGTCCTTTTACTTCCTTCCCCCTTTTTTAACTTTCCCTTTTTCCTATATATAAACATATCTTTTCTTTTCTTTCATCATCGAAAATCGTTGTCAATTTTTACCTTTGTTACAAGGAAAATTTTTTATATATGATTTCTTCGTTAACTTTCCCTTGTCTACCCCTCTTGTCTTTTTTTTTTCTTTTCGCCCTACCATTTCTATTTCAGTGACACGGTTTAATTTTTAATTTTTGATTTTTTCATACAGACGTAATGTAAAGTCCCCTAAGATCGAGTCATGAATTTCTGTTTCTGCTTTTCCTCTTTCTTATATCTGGCTGACAAACTTAAATAACTTTTTTCTTTCATAATCCCACCCGCTTTTTTCTTAACTTACATGTATGGATATGTTTTTGTGCTTCTTCCGGTATAGAAATTTTGTACCATATTTGAATTAATAATTTTTTGTTTTCGATCGTTGCTGATGAAGCGAGCATTTTCTCGCAGAAATAGCCATTTGAATAATACTATTTACATCTACCCCTCCACTATGAACATTTCTAATATTAATAAAATCAATATTAATGAAGTCTGTTTTTTGGATTTTACCTGTATGCTCACCCTTTTTTTATTATGCATTTCATACTATTTTTTAGTATTTATTGCCAAGTGAATAATTGTAAATGAAAATAAAATGGTTCTTTTTTAATGCTGAACAATAACATGTGCATCAAATAAATTTATAAATATTTAATAATTACCTATGTTGCAGTTTCATCAAGTAAAGAATGAAAAAAAATTTAGGGTGATTCGGACGAGTTCATCTTTACTTCCTTGCCTTGTAAAATTTTGCAACGTAATAATAACAAAAGAACCATTCTATTTTCATTTAGAATTAACCACTTGGCAATAAATACTAAAAAAATAGTCTAAAGTACATAATTTCTTGAAAAAACTGCGGTGGCTTGATAATTATGGCTGGCAGTATATACACGTATATACATCCCTGAATAATCGAGAAATCTCGTTAGGAAAATATGTGTCCTCCGAACAATGTTTTTCGATTATTCATATATATAAATAAATACCCTGTTTTATGTATTTTATATATATATATAATTAAATACACTGTTTAATTATAAAAAAAGAACAGAGTAACTAGTCAAATACGAGTATGCATTATATTAATTTGATTAATTGAGCTAAGATTAGAATATATTTTGTTATCTAGTTTCGGTCTGGCCAAGAACTTTTCAGCAAACTATCATCTATGGCGTTGTCCCTGGAAACATACATACCCTTAGTTTCTTTTTTTTCTTTTTTGAGGAACCTAATTGGATTGGGTGACATTTATCCTCTCAATTAGAGCCAGTCAAGCTCTTTATTAATTTAATTGATAATAAACACGAGATAATTAATGCTATTTATTTCTTAATGACCATTTTTATGATAATGAGTTTATCATGAAATTCGACTACCTCGTCTAATGCTTAACTGGTTTTCTTTTGCCAACAATCTTATCTAAAAGAGATTTTTTTTTTTGGCTTTCTGTATCTTTTCACGTCTATTGCTTTATACGCACTCCAGCGGCTTCAACAAACTTAAACTTTAGTTTCTTGTATAGAAAGAAGACATCGAATGTAGTTTTCTTTTATAGTTATAGAGCATTCTTTACATCGTACATAAGACATTATAATCATACTCAAGACAGTATAGCCATACGATAAACAGTTACGCGTAAGTGGGGATACAAAAAAAAGTCATACAAAGTTGCGGATTTATTAATAATTATCTACACTTGAATAAAGTAAAATACTGGAGTACACATTTTCTTCATGAGTTTTTCTCGAACGTGTAAGCCGGTAGATGTTATATGCAAATATATATATATATATATACTTATTTATAAATGGAACTTTGTCCTTGTGTGTGTGTATGTGTGTGTGTATGTGTGTGTGTGTGTGTGTGTGTGTGTGTGTGTGTGTGTGTGTGTGTGTGTGTCCGTTACCTACAGACACCGAAACGGCTAAACCAATTTTCTTGAAAATTTACGCAGTTGTACAATAAGCGTCTGCGAGTGTTCTTAGCTAGGTTTTGTGTCGAGGTACTCCCGATAAATATCGAAAATCGATAATGGAAAAAATCAGGTTATAGAAGAAGTGGTCCGATTTTAATCAAATTTGATACACTCATAGACAAAGACATAAGAAACGATATTTAGAATTTTCAAGGTTGCCGTTCTTACAATAGTACAGAAAATCGATGAGATATATTTATATATAAAAAGGAAGGTGTTTGTGTGTGTGTCTGATTAACTGCCATGATGTCTGTATTTTATCAAGCTCTTTTATTTTAGTTTTTGCTTCGGGTTTGTCTCTAAATAGGTATAATTTTAGTTCTTAGACCCAGCCATGATACCATTTACTCAGAGAACTTATTTAGCCTTCAAAATTCAGTTTACGACGAAAATAACTTATGTGATATCGATACCAGGAAATCAAAATTTGACTTACATCCATTCATTTTTTTTTTCAGTCTACGGTTTTGCTTTAACTGGAAACAACTATTACTTTTTAGTCTTTCTGGCCAACGATCAAAGAGTATGAGCTCCAGGACTACAGATTAGTTTTAAAGCTTTCATTACAGCCGAGCAACGCCGGGTTATACTGCTAGTACATATATATATATATATATATATATATATATATATATATATATATATATATATCAAAACCAGAAATAGGAATGTTCCAACGAGCGATATTGGTATAGAATAAAAAGTGTGAGAGGACGTGAACATTTTCTTTAAAGTGTATATTTATTGTTGTTGTTATTATACATGTTATGATACATTAAGTGTCCATAATGGCATTTGTGACGCTACACGTGTTTCGAGTCTAAAGTTTACTCCCTTCAGGCGAATAAACTTGTGACTTTACGTACCGAGTTCCTTTTGTTTCTGTTCGACAAGGTGTCGTTTGTAAATATGTAAGTAAATATTTTGATGGGGGGTTGGTTGTTTTTCATATCAGCACGTGTATAATTGGATAAACAGAGAAATAAATAAATAAATAAATAAATAAATAAATAAATGAAATACTGACCACAAAGTTGAAAATGGTTTTAGGTTGGGGTTCTCCTATTAGCACGTTAAGATTATCTTAGAGGCGCCTTATGTTATCTATGAAATTTTTATTGACTTACGAAATTGGTCTGTAATTGTATTCTATCGGTAATCCGATTTTTTATGTGTTAGTTTGGCGATACATTTTGAATTTAGTGTGTGTGTATGTAATTATGTGTGTGAGAGCGTTTTTTGATATTGTCTTTATGTTTTATCATTGTTTTTTTTATGGATCATCTGGTGCTTTTTATTGTTTGGGGTTACCATTTGCATTTGGTGTGTGTATGTGTGTGTATGTAAGTGTATGCGTGTGTGTGTTTTGTGTGTGTGTGTGTGTGTGTGTATGTGTGTGTTTTTAAGTGTTTCATATTTTGTTGGGCGAAGGCTTGTATTTTGTTATGAATCTGTCTCTCTGCATTATTCGTGTGTCATAATCTTCATTTTGGTAGATAGGTATTACTTTGAATTTACCCCCACTGCATTCATGCAAACATTGGGAGACATGCAGTTTTCTGTTAATTGCTATTTTGATATTATATTTATGAAGGGATATTCTATTATTCAAAATAGCAATTAACAGGAAATTATATGTCTCCCAATTATTTGCATGAATGCAGTGGGGGTAAATTCAAAGTAATACCTATCTACCAAAATGAAGATTATGACACACGAATAATGCAGGAATAAAAATGTATAAAAAATACAGGCCTTCGCTCAACAAAACATGGAAAACTTAAAACACACACACACAAAAATAACACACACACATACACATACACGTTCAAAATTCAGATGGTAACCCCAAACAATATAAAGAAGCAGTTGACCCATAAAAAACAATTCCAAAGCATAAAGACGAAAGCAAAAAACGCTCTCTCTCTCTCTCTCCACACACACACACACACACACACACACACACACAAACTAAAAAAAGTATCACAAAAACAATATATAAAAAACCAGATGACCGATAGAATAAAATTACAGACCAATTTCGCAAGTTAATAAACAAATCCTAGATAATGTAAGGCGCCTCTAAAATAATCTTAACGAGCTAATGTGAAAACGCCATTTTAACTATTTATTTATTTATCTGTTTATTCACTAATACACGTGCTGATTTGAAAAACCACCAATCAACAAAAAATACATTTATGTGTGTGTTCCATTCAACTAATCAGAATAGAGATTCACTTTAAAATTTGACAAATAGTTTTTATTTTTAGGGAATACATGCATTCTTCCTTCATCCTAAACGGTCAGTGTCAACCTAATTTTAATCTAATTTTATTATTTATTTTTATTACCCTCCTCTAGATCCTGTTACCTTTGATGTATACATTCTTGTACCAAAAATATTCTTTCAGCTTTTCATATTTGTTATGTCGTGAGTAAGAATAAATAACTCAACAACAGGAATAGGTTAATTGTTGTATTCCGTGAAAATAGTATTTACAAAGGTTATTAGTATCCAATACAAGAATAAAGGTTAATCGTCTCAACCGTCGTAAGACGTAGTATAAGCAATGGTTACTTCCGGCTCGTCACCGGAAGTCTACGACTGACTTGTCGATCGGCTGCTCGGCACACTCTCCTACGTAGATGCCAACATTACTTTACATAGTAATAGAATAGTGCATTATAGCCGAATAGGCGCGGGCGTCCCAACAATATTTTGACCTTTTCTCATAGAAAAAAGGAAAGACATGAAGAAAGGAAAAAAGAAAACATTTTATATTTTTGGTCTAACTGAAAAGGGCTTTTGCAAAAGAGTTATATATATATATATATAGTCACCTTATCAGAATGGTTAGACAGCCGATTGCTTTTTACCGAGGATTGAAACCCGACCGCATTGACGTCATTCGGCGATTCTATCTCTGAGCTACGGGCGCTCGGTAGAGAGGAGGCATACTTTTTAGCGTGTATATTATCATTATACACGCCCAATAGCTGAGAGTGTACTAATTCATTGCTGAATGAACGATGAGTAGCTGCTGTTTTTCAAAGTCTACCATTCTTCCACAGTGCTCAATAATGCTGTGAGAGCGTAAATAGTCATCCGCAGACAAATCTGTTTCGCTGTATCACAGTTCGTCAGTACGGTTAGACAACTGATTGCTTTTTTTTAATCAGGATTGAAACTCGATTGAATTTGTGTCAGTCGGCGATTCTACCTACCTATATATATATATATATATATATATATATATGTAAGAGTGTGTAGGGTGTATAAATGTGTATGTGTACATATTTTGATTATTATTATTGTCATTGTTGCAATAATTTTTTTTTAATCGTATCACCCCGAGCAAGGTGGTAACGCCACTGATGTGCAGGGGGCTACGTAATAGTGAAAAGATAGGAAAAGATAAAGCCGGAAACCACATCCTAAACAGGGAACAAGGGATGAGTCTTTTGACCTGTTCAATAGACGTGGGTGGAGTGTGAATCGGGCGATAGATAGATCTATCTACTCCAACAGAAAAAAAAAAACAAAGTGAGAAGATTGGAAAAGAGATAGCTGGAAACCACATCCTAAACAGGGAACAAGGGATGAGCCTCTTAACCTGTTCAATAGACATGGGTGGAGTGTGAACCGGGCGATAGGTAGATCTAGCTACTCCAACTGAAAAAAAATAATAGATTTGAATTTAAGTTCATTCAATTGCAACTGTCAAAAAAAAAACCTGTTCATTGAATGGCCAATGTTTGTCCTAAAGTATTGTTTATAGGGCTTGAATTCATTTAGATGATGACGTTAAATTTTACTTTGGATCGACTGCTAACAGGTAGAAGCTGAGATTTAATAATCACCTTTTCAAACAACCGTAACTACAGCAAAAGCACTGCTCTATGCCTATATTGTTAGAAATTAAAAAAACAATAAGGAGAACCTAATTATTACCTGGAATATTTCTGCTAAATCCAATTCTTTCAACAGAAAAGGAGATAGCTGTAACTTATGCCTTTTAGAAAACCTTGTCATCTTAAACCATGTAAATAACCTCAATCTACTCAACAAAAAAAGCCATTTAATGACCATATGCTTCCACGCAAAAATAATTACCTAAATTCTTAGACGCTGACTGATACAGATTGCTTTACATCTTTGTTCTTCATTCCCTTTCTTCCCATCCTGCAAATATTAATAATTATGAATTACACCCATTTGATTTCATCTCCTTGTATTTTAATTTTAAAATTTTAATTTTAAAATTTTAATTTTAAAATTTTAATTTTTTATCTACATGTAGCCTTATTATATTTAAATTTTTACTCATTATTAAAAAGCAATAACCTAACTTTATAGGATTTAATTCCCATGAACATTGAGTGAACTTAAATTCAAATCTATGAAACTGTCAATTTGGAAAATGCACCCGATGATTGCATAACGCATAAAACTCTGAGTCATGCCATAGACATAGGACATACACACACACACACATCATATATATATATATATATATATATATATATATATATATATCAGCATGCAGTGTGGGCATAGAAGTATCCAAAGGAGTATCCTTTACATATAGTGGTAGGATAACTCTCTAAGAGAGCTCTAAACATATATGTTTATAAATACATATAGAACAAATATAAGAAAAATTATGACAGACGCGCCACTTCATGGTGAACCGGAAGTACAGACCCACTTCATGCGAGTCATCGTCAGCTTTCGTCTTTAACGAAGGATTCTACACGAATGAACGGAAGCTGACGATGACTCACCTGAAACAGGCCTACACCTTCGATTCACCTTGAAACAACGCGTCTGTCTTAATTTTTCTTATATATATATATATATATATATATATATATATATATATATATATATATGTTTTGTGAAGACACTTATTATGTTCCCACTGGTCAGAGCTGTTTGTCATTATTTTTTTTTTTTTTAATTGTAATTTGGTAGTTTAGATTTTAAATTTCGTGGTGAGAGCTTCGGAAGGTAAATTTTTGTTTTGTTCCCCGAAGGGCTTTACCCCTTCAAAACTCTCTAAAACATCCCTAAATCCGTGCAAATGTACATGTTGGACTCAAATCGATAATTGTTTATTGAAGAAACCTACCTTTCTTTCATGGTATCAACCATAAATACATCGGACTATATCTCACCCCTTTCTACCGTTGTCATCTCTGATTCACTGCTGAATGAATTGAAGCGTAGGTTTCTTTTTTTCGGTTGATTTTCTCCATTTGAGAAATTAGTCCGCGAATTGTTCGGTTTCGGACTTATTTTGCGTGTAGAGATCGAGAAAAGGACGAAAAATCGTAAAACTATGCAGTGAATAACATTTTTGAACCGGAGTTGTGGGGTGAGATAAACAGCTACAAGAAGTTCCATATGTTTCTGCTCGATAAGATGAAAAAAGGTATGTATCTTCAATAAACATTTACCGATTTGAGTTCAGCATATACATTTGCATGGAAATACGGATGTTTTTGAAAGATTTGAAGGGGTAAAGGCCTTCGGGAAACGAAACCAAAATTTACCACTTGGAATTACCCATAAAGTTCATTGTTACTAGTTTTTTTGCAGTTTCGTCTTCAATGTTAGGTCTGGTGGTATTTAGTAGAGCACCCATGTCGCAACAGGATGTGGCATAAGATCGAGGCTCAAACTGGGTTTAACCACCTTCACCGAAAAGTTATGTTGGCCTCGTTTTCGCGGTCATACCATGCAAAAGTTTTTAAGCTTACTCGCCATTTATCCGTTCTGGTTACGTCTCGACCACTGGGTGACAAACCCAGCCGCTTACTCTTCAAATAAAACACCATTATTTATAGTATAACAACTGTTTCAAATTTAAATAACAGACAATAATATATAAAAAAAAATAAATGGCTTATACAGGGCGACCATAAAGTCCGTGTGCATTTTTTTTAAATTATAATTTTATTTCTTTTTGGGATAGAAATAGTCTGTAAAAAAATGTTATAAAGTTTAATGTATCACGTTTTAACTATAATTATTGAATAATTCTTTATCACAAAATTTGCAACAATTTTTAGATAATTAAACAGATGGATTGGAAGGTGTGGACCATTTTATTGGCTGCCACGTTCGCCAGATTTGACTTCATTAGATTTTTTTTATGGGGACATGTGAAAACAATTGTTTATGCAACGAAACCTAATTCATTAGAAGACTTGAAACCTAAAATAACTAATGTGATTTCAGCCATTACTGTAAATCAGTTGGCAAATGTTTCCCGTGAACTGCAAAATCGTATTACCCTTTGTATTGCTAATGATGGAGGACATGTGGAAACTTAAATAAAATTTCAATAAAACCTTAAAACATAGATTTACTTCTTTCTAATTCTTTTTAATGGTTTTTAAATGTTTTTTTAATGATATTAATAATTGCCTCATAGAGAAAAGATGGACATGTCTTTCCCAGTGATATGAGTACGAAAGCGAATTATAGTGACTAGGTCTGAATTTGAACTCAACTCTCTGCTTCTATTTATGGGGCGGATAAGCGTCATAATAATCTAATATCTCACTTACTGTGCTTGTGTAAACGGATATTTTTTATATTATTTTATATATTTTTTTTAGAGATAATAATTATTTAATAGTGCAAATATTACTAATTAACCCATAGCTGGAGGAATAAAAGGTTGATTCATGTCTTTCTCAAGCGTATTCGCGCATAAATAATTATAAAACAACTAACTGGAAATAAATCTTAGATTTCTCCTTCTATCAATTCGGAAAGAAAGCCGAGTTCGAATTCCAATTCAATTCACTTACGCGCAAATACCAATGAGAAATTAAGAAATATTTCTCTCACCTCAATCTATGGATTAAATAATATGACAGATTGGGATCTTTAGCCTTGGTTGGCAACAAGTCTACTGCTGAAAGTAATGCCAACCTACCGCGGGAAAAACTTCTTCCAAGTCAGCCATGTCTCTTTTAAGATATGAACGCCAATCTTACGGCAACTGGTGTTCCTAAGCAGCCATCCATCGAAGTACTGACCAGGCTCAACGTAGTATGGCCGTAAGCTCTTGATAAATCTTAGTTTTCTATTGTAGAAAAAAAGGTTTGAATACTTTTTAAAGATTTGAGAATGTACTTGTGTATAAGCCAACATAATGTATAGTGCGAGCCCTGAATGTTTTTACATTAATTTTACCGACGCCAAAACATCACGCTATATTTTTCAATCATCTTTTTTTTACGTAAAAAAGAATAATCCTAAAAACTCGTTCTATATTCGAGTAAATACGGTAACAAGATAAGGATATACTTTATTTTTCTCCTAAACGGAATCACTATAACTCTTTTAATCATTTCACCCCAAGCAAGGCTTATAGCATAAAAAACATATACATTTCTAAGGCCTATATACCCGCCCCAAGGTTGAACACGATCCAAGTATTTTTGGATAAACCGCTTTTTCCCTAAATCTCTTTTCGATTTTATTTTTATTTATTTTTTTATTTTGAATCGTTGCTGTTCATTTACCTTAATGAATAAAATAAGTTGAAAAAGTGTTTTATTTTTTTTCTTCAAAGAATTCAAATAAAAAAAACAAACTGTTTGTTGTTTCCTTAGGGAACCAAAGTTGGCAAACCTAGCTTAACTTTCTATAGCTATGACTAAAAAAGGTGAATAGATAATTTACTTCGCTAAAAAATACACAAGATCTACTTGTCTTTTGAAGGAACAGTCGGTTGAAAGTGGTAGCGATCAAAGAAAAATTCGAATCAACCACTAAGTGTGTCTAATCGTATGAATGTGTCGTAAAAAATTGCGGTGCGTTGTTGTTTGTGTTTTCTGACATCAACTCTCGTGATTTTCTATGTAAACTCACGTTCGCTCTTGGTTTAATTTTCTCTCCCTCATAAGAAAAAAAAATCTGTCATGAAAATAAAAATAACAATGACAAAATAGCCGGAGATAAAGAAAGCTTTTTCACGCAAGAGCAAGTCACAATTCACCTGTCACATGACGTCACCTAGCAAATATCTGCGCATGCGCACAACGAGTGAATGTTCTGCGTGTACTGTGCAACAGAGAGAGGAATGAACTGGAATAACTTAGGCAAGGTTGAGTGAGAATATCTGCTGGTAGATAAAATTGGTTCAAGGATATTGCACGATGAAAGCAAACACAGGAATTCTTAAAATGTGGAACTTCCATTTTGATTTTGTTGTTTAATTATGACTACCTGGTGATTTTGTTAAAATTGTCATATAGTTAGATGAAAAATAAATAAACAATGTCTGCTCATATTAAATAATTTGCTTATTGATCATTTGATTAGTTTTATACGGCTCACCTGTGCATAAAGTAATTTAAAAGCCTTATTATTCCTGCTCAATCTCTCCACTTCTGCACATTTGTCATTGAGCCATTTCTCTTTAGCCTGTCTACATTTTCTTCTTATTTCCTTGTGTAGTTCCCTGCACTCCGTTCTATGTCTTGATCAAATACAGGTCGGGAATTCCAGAATCAAGCTGGCACAAAAATTTAAATACCTGGAAAGCGTTATAGCATAAGACGGAAAGTGCGACACAGAGATCCGAAGGCGAATTGGCATGGCGAAGGAAGCATTCCAGAATTTGATTAAGATATTAAGAAACAGGACAATTTCGTTAGAAACTAGGTAGAGAATACTGGATTGCTACGTGATGTCCGTCCTTCAATATGGCAGTGAATGCTGGACAATACCATTAAAAATGAAGGAAAAAACTTGAAGCAGCTGAAAAGTGGTTCTACAGAAGGATGCTGCAAATATCATGGATCGAGCATGTGAGCAATGATGAGGTCTTGGAAAAGAGACAGGGGAAAGTAACGGATAACATATCTGAAGGACCTAATCAATGAATGACAGAACGAGGATTGCACGGTATAACAGGAGAAGGTGTGCTCAGAGCCACCAGGGATAGTGAAACGTGGAAAGCCATGACCGCCTACGTCCTGAAGGGACAGGGCTCATAGAAGAAGAAGAATTTAAAGCCAGAAAACATTATTTTTAATTATAAGAATTTTTAAGGGATTATGATTTGCTGATATAGGTTTTATTAATAACCCGTAGCAGGGAAAAAAAGAAGTGAATCCATACTTTTTCCAGGGGTCTTTGTAAGTGAGTGAATATAATCAAACCTAGGAAATGACTTGCGGAATAAAATCTGGAATAGTGTATATCAACACCTCACTCGTCAAAGATGGCCGTATTGGCTTTAGTCAGTCAGTCAGTCAAGTGCCATATGCGATTCACACTTTGGGCGATCATGTCTCGAAAGAGATATGACTGACTGGGCAGAAGATTATCCCGCAGTAGGCTGCCATTGCATTCTGTGGCAGACTGATTGCCAACCAAGGTTATAGAACCCAATCTGTCTTATTAATGAACCAATAAATAGAGGGAAGAGACGGATTAATACCTTTTACAAGGGTATTTGTGAGTAAGTGAATGCAATGAATTCAACTGGAAATCGAACTCGGCTCCCTGATTTGTCTTTCCGAGTCAATATCTAGTTCACCACAACGCACATATTGGCGTAAGAGAATGAATTAGTTAAATTAAACATCCAGAATTTGAGTAAAGTATTAAGAAACAGGACAATTTCGCTAGAAACAGAGAAGAGAGTACTGGATTGCTATGTGTTGTCAGTTCTTCAATATGGCAGTGAATGCTGGACAATACCATTAAAGATGAAGGAAAAACTTGAAGCAGCCGAAATTTGGTTCTACAGATGGATGCTGCGAATATCAAGGATCAAGCATGTGTGCAAGGATGAGATCTTAGAAATGATAGAAACGAAAAGGAAATTAATACTGAGCATCAGGAAGAGACAGCTGAAGTTCCTTGGACATGCAATGAAGAAGGAGGGCTTGGAAAACCTGATACTAACAGACTAGATAGAGGGGGAAAAGAGATAGGGGAAAGCAACGGATAACTTATTTGAAGGACCTAATCAGGTGGATGATGGAACGAGGGTTGCATTGTGTAACAGGAGAAGGCGTGCTAAGAGCCACCAGGGATAGGGAAACGTGGAAAGCCATGATCGCCTACGTCATGAAGGGACAGGGCACATGGAAGAAGAAACATAAAAAAGAACGAAAACAAAAATATAATCATCAGAAGGTAAGAAAAAATATCAGAAACAACACGAACGGACGATTTTTAAGCGCCGCTTAATTATGGCACAAGGTCGCATGGTGATTTACAAAGCGTAGCTTAGGTGTAACAATAAGCCAAAGATATGGGGCACCCAATGAGAACAGAATTCACTACTCAGTCATAGCTGTTCTAACAAGACAAGCTTGCTAACCGTAACATGTTGCCGAGGTGTCCAAGAAAAAATATGAGGAGAGGATATACTGAAAAAAAAAACGGACGTATGAGCGAAATATATTCGCTAATAAGAAAAGAAGATTAGTGATTTGATAAATTTAAAAGCAAAGAATAAACACGCACTCAAACGAAAATAAAAAATAGTTTTGTTTAGAGAGGCTGTAAGATGGCCGTATTCAACAGAGGAATGAGAAAGACCTGAAGTAAAAGCCATCGAAACTTTGCAATAAAAACAGCAAAGGCGTGGAAATTGGTTCGTGAGAATCAATTTATAATATCGAAACCTTTGTTTCTTTTCAATGTGTTAGTGAACGTTTTATACGCGCCTATATTGAGAAGCACACATATTTACCAAATACTTATAAGATCGTTTGTCTAATAGGTACGAATATTTAATCATCTCCATCTGTGGTGCCGACAGCCACGCACAGATGTTGCCGGGGAAGTGCTTCGGTGGGATTTGTGCCGATTCACGCATCGCGTAGGAATCAAATTGAATGCAAACAAGATTTATGATAGCAAACAAAAAGTGTCGAGGCGGAAAATCGTGCGAATCCCCCATAAGGGTGATGGGGAAAAAGAAGAGGAGATAGCAAGTATGATCATACATCCATCTTTATTGTGATATGTATGGAAATTATCCAAGACTGCGGAAAACGATGTCTATCGACTTATAATTCGACGGAACAGATTTCGATGTTTGGTCGATTTTTGCGTCCGTTTCTCCAAGACCATTTCAGAAAGGCATGAATCCACTTTCTCTCCAAATCTGTATCATTGTCAGAAATATATATATGTTAAAAAATGTATGTCGTGTAAATTGCAAGCTTCTGTACTGGATGTGTGGGAACGACAACTTGAAATTTGGAAAAGCCTTCGCCCAGAATTAGTTACGTACCCAGGTAGATGATGAAAAAAGATTAATCAATGAAACAACGTATACAATCGCTCAACTACTAACCTACCCACTTAGTCAATCAGTCACTCACATGCTTTTTCTACTCTCTCACACGAACATACACGCACACATACAAATAATAAATACATCTAATTAAAAAAAAAACATTCCGTTAAAAATTATAGACACAGCAAAAATAAACATGAGTCTGGATAAGTAAAATTAATTATTTAATTATATTGATATTTTCCAACATATTATTTCGTGGAAGGATTCTTTTCAGTACTATCTATCTATCTATCTATCTATCTATCTATCTATATATATATATATATATATATATATATATATGCATTTTTGTGTTCTGTATATATGTGTGTTTATTCTGTGCATATACATATATTTATATATATGTATATACATATACTTATATATATATATATATATATATATATATATATGTTTGTGTGTGTATTCTATATGTGTATATATATATGTCTGTATGTCTCAGATATATATATATATATATATATATATAAACGTATGTGTATGTTTTTGAATATATATATATATATGTTCGTACGTATGTTATATATATATATATGTGTGTGTGTGTGTATTTTTAACATTAAATTTCTAAAAAGAATAAAAAATGTCATTTAATAATAAAAATATCCTTTGTTCTTTTGTATTAATAGCATACAAATTTTGATGATAAGCTTTGTTTATATTAAGTTTGTGTTCTTTTTACATAATAGTATCGTATTTTAGTGAATCTATCTATCTATCTATCTATCTATCTATCTATCTATCTATCTATCTATCTATCCCTCTCTCTCTCTCTCTCTATATATATATATATATATATATATATATATATATAAATGGAAGACCCGTATAGGACGGAGACGGTAATACAAAAGATTTTATCCAATTAATATAAATTATAGTTAATTAGATAAAAGTAGGGAGTTTGATGGATATTATACAGGGCATTATAAAATATTGAAAGAAAAATCCCGTGTGTATTTAGAAAGTTATATATCAAGATTTATTTAGACAGCGTAAATTTATTTACATTGTCTTTTTCAGAAGGTTGAAAAGTAAATAAAGTCACTCAGAATAATTTTGAAGAAATTTTAACAGAAGTGAAACGTATATTATTTAAACCAGAAATGCATTTAAAATAGATACATCAGATTACACATAATACAGTCAAAATAATGCATATATTTACTCACACATACAAAAACAAATTTTATGAGAAAATATGTATATACGCAAAAGTTTTGAATTAAATAGACACAAAAGGGTGACACAGACTGGATGTATACACTCAATAATATAATTATATATAAATGTAAAGAATATATATTTACAAAATAAAGGGGAAAGGAATAGACTTTTAAATCAACATACAAAAACGACTATAATGATTAAAATGTTGTAGAGAGAAGGGAAAAAAAGAAAGAGGAAAACTAAATTACTCTACAGTCACAAATAATAATTTACACAAAAAATCTTTCAAAGATAAAAACTATGTTTCAAGAGACCTTTTCAAAAGATTCTCTTAAAACTTTTCTCTTTCTTAAAAAAACAACTTAAAATGTCCCTAAAAATATATTTTTCTAAAAAAGCTCTTAAAATTTTTCCACAAGAGAAAATATTATGAAGAAATTAGAAATGCATAAAGTAACATATAATCACGAAGAAGCTAATGTAGTAAAAGCGAAACAACATAATCCCAAGTGTTCAACATTACAAAAAAACAAAACAAAAAAAAAACAAAAAAAACTCATCCAATTCAGATATAGAGAATTAACAAATAAGATAAATAAATTAAAGATTACAAACTCTGAAATAAATTAAACAAAATATTTAAAAAAAACTCAAGGATAAAGAATTAAATTAAATTATTTATTTATTTATTTATTGAAATCAATTTAATAAAAATGAAAATTATAATAATAAATAATAAATATATGATACCAACAACAATAAAAATAATACAATAAAATACTAAAAATATTAATAAAAATAAAATAATAATAATAATAATAATAATAATAATAATAATAATAATAATAATAATAATAATATGAAAACAGAAAGAAAAATATTCAATAATGAAAGAAGGTGGTAAATACAAACAAGATTTACATTTAGTAGATTCTGTAGAAAAGCAAAACAGAAGCCAAAAACCAATTATTGCGGCAAAAAATATGTAAATGAAAGCCAAAGATAAAGCTCTTGAACAGATGAAACAACGCTGACAAGACAAAGCTCTGCATGGACAATATCTAGAACGTGCTAATAAATCCGATGTTGATAAAGTTAATACTCATCGATGTTTATGTGCATCTGGATTAAAATCTGAATCTGAAGGCTTTATTCTTGCAGCGCAAGACCAAAATCTTTTCACTAGGAACTTTCAGGCAAATATTATACATAATAATATGGATCCAAAATGCAGGTTCTGTGATAAATACCAAGAAACAATAAACCATCTAATCCCAGGCTGTTCTGTACTTGCCCCAAATGAATATAAAAATCATCACGATAGAGTGGGGCAATATTTGCATTGGACAATGTGCAAACACTATGGAAAATATGTAAACAATCACTGGTATGAACACCACCCAGCACCGGTTACAAAAATAGAAGATGTCATCATTCTATGGGATTAGACCATCTATACAGACAGAAAAATTGAAGCAAATAGGTTGGATATTATTAGTAAAAACCAGAAAGAAAAACTTGCCTATTAATTGATATGGCTTGTCCATATTTTAACATAGCAACCAAGGAAATCGAAAAACTCTCAAGATTTAAAGACCTGAAAATTGAAATAGAAAAAATGTAGAAATTGAAAACAAGAATCGTGCAAGTGATAGTAGGCGCACTTGGAATGATAAAAAACGGAAGAAAACAACACATTGAAAGACTCCCGGGAAACCCCAGCTTAAGAGATATAAAAAAAATGTCTTGTTAAGTACATCCCACACACTAAGAAGAACTTTGTCTATGTAACGCTAGAGATGTTAGAGGAGATAGAAAAATCATGAAATGGAGCCATAACAACACACCATGACCTGCCTTAGGTCTTCCTGCAGACTTGGTAGGTAGTGCCACTAAAGCAGAAATCGAAATATGATGAAAAATGACAACATAATAATAATAAAGATTATAATACATAATTAAATAAAAAGGTTTGTAAAAAAAAATTCTAAAAAAATTACACAATATAAAAAAAGAACAGAATTGTAGTGGAGCATTAAATAGTAGATGAATTACATAGAATTTATATTAATTCAACAAATCAAATAATTTGAATATATTTTTGTGATGACATTTAGAAATCAATTCATTCCGTAGATTTAAAGCCTGGTATCTATCACAAAATTTAGTTATTTTAATTTTCTCATCTAATCACACACACACACACACACACACACACACACACACACACACACATATATATATATATATATATATATATATATATATATATGTATATATGTGAAATCAATTGTTGATTTCCGTAACATGTTTACATTTGTTGACATTACGATACATTTCAGAGCAGATATGTTTGCTTACGATGGATCGAAAATTGTGTTATATAGGCTTGATAAAACTTCGTTTAGACTAGAGGCTATTCGTGGTCGAGAGGTCTAAGTTGTTACCAGATCAAATGGTAGCTTCCCCTATATAGATAGGGGTCACAGGTTCAAATCCTGCCGAATGGCACACACTTTCATAACAAAAATTTATCGTAAATAATCAGGCCGGTAGATATAAATATATAATACTGTTTCATTAAAAACAGAATATCTACTTAAATACGAGTATCGATAAAAAATAATGTTCAAACAATTCATTTCAAATTGTCGGTTGTTTATAACCAAGTTCCGTTAAATTCGTTGATTTCCGTAGCATGATTACTTATATATATATGTGTGTGTGTAGTGAGGTATTTACAGTGGAGGTATATATATATATATATATATATATATATATATTTATAAATATGTGTGAGTTTGTGATCCTGGGTTTCACGCTCTTTCAATCGTCAGACAAAGTGATCCATTTTTTTTTAAATTGGCTATATGTACAGCTGCGTATATTGGTGTATTTTTGTGGAAGTTGAGGAAAATTGGGAGGAAAATTTGTCGTCGTAACAAACGCAGACAAAAAATAAAAGTGAATGTAAATTCAATCATTATATAGAAAATAAAAGTAAAATAAGACATAATAATAATATACATAGAAAATAAAAGTAAAGTATGACATAATAATTATATAGAAAATAAAAGTGAAAGTAAAGACAATCATTATATAGAAAATAAAAGTAAAATAAGACATAAAAATTACATAGAAAATAAAAAGTAAAGTATGACATCATAATTATATAGAAAATAAAAGTGAAAGTAAAGACAATCATTATATAGAAAATAAAAAAGTAAAATAAGACATAATAATTATACAGAAAATAAATGTAAAGTAAGAGATAATAATTATATGGAAAATAAAAGTGAAAGTAAAGACGATCATTATATACAAAATAAAAGTAAAATATGACATAATAATTATATTCAAAAGTAAAGTAAGACATAATAATTATATAGAAAATAAAAGTGAAAGTAAAGACAATCATTATATAGAAAATAAAAGTAAAATAAGACATAATAATTATACAGAAAATAAATGTAAAGTAAGAGATAATAATTATATGGAAAATAAAAGTGAAAGTAAAGACGATCATTATATAGAAAATAAAAGTAGAATAAGACATAATCATTATATAGAAAATAAAAGTAAAATAAGACATAGAAATTACATAGAAAATAAAAGTAAAGTTAGACATAATAATTATATAGAAAATAAAAGTGAAAGTAAAGACAATCATTATATAGAAAATAAAAGTAAAATAAGACATAAAAATTACATAGAAAATAACAGTAAAGTATGACATAATAATTATATAGAAAATAAAAGTGAAAGTAAAGACAATCATTATATAGAAAATAAAAGTAAAATAAGACATAAAAATTACATAGAAAATAAAAGTAAAGTATGACATAATAATTTTATAGAAAATAAAAGTGAAAGTAAAGACAATCATTATATAGAAAATAAAAGTAAAATAAGACATAAAAATTACATAGAAAATAACAGTAAAGTATGACATAATAATTATATAGAAAATAAAAGTGAAAGTAAAGACAATCATTATATAGAAAATAAAAGTAAAATAAGACATAAAAATTACATAGAAAATAAAAGTAAAGTATGACATAATAATTTTATAGAAAATAAAAGTGAAAGTAAAGACAATCATTATATAGAAAATAAAAGTAAAATAAGACATAAAAATTACATAGAAAATAAAAGTAAAGTATGACATCATAATTATATAGAAAATAAAAGTGAAAGTAAAGACAATCATTATATAGAAAATAAAAGTAAAATAAGACATAATAATTATACAGAAAATAAATGTAAAGTAAGAGATAATAATTATATGGAAAATAAAAGTGAAAGTAAAGACGATCATTATATACAAAATAAAAGTAAAATATGACATAATAATTATATTCAAAAGTAAAGTAAGACATAATAATTATATAGAAAATAAAAGTGAAAGTAAAGACAATCATTATATAGAAAATAAAAGTAGAATAAGACATAATCATTATATAGAAAATAAAGTATGAAAAGACACAATCATTATGTAGAAAACAAAAGTGAAATAAAGACATACTAATTATGTTACAAAAATTAAATAGAAAATAATGACATAATTATTATACAGAAAAATAAATGTGAAAATAAAGACAATCATTATGTAGAAAAGTCTATGAGAAATTAACAATATAATAATTATGTAGAAAAATATAAGGGAAAATACAGACATAATCATTCTATAGAAAAACAAAATTGAATATAAAAACAATAATTATAAAAGAAAATATATGAGAAAATATTGACATATTTATTATATAGAAAAATAAACTTGAAAATAAAGACATAATCATTATAGAGAAAAATAAATAGGAAAATAGTGACAATCGTTACAGAAAAAAATAAAAGTGAAAATAAATACATAATCATTATATAGAAAAATCAAATTGACTATAAAGACATAATCATTATGGAGAAAAATGTATGGGAAAATAATGATATAATCATTATGTAGTAAAGTAAAAGTGAAAATAATGACATGAGCAGTATATAAAATATAAGAGTGAATATAAAGACATATTAATTATGTGTAAAAATAAATGAGAAACCAACGACGTAATCATTATATAAAGAAATAAAAGTGAAAATATACACATAATCATTATCTGTAGGCGTTCCACACTACTTAAAGCAAAATGTCAGAAAGGGAACCTGCATTAATTTTGAAAAGAATAAACTGGAGAAACCTATTTTGCTGAAATATTTTTGAAGAAAAAAAATTTATAAATCTCTACCGACGAAAGTTACTATCTTTACTAATATTTCTACCTGATTAATTCGTAGTTTTTACTTAATGAAATTTGATTTTTTCCCAGATCACTTCTTGTGACAAACTAAAAACTAAAGATTTTATGTTGCATATATTCTACATTGATTTTTATCATTTTCTGATCTGTGTTTAACTTGTCTAATGCCGTCTACCCATCTCTCAATAACTCGTCAATATTTCGTTTCTCGTTTTACAAATGCAGAAGGACGTGTACGTGTGTTTCCTAGACTACGCAAAGAAATTTGACAAAGTACTCCAGAAAACTTGATAGAGATGCTCGGCAACTTTGACATATTCGTGAAAGACATTTGGGTAATGAAGAATCAGTACTGGTAACATACGGACAGGATGCGAGTTCAGCAGATAGAGATTGATACAAACAAGGATGTGTCTTCTCACAAGATCTTTTTATCCTTTATAGAGAGATAATTTTAAGAGCACTAGAAGTTCGAACAGGATTCGAAATTGGCGGTCTCAATCTGAACAACATAAAATACACAGATGATATTATGCTGATAGCAGGCACGAAAATGAAACTAAGGAACCTCTCACAAAAGATAGCTTATAAAAGTGAAAAGAAATGACAAAAAAAACAAAACAAGAAAACTGAATTAATAGTCATCAGTAAAAAGGGGAGTCGAAAATGCCAACTACAGGCCGGGGATGCAAAAATCAAGCATAGGAAGTCTTCTAACAGAAAACAGAAATTGCGACGCTGAGATTCGAAGACGTATTGGGATGGCCAAGGATGCATTTCCAAATCTAAGTACAGTATTAAGAGAGGAAATCTTTTTTTCTGGAAACAATGAACAAAGTACTGGATTGTTAAATGATGTCTCCTTCAATATAGCTGCGAACGTTGGACAATCTTATCAAAGATGAAGAAAGACATGAAGCAACTGAAATATGGTTCCACAGAAGAATGCTGAAGATACCATAGACCGAACATGGAAACAACGGCGATGTTTTGCAGAGGAGGAAAAGGAAAGGAAAATTGATACCTAACAGCAGAAAACAAAAGAGCCGAAGTTTCAGGAAATATAATGAAGGAGGAGGGCTCAGAGAATCTGAAACTCACGGGATATATAGGTTGAAGAAGAGAGAGAGAGAGAGGAAAGCAAGACTTTACTTGATAATAAAACAAGGAGGGGTCACATGAAAAGGGGTGTTAAAAGCGACAAGGGTTAAGGGAAATTGAGGGCCATGATATTTTAGGTCCTTAAGGAACAGGGCACATAGAAAAAAAGATTACTTTCAAGCACCGCAATTATTTGTATGTCAGAAATTTTAAATTTTCACTATCAAACACAGGAGTAGGTTCTGTGGGTAGGTAGTTATCATAAATATGCCTATCTATCTATCTATCTATCTATCTATCTATCTATCTATCTATCTATCTATCTATAACTCAAGCATTTTTATCTATCTATCTATCTCTATAATTCCTCCCATATCTATCTATCTATCTATCTATCTATCTATCTATCTATCTATCTATCTATCTATAATTCCTTCCATATCTATCTATCTATCTATCTATCTATCTATCTATCTATCTATCTATCTAATCCTTCCTATCTATCTATCTATCTATCTATCTATCTATCTATCTATCTATCTATCTAATTCCTTCCATATCTATCTATCTATCTATCTATCTATCTATCTATCTATCTATCTATCTATCTATCTATCTAATTCCTTCCATATCTATCTATCTATCTATCTATCTATCTATCTATCTATCTATCTATCTATCTTTGAAATAGTTTTAATATTTTTCTATAGTTTTTCTCATAATTTTGGAAACTTTTTCTTCACTTTTTTATTTCTTAATTTGCGTTTCTTACAACATGCCTCAGTCATTTACTTTCAACGACGTTTTCTTCCTTTCTTTCTTATATCCTGCGTTTTTCATTTATTTCAATCGATTTTCCTTCTATCCTTCTTTTTCATTTTTCATTCTTTTATACTTTCTTTCTTATATCCTGCGTCTCTCGTATACTTCTATCGAATTTTCTTCTTACTTTCTTTTTTCATTTTTGTTCTTTCTTTCTTTCTTTCTTTCTTTCTTTCTTTCTTTCTTTCTTTCTTATATTCTGCGTCTCTCATTTACTTGTATCGATTTTTCTTCTTGCCTTCTTTTTTCATTTTTCTTTCTTTCTTTCTTTCTTTCTTTCTTTCTTATATCTTACGTTTCTTATTTACTTCAATCGATTTTTCTTCTTTCTTTCTTTTTTCATTTTACTTTCTTTCTTTTTCTTTCTTTCTTTTTTCTTTTTTATATCCTGCGTCTCTAATTTACTTCTATCGATTTTTTTCTTTCCTTCTTTTTCCATTTTTCATTTCATCTTTCTTCATCCTGCATGTCTCATTTACTTTATCGATTTTTCTTTCTTTCTTTCTTTCTTTCTTTCTTTCTTTCTTTGTGTCCCTCGTTTACTTCAATGGAATTTCTTTCTTTCTTTTCACAAACAAATCCCATTGTTTGTTCTACAAGGACCTTTGTTTCTTTGTTTGTTCGTCCTAAATGATTAGAGATGGTTATTTACAAACATCTTTCTTCTAAATGTTGCTTGACTGCACTTATCTGACTTCGAATCTCCCCTTCAAACAAGCCTGAGACATCCTTCCAGTTGCCTGCTACAGCCATTTGGGCAACAATGCATTCAATAACATGCTACAATCCTGCAATTATGAAGAACAAAAGACACAACAGGCCTAAGCAAGATTGTTACAGGTATAAAAACCATAAAATTATGATGGCATTTGCCAAACATTCTCGAAAAATGGCGCCCAAGGAATGATTGTATTGAAATTTCGATGACACGTAATCATTGCATTATCAGAGAATATTCAAGTGAAGAAACAAAAGAAAATGGTGAATTCTGACGACAAAATAGCGGCGGGCGTGAGTATGTAGCTGCGAAGTATTGTGGAACATTGATCAATGCCTTAAACATTGCCACGTGCTTACTGTATTTAGGAGGTGTATGTGCGTTCTGGTGCAAAGGACATCGGCTAGAAACAAGAAATCAGAGAGTCGAGTTCGAATTCCAGTTAAATTCATTGCATTCACTTACGCGCAAATGCCCCTTGGAAAGGTTTTAATCCGTCTCTTCTCTTTTCAGTTACAAGTTACTTAGCCAAACAGATTAAAGACATGATCGCCCAAGCGTGTATCACATATGGCACTTAACTGACTGACGAAAGTACCGGATAGCCTACCGGTTAGATTGAGGAAATAGATAGCAGAAAAGGGTATGGTCGAGATGGCAAATGAACAAGGGTTTTTTTAGAGCTACAATAGAGAAATTAGATTGTGGAGAGCCATGATTGTAAATGTTTTGAAAGTACACAGCACATGAAAGAGAAGAATGAGATTGCGTAAATGGATAGCTAAAGAATGTTTGGAAGTAATAACAACAAGATAATATTTATTAAAAGCTTAAAAAAAGAATTGTGCAGAGCTACGAACACCAGCGTCCTGAAGGGACACGGCATAGAAAAGAAGACAAATGAGCTTGCGTAAATGGATGGCTTAACAAGGTTTAGGAGCGTTAACAAAAAGATAACATTTATTAAAAGCTATAAGTACAGGAAATTGCGGAGAGCCGTCATCGTCCTGAAGAGACACGGCGCAAAGATGAAAAACATTAATCGTTGCAGAAAGTGTATTTGACGAAGAGAGTTATATACCTGCATGATTCCTTTTCCTAGATTGGCAAAGGCATGAATCCATTTCACCTTAGCTACAGTTTAAATAGCTCAGTAAGCAGACAGGGATCTCTTGCTTTGAGGTAGAACTCAGTATAAAAACACAAAATTTAAAACTTACCCTAAGAACGATGTGCTGCGTTGGGCCATTTTGCGCAAAACGCAACATTGAAAACCTATCGACACCCTGTCTCTATTGCTATGGCAAATGTCCAGACTATTGATTCATTCGTTTACTACGACTTATGAACATTCTACAGGTTATTTAAAGACAAATAATATTTTAGATTGCAGAAATATTTTAGTTAATAGCTAATTTAGCAATAGAAGTCTAAGTAATGAATCCATATCTGTTGGGTGGGATGTGCGTTGTGGTGCAGTGGATATCGGCTCGGAACGAGAAATCGGGGGAGCCGAGTTCGAATTCCAGCCGAATTCATTGCTATTCACTTACGCGCAAATGCCCTTGGGAAAGGTATTAATCCGCCTCTTCCTTCCAGTTATGGGTTAAATAGCCGGACAGATTGGGTTCTATAGCCTTGGTCGGCAACCAATCTACCGCAGAAAGCAATGGCAACCTACTGCGGGATAATCTTCTGCCCAGTCAGTCATGTCTCTTTCGAGAAATGATCGCCCAAGCGTGTATCACGTAAGGCACTTAACTGACTGACTGTTGGGTAATAGGTGGATCCCGATGCTTTGTAAGGTTATCTAGGTGAATATGATGAACCCAACGGAAATTGTAATTCTGCTCTTCGATCCATTATTGTGAACAATTATCTATCACCACACTCGCACATCCGAACTTACAGCCCATAATATTCCCAAGCGGACATCAATCTAACACTTGGCTAGACTCGACCTTGCTTAACTTCAGTTCAGATGAGCTTGAATCTTTAATTCTAGCAGTTCAGAACTTTATACCTAGGAGTATTGGTGCTACATCAATGGAGATGAATACTCACTAGTTAGTTTCCTGGATTCTAATTGTAACGAGGGATTTCCACAGAATTTTTTTAACCGGTGAAATGCTTCTTTTTCTTCTTCTTCTGTGGTTCTGCAGAAGGATGCTGCGGATATCATGGATCGAACATGTGAGCAATGATGAGATTCTGGAAAGGTTGGAAACGAAAAGGAAATTAATATTGAGCATCAGAAAGAGACGTCTAGAGTTCCTGGGACATACAATACAGGACGGAGAGCTTGAAGAACCTGATACTAACAGGGAAAAGATACAGGGGAAAGCAGCGGATAACATATTTTAAGGATCTGATCAGGTGGATGACGGAACGAGGGTTGCATGGTGTGACAGGAGAAAGTGTGCTCAGAGCCACCAGGGATAAGGAAATGTGGAAAGCCATGATCGCCTACGTCCTGAAAGGACAGGGAACATAGAAGAAGAAAAAAAAGGAGAAGATGAAGAAGAAGTTCATCTTTAAATAAAAAAAAATAGAAACAGCAGGACAATACTTTAACATGGTGTAATCGGAAATAAGCTCTCCCTGCTAGATTAATTACGATTGGTGAGTGCGATCCTCACTGGGAGTTTCATACTTTCGAACACGTGCCGCTTCTATGCTACGCTAAGTAGATCGCTATAAAAACAGCACGACAGCTAGTCTGGTACTTTCTTTAGTTTCACTCATGTAAATTGGTCAAGGCGAGGTATTCATACGCTGGTTCACATTGATTCCTGGCAGTGAATAATATTTTAATAGAGGCCGGTGAATAAAAGCTTAATGGGTGAATAAATTAATCCTATTTATTTGATTTTATTAATCTCTTTACAACGAGCGAACAAAAATCAGCCGATTATGCAGATTAATAGCCAGACATTTACACCTTGCAATAATGGAGGCATGGCGAATTGCTATCGTTCGCAAAACATACTTTTAAAATTCGCGGGTCATTTAAATGAACAATTCATCCGGATCTAACCATAAGATATTTCCGGTGTCATTAACTACGCGTATAACCATATCTTATTCTTGTCTTGCATCACATAAAAGGTAGAGCTTGGTGTGGTTGTTATCTGACTCAATTTAACATATATCTGTATACCTCTGTTTCATATGATATGTGGCCTACCTCGTTGATTCTAGTATAGTGTGCAGACAACCTCTTTGATTCTGGTATATTATTTGATCTACTTCTGTGATTCTATTACAGTGTGTCGGCGATCTCATGGATTCTGGTATAGTATGTAGGCAACCTCATTGATTTAGGTATTGTATGCGGCCTACCTCTTTGATTCTAGTATAGTATACGGCCTACCACTTTTATTCTGGAATAGTATGCGGGCCATCACTTTGATTCTGGTATACTGTGTGGCCTACCACTTTGATTCCTGTATAGTATGCCGGCTATCTCTTTGATTCTGGTATAATATGCAGCCTACGTCTTTAAGTCTGGTATAGTATGTGGCCAACCTCTTTGATTCTGATATAGTGTGCGGCCAGTCTCTTTGATTGTGGGATAATATGCGGTCAAACTCTTTGATTCTGGTATAGCATGTAGTCTATATATTTGATTCTGGTATAGTATGAGGACAACCTTTTTGACTCTGCTGTAGTATGCAGACTGCCTCTCATATTCTGGCATAGTATGAGAACAAACTCTTTGATTCTGGTATTGTATGTGGCCTACTTCTTTGATTGTGGTATATGAGGATAACCTCTTTGTCTCTGGTATAGTATGCAGACTGCCTCTCATATTCTGGCATAGTATGAGAACAAACTCTTTGATTCTGGTATTGTATGTGGCCTACTTCTTTGATTGTGGTATATGAGGATAACCTCTTTGACTCTGGTATAGTATGCAGACTGCCTCTCATATTCTGGCATAGTATGAGAACAAACTCTTTGATTCTGGTATTGTATGTGGCCTACTTCTTTGATTGTGGTATATGAGGATAACCTCTTTGTCTCTGGTATAGTATGCAGACTGCCTCTCATATTCTGGCATAGTATGAGAACAAACTCTTTGATTCTGGTATTGTATGTGGCCTACTTCTTTGATTGTGGTATATGAGGATAACCTCTTTGACTCTGGTATAGTATGCAGACTGCCTCTCATATTCAGACATAGTATCAGAAGAACCTCTTTGATTCTGGTATAGTATGTGGTCTACCACTTTGATTCTAGTATAATACGATGACAACCTCTTTGATTCTGGTATATTATGCCGTTTACCTCATTGATTTTGGTATATTATGCGGCCTACCTTTTTTATTCTGATATAGTATGAAGACAATCTCATTGATTTTGGTATTGTATGTGACCTACCTCTTATATTCTGTACAAGGCATTCAGCCAACCTCATTGATTTTGGTATAGCATTTGAATGTGTCCTACATCAGTCGGAATATTTTTATGGATATGAATATTCGGCTATGAATAAAATTAATTTTTCCCCTAACCCTAACCATAACCCTAACTTTAACCCTTATAATACTTCCTTATAGTATGCTTTTAAGGCAGGCCATATACTCCACCAGTGATAGAACTTCGTAGACCGCATTCAGAACGTAGATCCCATACTATACCGGCACCAAATTTTTTTTCATACAGCTTGTGCATGATTCAACCAACTACTGAGCAATACTGGTACACCTACCGTAGTCGAATCTTGCAGTACAAGGCAATATCATGGGGCTTACGGCCACATCATGTTGATACACCGATTTACTTTAGAATCTAGATGGCTTGCTACTGTCACGTTTGATGTGAGGGTGGTGTAATGAATAATTGCTCAGAACTGTTAACTGAACATCCGATTTCCAATTCCGATTGAGTTCATTATACTAACTTATGCACAAAATACATTTGAGAAAGGTATGAATCCGCTACCTTCCTCCCCAATTTAATTAGTAAGGTGATTGTTTAAGCGTAGCTTACATGTGACACAAGGCTGAAAATATGAGACACCCAGTGAGGATCGAACTCACAACTCGATTGTAATGATTATAGCGAGACAAGCTTGCTAACCATTACACTACCTCGAGTTGCCTACACGAAAATGGTAATTTTCTAATCGCAGTTTAGATGTGACATAAGGCCAAAAGTATGGGATACCCAGTGAGGATCGAACTAACTACTCAATTCTAATGATTCGATCGTGACAAGCCTGTTAACCATGACACCACTTCGAGGTGCCTAACTTAATTAGTAAGGCATGCACTGCTAAACCCTCTACCAAAAACTCACAATCTAAAAACATTTCCCAGCTTTAAATAATCTGAAAAGTGTTGACCAACCGTAGAAAATTAATAAATCAATTAATCAGTAAATCATTTAAAAATATTTTAGTATATGATGTTAATAAGTATTAATTTCACATGCAGTGGGATATTTTATGTTTAAACATTTAAAAAGATCTAGCCATTAAATTTATTCAAGGCATTTTTCTCATTCTTATTGCAATCATTTCATGAAGACAGTAATATTGTAGTATATGATATTGATAAGTTAGTATATAATACAGAGTGTCCATAAAGTTCGTGTGCACTTTAAAAAAATTTAGAAATAATTTGTAAAAAGGATTAAAAAGAAGTAAATCTATATGTTTTAAGGTTTTATCTAAATTTTATCTAAGTTTCTACATGTCCTCCCTCATTAGCAATACAAAGGGTAGTACGATTTTGCAGTTCACGGAAAACATTTGCCAACTGATTTACAGTAATGCCTTAAATCACATTAGTTATTTTAGTTTTCAAATCTTCTAATGAACTAGGTTTGGTTGCATACACAATTGTTTTCCCATGTCCCCATAAAAAAATCTAATGGAGTCAAATGGTCCACCACATCCAACCCATCTGTTTACTTATCTAAAAATTGTTGCAAATTTTGTTGTTAAGAATTATTCAGTAACTATACTTAAAACCAGGTACATTAAACCTTATAACATTTTTTACAGATTATTTCTATCACAAATACAAATAAAAGTTATAATTTTTTAAAACTGCACACGGACTTTATGGACACAATGTATTGATAAGTTTTACGCATTTTTTAATAAAACGCAAAAAGAAAACTATTTTAAACATAGCAAAAATCAAATGATATATTTCGCTGATAAATTTTGAAAAAAAATAAACGTCAGTGTATATTTATCTCACAATTTTTGATTAAAAGAATTCATGAAAATGTTCAGTTTGGTTTGGTTTGGCTGACGGCAAATCAACCTCAATAGGTTATTTCATACAGACAAGATATTTACAATAGTTTTGTATGAATAAAATATATAATACTTTGTAAGAAATAAGTTCGTAGATCAGATTTCTTTGACTTATTTTTGTAAAGTAGCTTTTGTTGATAATCAGATGTAATGCTGGTATGTATTTTTCCTCACAAAATGTATTGCTGGTAATATTCTTTCTTTCTAAAGTATATTGGTGGAAACTTTACTATAAAGGTCTATTTGTTATATTTTCATACAGTTTTAATCCCAATTTGGGGATTAACTGTTTGTTCATAGCTGGGGCTCTAACAGGTCCTACTGGAAACAACAACGATTACGAAGTGGTTCTATGATCCTCCCAACCTCCTAATCAGAGGCTTCGCTGCCGGATGCAGTTTATTGTCATACCCAGGACCAGAATATGTTCAGAGCATTTATCACACACTCAATAAACAAAAAGTTTTTAAAAATAATCAGTTATAATATATTACTTTGTAGTTTGACATTTCTATAGGTTTGTGGAGTTTGGTTCTACGACAATATTTCGGAGAAAATGCAAACGAAAAAGGTTTCTGGGATACGTAATGAGGAAGGAGGGCGTGGAGAATCTAATTCTTCCGAGAAGGATAGAGAGACAGGGGAAATCAACACGAGACATACTTTTTGGGGCTAAAGCCAGTGGATGGCGGAGTAGGGTTTGGGAGAAATACCAAGAGAAAAAGTGAAAAGAGTCACAAGGAATAAGGATAAACGGATGTCTATGATCGTCGATGTCCTACAGAGACAGTCAGTCTGTTAGTTAAGTTCCATACGTGAAACACGCTTGGACGATCATGTCTCGAAAGAGACATGACCGACTGGACCGGAGATTTTCCCGCAGTAAAACAAAATGAAAGGATGTAAGTCAAATTTTGATTTCCTGGGATCGATATCAAATAAGTTTTTTTCGTCGTAAACTGAATTTTGAAGACTAAATAAGTCCTCTGAATGAATGGTATCATGGCTGAGACTAAGAACTACAATTATACCTACTGAGAGCCAAACCCGAAGCAAAAACTAAAATAAAAGGGCTGAAAAAAATAGAGACATACAGGTAGATAAACAGACACACACACAAACATCTTGCCTTATATATATATATATATATATATATATATATATATATATATATATATATATTATCAATTATCTGCACTATTGTAAGAACTGCAACCTTGAAACTTCTGAATATCGTTTCTTATGTCTTTGTCTATGAGTGTATTAAATTTGATTAATATCGGACCACGCCTTCTATAACCTGATTTTTTTATTATCGATTTTTGATATTTATCGGGGATACCTCGACACAAAACCTAGCTAAGAACAGTCGCAGACGCTTATAGTACAACTGTGTAAATTTTCACGAAAATCGGTTCAGCCGTTTCGAAGTCTATAGGTAACGGACACACACTCACGGATACACACACACAGACAAATTTTCATTTATAAATAAGTTTAGATATATTCAATTAAAACCTGAAATAAGTTTAGGCAACCTCTTTTGAAAACCATTGTTTAAGGTGTTCAATCTCCACTGAATGGCCTACCTTAGTAAATACATATATTAAGTCAATATAAAATGATATTAACACGACATTTACATGCAACTTTCGTTTTTATTTACAAAATAAATAAATAAAATAAAATAAAATGAACAAAACTAAAACGAATTTTGCATACAAAATTATATGTTTATTTGATATATTAAAGAGAATGCATATAAATATTTGTCTATATTTCTGCGATAAGGTATTGTAATTGTTTACCTTGTTTAGACTACTGTCCTCAACTCTATTGCCATATTCACGACGTTTCGGTCGTTGTCCGTTTCGTCCTTCTTCAGGTGATTGGCATTTAAAACTGTATTCCGCATTTTGTTCACTGGAGTAGATTATTCACATTTCATGAGTAATGCCCCTTCTGGATGTTGTAATTATCTCCCTTTAAATCAACTCTCCAAGTTATTGTACACCACTGCTGTAGCCAGGTATTGAACTCACAACTCTTTGTGTCAAATCATTGGATCTAACCAATGCTGTCATCTGCAGGACCATTTGTCCTTAATTATGGTTTTAGCATTTTGTACGAGAAGAAGACATTCCTGCAAAAATAATTGTTTGTAGAAAGTGCTTGTTATGTAAAATACGGTAGGCCTATCGATAAATTTCATGGCTAGAAATTTTAAATTTGATCAAGGTACTTTCATGGAAGGATGCTCGTGGTTCGATGCCATTCATGGTGAAGTTTTTTTTTTTTTACTGGATCACTCAGTGAGAAACGAACTCCACATTCATGATCAACCAGGCTCGCCTAGATGAAAGCCATCGCAGGCAGAAAGCAACTGAGAGGACTGTAAAGCCAGGCCTATATAATAACGTATTATATACGAAAAAAAATTGTTTATCTTATTCTCCCTTCAATGCTACAAGGAATAAACAAAAATGCGCCAATTCTGACAATTGTTTTTTTTTTAAGCTCATGCGTATCTGACAGCTGCCATGTCACATGAATATCTTATCTTTTTGAATGAATTTCAAACTATCAGTTCTAATGCTATACGACACACAAAATAAGAACGATCATTTTAACCAATATCTATCTATCTATCTATCTATCTATCTATCTATCTATCTATCTATCTATCTATCTATCTAATTCCTCACATATCTATCTATCTATCTATCTATCTATCTATCTATCTATGTCATCTGGGCACCTCGAGGTGATCTAATGGTTAGCAAGCTTGTCTCGCTAGAATCGTTACAATTGAGTAGTGAGTTCGATTCTCACTGTGTGTCCTTTACTTTCGGCCATTTGCCGCATCTAAGCTACGCTTAGTAAATCACCTTTGGGCACCTCGGCGTGGTGCAATAGTTAGCAAGCTTGTCTTGCTAGAACCTTTTAAAACTGAGTAGTGAGTTCGATTCTCACTGGGTACCTCATACTTTTGGCCTTGTGCTACATCTAAGCGGCGCTCATAAAATCAACTGTCTGTGTATGTCATTTCATTCACATCTATCTATCTATCTATCTATCTATCTATCTATCTATCTATCTATCTATCTATCTATCTATCCATCCATCATTAAGAATATGTTACCAATTTTATCAATATTTATAGAAATGTCATTGAAATAATAACTGAAGTATTAACGTAGACAACTAAAGATTTTTCTTTAGAGTAGCATTTTTCTTTAAAGTACGAATTATGGTCATAATTTGATACACCGTAAGCAAAGGCATGCACACATGCTCACTCCAGTATATATATATTTTAATTCAGATACTTCAATCCAAGGGAAAAAAGCAGGAAGGTAAATTCCAAAAAACCCGATCCTAATTAATATTAATAATTTTATTTTAATATTAAAAAATGATACAGGAAGAGAGCTCCATGTAATAAAATATTACAGAGCAAATATATATATTTAAAAAAAGGATTAATTCAAAGATGTTGAATGGCCATTTCGATATGAAGATCCCCACGGGGGACAACACATCACCTCAGCAACAGAAAAATCCTTTCAGAAACTGGAGAAAAATTAGTCTACTTTTCCTTTTTAAATAGATTGCAAAGAAATTAAAAAATAAAATAAAATAAAATAAAAATAAAAATAAAGGGAAAGAAAAAGAAAAAGAAAACGAAAAAGAAAAAAGAAAAAAGTTAGAATAAAATCAAATAAATAAGAAAAGAAAAAATTGACATCGTCTGGGTTCGCAAAAAAAAGGGAGAATGTAACTAAAAATTAACAGACAGCCGTGTTAAATCGACGTAAGTTTAAGCAACACGGAAAAAAGGTGGTAAGAGAGATAAAAGAAGGAAGGGAGGGAAAAAGAAAGAACCTAAAGAAAAATTTTTTTAAATATTACAGACGCTGGACAAATTCAAAAACCTAATTTCCCCAAAACGTTGAAGTATTAGAAAAAGGCCTTTACTTAAAAAGGCATAATTATTAATAAAAGGGAATAAAAAGATATAGGATTTAAAATAAAATTATTTTTAAAAAAATTAGGTCATTTGAAATTAAACTAAATACAGACAACACTAGGTAAAAAAAAAAAATTAATTACAATTATACATACCTATAGAAATACACACATACATACGTGTGCATGTATGTGTACACATGTATATTGTTTGTATATGAATTTTTTGTATATAGGTGTGTACACACATATACATGTGTGTATGCGCATGTATAGGTATATAAGTGTGTAATAAATTGAATGTATGTGTGTGTATGTGTATGTATATATGTATTCTTATTCGTAGAATTGTGTGTGTATATACATGTATGTATGTGTGTACTTCTATAGGTATGTATAATTGTAATTAATTTTTTTTTTTTACCTAGTGTTGTCTTTAATTTAATTTCAATTGACCTAATTTTTTTAAAATAATTTTATTTTAAATCCTATACCTTTTTATTCCCTTTTATTAATAATTATGCCTTTTTAAGTAAAGGCCTTTTTCTAATACTTCAACGTTTTGGGGAAATTAGGTTTTTGAATTTGTCCAGCGTCTGTAATATTTAAAAAAATTTTTCTTTAGGTTCTTTCTTTTTCCCTCCCTTCCTTCTTTTATCTCTCTTACCACCTTTTTTCCGTGTTGCTTAAACTTACGTCGATTTAACACGGCTGTCTGTTAATTTTTAGTTACATTCTCCCTTTTTTTTGCGAACCCAGACGATGTCAATTTTTTCTTTTCTTATTTATTTGATTTTATTCTAACTTTTTTCTTTTTTCTTTTTCGTTTTCTTTTTCTTTTTCTTTCCCTTTATTTTTATTTTTATTTTATTTTATTTTATTTTTTAATTTCTTTGCAATCTATTTAAAAAGGAAAAGTAGACTAATTTTTCTCCAGTTTCTGAAAGGATTTTTCTGTTGCTGAGGTGATGTGTTGTCCCCCGTGGGGATCTTCATATCGAAATGGCCATTCAACATCTTTGAATTAATCCTTTTTTTAAATATATATATATATATATATATATATATATATATATAGAGAGAGAGAGAGAGAGAGAGAGAAAGCGGAGTGAGTCATGAGCTTTGGTAAAAAATACTAGAGAAAACCATTAACATAAAAAAATTGTGAACTCTGGTAAAAAAGGTTACTGAATATTAGGTTTATAAGTCCCCAAAATTCAGTTGTTTTTGTCCTTGAGCAAACATGGCCCAGTTGGATATAAAAGTTGGTTAGCTCTTGTGACTTAACCGAAAAGAGTTGTGAGTTCAATACTAGGCTACAGTAGTGGTGAACAAGTAACTTAGAGGGCTAGAGGGAGATAACTCATGAATACCGAAAGATGCTCCACGCAATGAGAATAATATACCCCAGTGTTTGAAATAAAGGGTTCAGTTCAATAGTCCTAGCACCTGAAGAAGGCCGGAAAGTACAACGATCGAAACGTCGTACAAATTGCAACAAAGATGAGGACAATGGTCCGAGTTATGTAAATAGCGAAAATGGTGATGGCTGATTGTTCAAAGTTCTATGAGATATCGCCCTGACGATTGCTGTAATAAATATACTGAGATGGATCTACCTTTATAAACAAATCACATTCTTTTCCAGCAATTGTTATTTCTCATTGCATAAGGTAGGTGGTATTGGCTTAATGAAAATAGTTTCCAGGATTTTCAAATAACAGAATATGGTCCGCAGCTTCGTACTGTGCGCTCATGGACTTCAGATGTTTTGCGATTGCAGACCCAGATGAGACGCTACACTTTCGCATAATATCTCGTCTACCCTTTTTATAACACACCGGAGTATATGAAGGGATTCGCTTCTCTACACGATCAGCGGATGTATCAATGCAGTCAGCTTCACGATGCCATTTAAATTGGTTAATTATGGAACTAGTTTTAAAGAAAGGTGCTTTTCAGGATGTGCGTTGTGTTGTAAAAGATATCAGCTCGGAATAAAAAATCGGAGATTCCTGTCGAATCCGTTTCATTCACTAACACGCGAATACCATTGGAAAAGATATTAATCCCTCTCTTCTCCCTCCAAATATGTGTAGAATAGCAGGATAGATTGGGTTCTATAGACTTGGTTGGCCATCGGTTTACCACAAAAAGTAATGCCAACCTACCGCGGGAAAAGTTTCTGCCTAGTGTATCACGTATGGCAGTTAAGTGACTGAATGACATTTGAATCAAAATCTGGTTGGTTGGTTGGTTGGTTGGTTGTTTTGTTGTATGGCATATCAACATCGGAGGGTCATTTATTGCCAACTAAATTTTTTATTTATTTATTGCTGGTAATACCTTTTTCTTTCACCAATTTATTGTTGTTTTTATATAAGTTTTTGTGTCTAGTATACTTTTTTCTTTTCGAGTATCAAGATTCATTGGGGTTTGTTTTTTTAAGCGCAGGTTCCCTAAGTCCTACCCTTGTTATTTAACCCATAACTTCCGAGCCGATATCCACTGCACCACAACGCACATCCGTCACTAAACGCTTAAAGCACCTGGTATTCCCAAGCGGTCACCCATCTAAGTACTGACCAGGCTCAACGTTGCTAACTTCGGTGATCTAGTGAGAACCGGTGTATTCAACGTTATATCGCCGTACAAAATCTGGAAGGAAGAGAAGTAGAAAATATATATTTTACGCTATTTGGTCATCTAATGAAACGTATTTGCAATATGATTCTTATGGTTCTCAGGCTAACTTTCTCTAATTACAAGCAAAAGACTGGAAATATTATACAGAATAATTTTCTAGGTCTTCTGCTAGGACAGTAGATTCACTGTGCCGATCTATACAATTTTTCCTACCTGAAATTAGCTACAGAAGAGTGGTACATTGTGCCTTTTCGGAACAAAGTTTTCAGCTGATAGGAAATATTATATTAAATCAACTGCTAGTTTTCTTGCTATAAAAATTGGTTCACTGTGTTCAGTTAGACAGGTTTACTCGCCTGAATCTATCTCCACGAGAGTGACGTATTGTGCCTTTTCGGAACAACGTTTTCAGCTGATATGAAGTAGAAATATATTGAATCAACTGCTACATCTGGGGCTGGGAAAATTAGTTCAATGTGCCGTGCGATAAAAATTGTCTCTCTGTAATCTATCTTGCATTGACTTACGCGCAATTACCTATGGGAAAGGTAGTAATCTGTGTCTTCTCAATAGTTATGGGTTAAATAACACAACAGAATGAATGTTACAGCCCTGGCTGGCAACCAGTCTACCACAGAAAGTAATGGCAACCTACTGCGGGATAATCTGCCCAGTCAGTCATGTCTCATTCTAGACATGATCGCCCAAGCGTGTATCACGTATGGCACTTAACTGACTGATAATCTACCTTATATTCAGCATTCTTCGAATATTGCTGCCACATATGATCTGGTGCTTCTTATATTTAGGGATTCTTCGTAAAATCCCAAGATGCACCAGCAATGTCATTGGTTTTGCGTTACAGTTTTTGAGAACTGCAGTTTTTCCATCCGATTATCGATCGACAGCAATTATCACTTCTTGGAAGTTAATAAACATATTTTCAACGACTCTTTTCAATCTTTTTGCATTAATACAGGTGTTCCGCAATACTCCATCTTTAGATATTCTGTGTTTCTAATTTTCATCAATAATCATCCTGATGGATTCAGCTTCCAACGCTGTATCTATTCTGATGACAGTGCTATTTACTACTGTCTTAATAATGTATAAACTTTTTGATATGGTTAGATTGGTAGGTTTTCTCAAGAGTGACTTGAAATCTGCTATTACTGGAACAAAAAAAAAACGTCTTGGTAATTTGAACGCCTCCAAAACAAAACTACCCTCAATTAATCATCCGATTGACAACTTTCAGCGTTCTACAAAAACAGCTAATGCTAACCTCGTTACGCCTCTACAGAATAACATTTCCCGCAGATATGAAATGGAAAGATTATATTGAATCAATTGCTAGATCTGAACATGAGAAAGTTGGTTCACTGAGTCATGCTACATCTATCCCTAAAAGAGTGACTCATTGAGACTTCTCGGACTAACGTCTTCCGTTGATATATATATATATATTTATAATCATATCACCCCGAGCAAGGCGGTACCGCCACTGATGTGCAGGGGGCTACATAAGAGTAAAAAGAGTAGACAGAAGAGAGTGAAGAGAAAGACAAATCAATTGGAAAGCAGCAAGGGAATGATGGGAATACAGGTGTGATGACAGTTGCAAAGGTGGAGAGAAAGGAAAGGATATACAAGGTGGTGAAGAAAGAACTAAAGTCAAGTGGTTAAGAGATGAGTATTGACATTGCATTTAAATTCCTGGAGGTTGTAGCCGTCAGGAAAGCAAGAATATGGAAGCGAGTTCCACAGGCGGATGTGCCAGAGAAGAAGCTGAAGGAGTAGAATTGTCGTCTGCATTTGGTTGATCTCACTGTGAATGGGTGAGACCCAGTTGCCAATCTGGTTGCACGAGTAAGCGCCTGTTGCAGAGGCACCAGTGACTTAAGTTCGTTGGAGCAGAAGCCATGAAAGTATCTATAGAACAGACAAAGGGAAGTCACATCCCGTCAGTGGGAAAGTGGATAGTAGAAATATTATATTGGATCAATTTTTAGGTCTGCCGATAGGAAAATTAGTTCCTTTATGTTATACTAAAAAAGATTTTTATCTTTAGAATCTATTCTATATATTTATCATCTACCATTCCTCCATGCTTCAAATACTACTGCCACTTAGGGTCTGATGATAATTCTTATATTTCGCGATTATTCAGAAAATGTGCAATGTTACTAGATTTAAAGAAAGGTAAATGAATTAAGCAGATACAAAAATAGAAAGGGGTGTAAGACAAGGATGTGCCTTCTCACCGGATTTTTTCAAAATGTACAATGAAACAATTATGAAACAACTAGACGTTCACTCAGGATTCGTCATTAGCGGCAACAGTCTCAGCAATATAAGATACGCAGATGGCAAAATACTGATAACAAACATGGAAAGGAAAATAAAGAACTTTGTACAGAAGATGGCAAAGAAAACAGAAAATAAAAGACTAAACGAAAAATACAAGAAAACTGAATTCATGACCGTCAACAAGAAAATAATCCCAAAATATCAACTACAGGTCTAAAGCAGATAAATAACTTAAATATCTGGAAAATGTTCTAACAGAGGACGAAAAGCGCGACACTGAGATCCGAAGGTGGATCGGCATGGCCAAAATCGGGTTTCAAAAGCTAAGCACAGTATTGAGAGAAAGGAAGATTTCTTTGGTAACCAAGAAAATAGAACTGGACTGTTATATGATATCTGTCCACCTATATAGCAGCGACTAATAGACAATCTCCTCAAAGAGGAAGGAGAGACTCGAATAAATAGGTTCAACTGAAGGATGCTGAGGATATTATACGATGGACCGATTATATGCACAATGTTAAGGTTTTGGAGAGAATGGAAACGAAAAGAAAACTAATACTTAATATCATGAATAGACAGTTGAAGTTTCTGTGTTACTTACCGAGGAAGGAGAGATTAGAGAATCTGATACTCACGCGACGGAGCAAGCTTTGGGGAGGGATACCAATGTTATAAATTATTACACTTCTTCAGGAAATTAATTACCAGCTCATATAATCTTTAACAACCAAAGGGAAAAGTGATAAAAGCGACAAGGGACAAGGTTAAGTGGAAGTCCAGGATCAATTACGTCCTAAAAAGATTCTGCACATTTAAAAAAAAAATTACCTTTATTTGGACCAAAAGCTTTGTAAATTAATTATGACATCTTACAAGTGAGAGGACTATGCCACAGGTAAGAATAGATCCGGTTACGCGTTATTTAGTCATCTAATGCACCGTATTTGCAACATGAGGACAAACGTTACCGTTGTAGAAAAATAACCGCACAATTTCTTTGCTCGGTAAAATTTACGTTTTGTGCCAACAGGCGTTTGTTTTAGCCAGTTGTAGACTAAGTGATGGCAGTTGGACTTTACTACATTAGACTGTTTGATGAGCTGTTAGATAATGATTACCTTACAGTTTGTGATAACTGCAATTTTTCTACCTTTTTACACTGTTCTACAAAAAAGAAAATCATGATTATTGGATTACTTTAGGTCAAACTTAATTTTGTTATGATTCCGAATATAACATCCATTTTGCCTCATCACGTCAGAACTTTGTCAATGGATGGCCATTTTTTAGCATTTGTTAAAATGTACCCATACTGGCTGATCAAAAAGAAATATCAATTGGTATAGTCTCAACATCTATTGTATCTACTGCTTTCATGATGGCGGAAATACGTTAGGCATTATGGAAAACCCCTTACGTAATTTTTAACAGAAAATTGCAAAGAAAAAGTAGTCGATTTAATTCAAATATATACAAAAAAACACATAAAATACCCACGGTATTTGTTTATCATGATCTCTATAAGTCAAAACGAAAATTTATTCAGTAAAATGTTAAGAAACAAATACTTTGTAGTAGAAATTTGTGCCTATTTAATTAACTTGACAAATTTGGAAGAAACTTTCTCTTTCTTGACTGCCGGGAATGCTAAATGTGCAGTGTCCCTTTTTATGACCCGGCACTCAGTCAGTTAAGTGTCATACGTGATACACTCTTTGGGCGATCATGTCTCTTTCGATACATGACTGACTGGACAGAAGATTATCTTCTGCGGTAGACTGATTGCCAGCCAAAGCTATAGAACCCAATCTGTCCTACTATTTAACTCCTAACGTGGAGGAAAGCGACGGATTAAAACCTTTCCCAAGGGTGTTTGTGCAAAAGTGAATGCAATGAATTCAACTGGAATTCGAAGTCGGCCCCCGATTTGTCATTCTGAGTCGATATCCACTGCACCAGAACACACATTTGATGTCCTAGTGGAATCGTTCATCCTGTTCATAGCTATCATCCCCAGAGTTTTCGGGTAATCTTTCCAGATGGCTATGAAGGAAATTAATTTTGATGGTCATGTTAGTACCATTGTTGTGAAAGCATTCCAGTGTATTTGCAACAAGATCCTTGTAGTTATCGGATTTGTGATCTCACAATAATTTTTCAAGACCGCTATAAATGAATTCCATGCATTTGTTTCATTTAAAGACATATTACTTACAAAGTTTACATCTGCAATACATTTTCTAATAAATGAAGCGTTAAAACTTCTGCTTTAAGCTTTTCAATGCTCAAGCCTGGTAACAATTAAAAGTTATACTTGAAAAAAACAATTGTCTTTATCAAGAACCTTTATAAATTGTTTCATCAATCCAAATTTATGTGGAGATGGGGAAACTTACTGTGAGTGCAGTATATATAACATTTTTCTATCCCACTGTCAAAGTCGCCTGAATAGGCCACTCAGCTCTTTAAAAGTGTTGATCTTTGGCATGACTATCCCATAAAAATAGAAAAAAGCATAGTTATTATAGCTGGATTGATACACTGTTTTAGCTATTGCCTTTTACAAAATGTGTCATTCAACAATGAATTATTCAGCTACCAAAACAATCATATTTGAATAAAATGTCAAAATGTTTTGTCCATAAAAATCCTGGAGGAAAATGGATGCAATTTTCTTATTCAGCTTTCTAAAATTGGCTTAGAAAGATATTTTTCATCAAGTAAACAAATTTTGTTGTTTTTTTTTGTTTTTTTTTAATCATTTCACCCCGAGCAAGGCGGAAACGCCACTGATGTGCAGGGGGTTACATAAATGTAAAAAGATAAATTAGAAAAGAGTGAGGAGTACAAACTAGTTAGAAAGGAACAATAGAAAGCTGAGAAAGCAGGTGCGATGACAGATACATAGGTGGAGAGAAAGGGAAGGTTATACAGGGGAGGGGAGAGAGCTAGAGTCCAGTGGTTAGTAGATGAGTATTGACTTTGCATTTAAATTTCTGGAGGTTGTAGCCTGATCAGTTTTATTGGTAGATGGCGATTAAGTAACCAGATTATTTTTGTGGGAAACAGGGAAGAAAAGCACATATAATAAAATACTCGCCTGGAAATAATCTAATGGTAGGTGTCATGTGGATAACATGTGCGTTTGTGTTATGTCGCCAAGTATAAATGAATAACTCAACAACAGAATCAGAATATAAGTTGTATTCCGCGGAAAGACGGTTAGTATGTACAGAAGTGATTAGTAATATTTACAATAGAAAGATACAAGAGTCCAATCCGTCGTAAGACGTGTGTATACGTGATCACTTCCGGTACGCCACCGGAAGTGTGACTAACTCTTCACTGATTCGCACTGACTCTTCAGTAACTCATTAGAGACTCTCAAGTGACTCTCTACGACATTATTTAGCTGTCCCTCCCAGTAAGGGCAACATATGACACATGGTCAGTTTATATCTGGGCTTTCCGGGCTATATGGCCCGGCCAAAAAATGTCTGTCTATTTTTGCCCAGTCGTGCCTCTACCCTTCGACGGAACCACGACTGGGTTAATGCTCTCTGCTCGGAAGCAGAGAGCGCCCTCTACCCGAAGGCAGAGCGCTGACAGTGTCGTAGAGTCGTCAGTCTAGTGACACTCTACGACCCCCTTGTAGAGAATCCACCATTGCTATATATAGCAATGGGAACAGTCCATTTGTAGTCAAATAGGATCGGCGCCCTAACAGTTTGCTAAGCAGGTGACCGAAGAATGGGCTATAGTAGCCGCAAATGGGCGTGTACCCACACCAGTCTTAGATATTGGCCACGTTTCTTTTAAGAGGGGATTAAATACTGGATTTCAATATCCATTACATTTATAATATACTTGTATTTTACTTTGATTAAGCATCTGTTTGTGTCTGCCTGTATGTTCTTTTGTCACTTCACATTCGCCAGATAGAGGGACAATTCCAACAAAAAAAAAAAAAAAAAAAACAAGATATTTTTTATTAAGTTGGTTCTAGGTTTTCGGCTCACATGGAACCTCATTCAACCTCCCTGAAGATGGCACATGTGAGCTTAATAAAAAAATTATCCAAATGTTGGAGAATTTTTGTCTTTTGTTTCATCTGAAATTAAAGCCAAAATACGACGTTTAGAACGGCTCATGATTAAACATAATAGACATCCATTGTCTCTTATATTTAACAGTATATGTTTAGAATATATATATATCAGTCAGTTAAGTGCCATACGTGATACACGCTTGGGCGATCATGTCTCGAAAGAGACATGACTGACTGGGCAGAAGATTATCCCGCAGTAGGTTGCCATTGCTTTCTGCGGTAGACTGGTTGCCGACCAAGGCTATAGAACCCAATCTGTCCTGCTATTTAACCCATAACTGGAAGGAAGAGACGGATTAATACCTTTCCCAAGGGTATTTGCGCGTAAGTGAATACAATGGATTCAAGTGGAATTCGAACTCGGCTCCCCGATTTCTCTTTCCAAGCCGACAGCCACTGCACCACAACACACATCCGTCACTCAACGCTTACAGCGCCTGGTATTCGAAGCGGTCACCCATCTAAGTAGTGACTAGGAACAACGTTGCTTGACTTCGGTGATCGAACGAGAACTGGTGTATTCAACCTGATATGCCGTAAGCTCACTTACGATTAGTGTCTCTGTAACCTTAAGGGATTACTGAATTTGTGATTTAATGACTCGAGTAATGTTTGAAAGAAGTAGGAAAACTAAAACTAAACGAAAAATTCAAGGAACGGAAAAAGTGTAAATTATAGGAAAAAATTATCAGACAATGACAATTGTCAGGCTGCCTTCTAGAGAGAGAGACAAAGAGAGAGAGAGAGAGAGCAAGAGAGAGAGAGAGAGAGCAAGAGAGAGAGAGATAGTTGCACACAAGTGAATAAATGCATGCGTTAAAAAATACTCAAAGAATTAACCAAAAGACCCCCCACAAAAAAAAAGATTTTCGATTATTACTGTTAGTTTTTCGAAGACTTGGTCGCATTCTGATAAAAAAGATAGATTTAGGAGGAGCGATACAAAATGAAGGTGGGAATATCAATCGATATTCATTGTTTTTAATTGCTGAGAATTTGCAGTCTCAGTCGGTCAAGTGCCGTACTAATGGGGTCCCTGGAGAAAATGGAGTGAATTTTACAACAGAGGACAAAAAGAAGAAAAGAAAGAATGGATTACGGAAAAAAATAAAAGAAGTAAAGAAGAAAAGAACAAAGGAAAAGTGTATAGCAATATAAAAGGTAGAGAATTAAATTATAAGGAAAACATTTCAAAAGTTTTGAAGAAATGAAAGCTAAGTAGAAGAGAGCAATCGATGAACGATTAAGAAAAAGAAGAAATAAATAGAGAATATAAAAAATAAAAAAGTAAAAGAGTGGAGATAAGAAGGAAGGAAAGGAAGAAAGTATAAAAGGCAAAAGAAATAAAAATAAAAAATAAAGAGGAGATATTTGAAGAAAGAAGGAACGAAAGATAGAAAGAGAAACTGAAGAGAGTGTGTGTTATAACAAAGAAGGTAGCGACCAAGCAAACAAGAAAGAAAGAAAGAAAGAAAGAAAGAAAGAAGCCTTACAAGGAAATCTATGAAAGATGTGAAAGATAAGAAAGAAAAAGAAAGAAAGAAAGAGAAAGAGAGAGAGAGAGAGACTTATGAGAAATCAAAGAGAGGTGCAGGTGTTAAGAAACAAAGTAGCAAACAAACAAATGAGAATGAAAAAAGAAAAAAGAAAGAAAGAAAAGCCAGAGAAAAAGTCAAGGATGTTAGTGATAAGAAAGAAAGAAAGAAAGAAAGAAAGAAAGAAGCTTTACAAGGAAATCTATGAAAGATGTGAAAGATAAGAAAGAAAAAGAAGAAAGAGAGAAAGAGAGAGAGAGACTTATGAGAAATCAAAGAGAGGTGCAGGTGTTAAGAAACAAAGTAGCAAACAAACAAATGAGAATGAAAAAAGAAAAAAGAAAGAAAGAAAAGCCAGAGAAAAAGTCAAGGATGTTAGTGATAAGAAAGAAAGAAAGAAAGAAAGAAAGAAAGAAAAATAACAGAAGAAAGAGAGAAAACGAATGAATTCAGTGAGAAATGTTGGTTACAAGAAAGAAACCAAGCAAAAAAGAAAAAAAGAAAACTTTAGAAGAAAATCAATAAGAGACGTGAGCGATACTAAAGACAGAAAGGAAGAAATACACAAAGGAAGAAAGAAAGAGAGAGAAAACTTACAAGAAATCAGTGATAGATGCGAGTAATAAGAAAGAAGCAACCAAGTAAAAAGAAAGAAAGAAAGAAATGCTTTAGAAGAGAGTCAACGGCCTGCTAACTAGATGTTTTGTCTTAATAAAACCCAAGGAGAACGTCAGGCCAGAGATAGAACAGAAACAGTGCGGGTTTGTCAAAGACACAGGAACAAGGAACGCTATATTTATGATTAGGATGCTCACTGAAAGGGCAATATAAATGAAGAAGGAATTGTACGTATATTTTATTGATTATGCAAAGGCATTCGACAAAATGCGCCACAAAGAATTGATGGAGATGCTCAGCAGCCTCGACATTGTTGGTAAAGACATCAGAGTAATCAAGAATCTCTACTGGCAGCAAACTGCCTGCATACAGACAGGTAATGATTTCAGTAGATTTACAACGTTAGAAAGGGGCGTAAGACAAGGATGCGTCTTTTCACTGGATCTGTTCAACTTTACAGCGAGAATGTTTTGAGGACCCTAGATGCTATGCGAGGATTTGTTATCGGAGGCCACAGTTTGAACAACATAAGATATTAGAAAGTATCTGAAGAGAGTGACAAAAAAAAAAGACTACAAATAAAATGCAAGTAAACTGAATGCATGTTCATCAGCAAAAAGAGGAACCCAAAATGCCGAATACAGGTGGGGGGTGCTAGAAATCAAGCAAGCATAAAAATCTAAATACCTAGGAAGTGTTCTAACAGGAACGCTGTATTTATGATTAGGATGCTCTCTGAAAGGGCAATACAAATGAAGAAGGAATTGTACGTATATTTTATTGATTATGCAAAGGCATTCGACAAAATGCGCCACAAAGAATTGATGGAGATGCTCAGCAGCCTTGACATTGTTGGTAAAGGCATCAGAGTAATCAAGAATCTCTACTGGCAGCAAACTGCCTGCATACAGACAGGTTATGATTTCAGCAGATTTACAACGATAGAAAGGGGCGTAAGACAAGGATGCGTCTTTTCAATGGATCTGTTCAACTTTACAGCGAGAATGTTTTGCTGACCCTAGATGCTATGCGAGGATTTGTTATCGGAGGCCACAGTTTGAACAACATAAGATATTAGAAAGTAGCTGAAGAGAGTGACAAAAAAAAGACTACAAATAAAATGCAAGTAAACTGAATGCATGTTCATCAGCAAAAAGAGGAACCCAAAATGCCGAATACAGGTGGCGGGTGCTAGAAATCAAGCAAGCATAAAAATCTAAATACCTAGGAAGTGTTCTAACAGGAACGCTGTATTTATGATTAGGATGCTCTCTGAAAGGGCAATACAAATGAAGAAGGAATTGTACGTATATTCTATTGATTATGCAAAGGCATTCGACAAAATGCGCCACAAAGAATTGATAGAGATGCTCAGCAGCCTTGACATTGTTGGTAAAGGCATCAGAGTAATCAAGAATCTCTACTGGCAGCAAACTGCCTGCATACAGACAGGTAATGATTTCAGCAGATTTACAACGTTAGAAAGGGGCGTAAGACAAGGATATGTCTTTTCACTGGATCTGTTCAACTTTACAGCGAGAATGTTTTGAGGACCCTAGATGCTATGCGAGGATTTGTTATCGGAGGCCACAGTTTGAACAACATAAGATATTAGAAAGTAGCTGAAGAGAGTGACAAAAAAAAAGACTACAAATAAAATGCAAGTAAACTGAATGCATGTTCATCAGCAAAAAGAGGAACCCAAAATGCCGAATACAGGTGGGGTGTGCTAGAAATCAAGCAAGCATAAAAATCTAAATACCTAGGAAGTGTTCTAACAGGAACGCTGTATTTATGATTAGGATGCTCTCTGAAAGGGCAATACAAATGAAGAAGGAATTGTACGTATATTCTATTGATTATGCAAAGGCATTCGACAAAATGCGCCACAAAGAATTGATAGAGATGCTCAGCAGCCTTGACATTGTTGGTAAAGACATCAGAGTAATCAAGAATCTCTACTGGCAACAAACTGCCTGCATACAGACAGGTTATGATTTCAGCAGATTTACAACGATAGAAAGGGGCGTAAGACAAGGATGCGTCTTTTCAATGGATCTGTTCAACTTTACAGCGAGAATGTTTTGAGGACCCTAGATGCTATGCGAGGATTTGTTATCGGAGGCCACAGTTTGAACAACATAAGATATTAGAAAGTAGCTGAAGAGAGTGACAAAAAAAAAAGACTACAAATAAAATGCAAGTAAACTGAATGCATGTTCATCAGCAAAAAGAGGAACCAAAAATGCCGAATACAGGTGGGGGGGTGCTAGAAATCAAGCAAGCATAAAAATCCAAATACCTAGGAAGTGTTCTAACAGGAGATGGAAAGTCCAACACAGATCCGAAGGTGAATTGGCATAGCGAAGGAAGCGTTCCAGAGGCTGAGTAATGTACTAAGACAGGAAAATTTCACTAGAAACAAAGAGAGTGCTAGATTGCAATATAATGTCTGTTCTTCAATACGGCAGTGAAATGTTGGACAATATAATCGAAGATGAAGGAAAAACCTGAAGCAGCAGAAATGTGGTTCTACAGAAAGATGCTGGGAATATCATGGACCGAGCATGTGTGCAACGATGAGGTATTGGAAAGAATGGCAACGGAAAGAAAATTAATAAGGAGCATCAGCAAGAGACAACTGACATTCCTGGGACATGCAATGAGGAAAGAGGGCTTAGAGAACCTGATACTGACAGGCCAGATAGAAGGAAAAAAGACAGAGGAAGTCAGCGGATAACATATTTGAAAGTCCTGAGCAGGTGCATGACGGAACGGTAACGTGTAACGTGTAACAGGAGAAAACGTACTAAGAGCCACTAGAGATAAGGAGACGTGGAAAGCCATGATCGCTTACGTCCTGAAAGGGCAGAGCACATAGAAGAAGAAGAAGAAGAAGAAGAAGAAGAAGAAGAAGAAGAAGAAGAAGAAGAAGAAGGAAAACCTAAGGGGAAACTATTTTACTATCAGTATTTGTCTATATTTCTAAGATGAGGTAGTATCTACAGTATTTATATTATTCGGACTATTGTCTTCATCTTTGTTGTCATTTGTACGACGTTTCGGTTGTTGTACACTCCGGCCTTCTTCAGATGCTAGGAATTTTGGACTAAACCCTTTATTTACAGTCACTGGGGTATATGATCTTCATTCCTTGCCTCGAGCCTCTTCCTTAAGGACACATGTCCCAGTGGATATAGATGTTGGTTAGTTCCTGTGACTTGAACTAAAGAATCATGAGTTCAGTACCAGGCTACAGTAGTGGTGAACAAGTAACTTACAGGGTTAGAGGGAGATAACTCATGACTACCAAAAGGGTCTCTATGCAAGGAATGAAGATCATATAACCCAGCGATTGTAATAAAAGGTTCTGTTCAAAATTCCTAGCACCTGAAGAACGCCAGAGTGTACAACGGCCGAAACGTTATACAAATGTAACAAAGATGAGGGCAATAACCCGAATAATGTAAATACTGTAACTTCACTATAAGTTCCATGAAAATTCGCAGGGAACTCTTGACGAATCGACGGCTAGCTAAGTAGAAGTTGTATCTAAATAAAATCACCCGAAGCAAAAACTACCGTAAATGCGCAGGAGATTACAGTGAGAGAAAAGTCTGGGTACAGTGGGTATTGTGGAAATGTTAAAGGTTAACAGGATTAAAAGAATTTTTGTAGATGGTAGCTACCAGGAAAGTAATTAAACAGAAAGGAGTCCCATCTCACAAGCGGAAAGTGCGACTAGAAGAAGCGGTTACATTTATCTACTTCAACGAGAGAAGGGTGGGACCTACATACCAATCTAGTAGCAGGCTAAGATTAACTTTAACGGGACACTAGGGGAAAATATTTGTAAAAAATGCAGTGGGAAGTGATGTCATGTCGGTGAGAAAGTGACGGAAGTCGCGAGGCTAAGCCTGGATCGATTACATTACATATTCTTTGTATTTTGTCGAGAACCTCGAGATGGATAGCAGGAGCATCTGACTAGATATGGCAACAGTATTCAATGTACGGACGAGTGGTAAATATACATGATGGATTCTGACGAGAAAAACTTTCTGGCCCGGCACAGAGACCCCAGCCTTCCTAGCAGTGGATGATGCTATAGATCGGATATACTTAAAAAAGTAGAGAGCGTGGTTAATGCTTTTTGGATTTGCCCTGTGGGAAGGATAACCAAACTTCCCACAACTTAGGATTATTCGCTATCATCAAATAGTTGCAGATTGGAATGTGTAGATTTTTGGAAGAATAAAAGTATGCATGCATTTTGTATAGAAATTTGTTAATAGAAAAAAATAACATGAATTAGTAGACGTTAATGTTCAATGAGAAACAAGTAATGAGTTAAGGGTATCAAGAGTTCGTAGTAGTAATTTGTTAGAAAAGAGTTTATGTGTACATAGACAGGAACGAATGTGTCTATGTATGTGTCTTTGAAGTTATCACTCAGGGTGAATGGTGAAAAGAAGTGAGAGGTGAAAGAGAAAGAGATAGGCAATAATAATAACAATCGCTTGAAGTTTGTTAAGAGAACGTGTTAATTACACTCGTCATCTTAACTCTCTGACAACGGTCCAGCTTGCTCGTCTTTTATTTATTTTGCGAATCGCTCCCGGGTGTGATTCAGGGATTTCCATTGGACGACGAACATTTCACATCGAGGTGTGAAATATCGTGATTTTTGTGTGTGCTAAGCAAAGTTTGTAATTCCAGAAAATTCGTTTATTTCTAACAATGAGTCAGTGGTTAGCAACTGGGTTTTTAAATCTAGAGCTTGTTTTGTTCACTACATGATCTCTCCACTACAGCAATGAAACACAATGCCACTTTTATCGAGTCGATTCCGCATAATTTTCGTCAAATTCTAAATGTAAAAAGAATGTAACAATTTGATACCGTTTCTTCAAGTACAACCACTAATAGAACATAATTTTACGGGACTGCTTCTCTGAACTCTTTATTTAATGGTCAGGTATTATTAAGTTGGAAAAACATTCACACAGGATTTATATTAACAACGATATACAACGATACAATGCATTGAAAAGCACTTGTCATCAGTATAATCAATATTATTTTCGATCAGCTTTTTTTAATCGTTTCACCCAAAGCAAGGTGGTACTGCCACTGATGTGCAGGGGTCTGCATAAGAGTAAAAGTTTAGACAGGAGGAGAGTGAAGAGAAAGATAGACCATTTACAGTGGGTGTCAGAGAAAGAGCAAGAGAAGGATGGGAACACAGGTGTGAAGACAGTTGTGAAAGTAGAGAAAAAGGAAAAGATATACAGAGTAATGTAGAAAGATCTGGAGTCAAGTGGATAAGAGATGGGTATTGAGATTGCATGTAAATTCCTGGAGGTTGTAACCGTCAGGAAAGCAAATATATTGAAAGTAATTCCACAGGAGGGAAGTACGAGAAAAGAAGCTGTTGGAGTAGAATTGTCGGCTACATTTGGTTTATTTAACTCTAAATGGGTGGGACCGTGTTGCCAGTCTGGATGAACGAGTAAATTCTTTTGGTGAGGGCACCAGTGACTTAAGTTAGTCTGAGCAGAAACCATTAAAATATTTGTAGAATAGACAGAGGGAAGCCACATCCTGCCAGTGAGAAAGTGGCTGGAGTCGAGCTGCCAAGTCGAGACTTATCAAATCACAGATTCTTCTTTGGAGTCTATCGAGAACACTGAGATGGACAGCAGGGGCGTCTGACCATACATAACAGCAGTATTCCATGCAGGGACGGATGGTGGATTCGTATATGTGCAAGATGGATTTAGGCGGAAAAAACTTCCTGGCCCGACACAGTGACCCAGCTTTTCTAGCTGTGGATTTGGCTATTGACTCAATGTAATGATTCCACTTGTGGTCGGATAAGACATAGATACACTTGTAAAATTTAACCGGCTTACTATAGGTAATCATGAGTTTCATGCGTTATGTCATTCAAGAAGTACTGCTGTGTCCAGATGATAATCTGTTAACACCAGACTCGCAAGTACGGTAGATGAGGCACGACTTGTCAATCCAGTTACGGAAAATTTTCACGGATGGTTCTAACAGGTTGTGTTCAGGTGTTAACATGAAAAACCATGACATCACTCAATTCTGGATGTTGCTTTTTTTAATTGTGCTAACTACACGTTGAAGGTGTTGACAGTGGAGTTGGGCGTTGATAGGCTCATTGCGTGTCAGCATTTACAAATGAATTACGACTTTCACATCTAAAAAATGCCCTTCGTTGCTGCAGGTCGGGCTTTGACTGAGGTTGGGCTGTTGCACCCTTGTCTGTCCAACTTCTAAACTTTAGGGAGCCCACGCAAGGAAGTGCGAGAAAAAAAAGTTCGAGTACAAGTGAAGGTTGCATTTAACTATTTGAATGGTAAAGAGTCTGGGTTTGAGTTATGTTGAAAAGTATATCAACACCTCTGTGGGTTATTTAATGCCAGAAAGGTGGGGGTTTAAGGTATTTTTTTAATGTTTGGTTAAAGTGAGAAGGTTGATTTAGTCAGATTTGATAAAAGTTTTTTGTTCAATTTTTTTTATTTTAGAAAACTGAGAATGTCTTCAATTTAGTATTCGAAAATGTATTGCTGGTCATAATTTTTACCTTCAAAGATGTATTATAGCATTAATATTTTTTTCTTCAAAAATGTGTTATGGCAATCATTTTTTTTTTCATTCAAAAATGTATATTTTTCTATAAAAGTCTATTTTTATGCATATATTTTTATAAAGGTTTATTTTTATACTTTAGTAATCTTTTGACCCTAGTTTGGGAGTTTAACTATTTGCCCATAGTTGGGACCCTTACAGGTGTTACTACTCCGGGTCAGAGAAGACCTGGAAACAAAAGCAATTAAGAGTTGGTTCCATGCTACTCACAAGCTCCCAATCAGAGGCCTTGCTGATGGAAGCAGTTTACCGTCATATCCAGGACCTCAACGGCAAATGGGTGGGACCTAGATTCGAATATAATAGCATGCTTAAATTTTCGTAGTTGGAGCATCAGTGTAAATAGGCTCATGAGAACAGTTGCCATGGACATATTTTTCAGAAAAACAGAGGGAAGAGGCGTCACGTCAGTGAGAAAGTGACTGAAGTCGAAATGCCAACTCAAGATCATTTACATTGCAGATCATTCTTCGGGTTTTGTCGAGAATCTAGCAGGAGCACTCGATTAAATAAGGCAAGAGTATTCAATACATGGACTCATAGCAAATATATAAATGTCAAGATGGATTCTGGCGAGAAAAAAAATTTTGACCCGATACAAAGACCCGATAGAAAAACCCAACATTCCTAACTGTAAATGAAGCTAAAGATCTTTCTATCCTTGCAATAATTCAGAAATTGTCAAATATTGAGTAATAAAAAGTCATAACGTATGTGTTAACTAAGGAACAATACTAACACCAGCAATAATGATAAAACGAATGCTTACTAAAAAAGAATGTTTACTAACTAGAAATTACCACGCATGCATACCGAAAAAATGTAAAACAGAAATGTAGATTTTGTAATAAATATTCAGAAACAATTGACCATTTTGTATCAGGTTGTACATTGTTAGCACCATCTGAAATTCGACATGACAGAGTGGACCAACATCTTCCCTAGTAAATATGCAACATTTACGGAGAGGAAACTGAAATTGGAAGTTTTTGCAAAAATTAAGATACCATGACACACACACACACACACACACACACACACACACACACACACACACACGTGCACACACACACACACACACACACACACACACACACACACACACACACACGTGCACATACACACACACACACACAAGGAAAATGTAATAAAGATTTCTTTTATATGCTGTGTCCTTCAGAATATTTTCTATTTTTTTAGGTCTTGTCTTTTTGAACGGATGTGCGTTGTGGTACAGTTGATATCGCTACGAAACGAGAAACCGGGGGGCCGAGTTCGAATTCCAGTTGAATCCATTGTATTCACTTACGCGCAAATACCCTTGGGAAAATGTATTAATCTCTCTCTTTCTTCCAGTTATGGGATAAATAGCAGGACAGATTGGGTTCTATAGCCTTGGTCGGCAACCAGTCTACTGCAGAAAGCAATGGCAACCTACTGCAGGATAATCTTCTGCCCAGTCAGTAATGTCTCTTTCGAGACATGATCGCCCAAGCGTCTATCACGTATGGCACTTTAACTGACTGACTTTTTGATAACTCTTCTAGACCTTCCCTCGACATCCATTTTTTTTAAATAACATCGCCCCAAACATGGACGTTTACTGCACCTGGTGTGCAGGGGGTTACATAAGATGAAAGTTATGAAAAACAGGGACAGGTTATAGGGTGTGTTAGAAAGTGCGTAAGAGAAGGATGAGAATACTGATTACAGTGGATTGGACGAACAAAGGAGCATGAGGGAGAGGATGCAAGACAGTGAGATAGGAGAGGATTATTGATTTTGCATTTAAATTCTTGGAGATTGTAGGAAGCGAGTAATCAGAAGGGAATTCCTCAGGTGGGAAGTGCGAGAAAAGAAGCTGTTGTGGTAGAAGTTGCGTTTACATTTTATTGGTTTCACAGTAGAAGGGTGAGGTCTACTTGCTTATCATGTGGCTCGAGTAAATTCACATATAGGGGGTACCAGTGAGATCGGAGCAGAATCCGTGAAAGTATTTGCAGAAGACACACAGGAAAGCCACATTGCGCCGGTGAGAAAGTGACTGTAACCGAGCTGCCATGTCGGGATCGACCACATAACACATTCTCTGTTGGATTTAGTCAAGGACTCCTAGGTGAATAGCAGGGGCACATGACTAGATATTGCAGGAGTATTCAATATTTATATTGAGCACTGTTTTAAATTAATCTTTTGAATTTGCAATTGTTTTCTTTGTTCTTATTAATTTTGAATTTTAACACACACACACACACACACACACACACACACACACACACATATATATATATATATATATATATATATATATATATATATATATATACTAACGGCCATAATTTTTAGGCCAACCCAGTGTTTTAAAAAATTGATGTATTTTGTATTATTTTTTAGTATTTATTGCCAAGTGAATAATTGGAATTAAAAACAGAATGGCTCTTTTGCCCAAGAAGATCTACATTAAATGAATTTGTAAATATTTAATAATTACCGATATTACAGTCGCATCAACGAAAGAATGAAAAAAATTTAGGGTAATTCGGACGAGTTCATCTTTGATTCCTTGCCTTGTAGTAATACCAAAAGAATCATTCTATTTTTCATTTAGGATTATCCATTTAAAATAGTATGGAATAGATCATTTCTTTTAAAAACTGGGGTGACCTAATAATTATGGCCGGTAGTATATATATATATATATATATATATATATATATATATATATATATATATATATATACAAATTAATAAGCACGAAAAAATGCAACTTTCAAAAGATTAATTTAAAACAGTGCTCAATATAAAAATAGAGCAATGAATATATATTATTAATTATTAGGTTTAAGCATGTAAAAAAAACTACAAACTACTACAAAATTGTACGTTTTGTTTCAACATTGAAAGAACAATTTCTAAATTTAAGTATTCGAAAAATTTGCCTTGTGGCGGCACTTACTGATGAATTCCCTCCTAAGATTCAGTAGCCGGTGTTGGTGGGGAGGCTATTTTAATATTGAAATTTTTTTCCAGTAAACATAGACAGCACGAAAAATAGGCAATTAAAGAGCTTGGGATAAAAAGGTAGGGGGGTTTAAATACTTTTTAACGTTAGGGTAAAATTAAGATTAAAACTTAAATTGAATCCTTTTAATTTATATTCTAACATCTAGTCAACGGCGATTTAAATTCTAAATTTAAGTATTCGAAAAATTTGCCTTGTGGCGGCACATACTAATGAATACTCTCCTAAGATTCAGTAGCCGGTGTTGGTGGGGTATTTTAATATTGTAATTTTTTCCAGTAAACATAGACAGCACAAAATCACCGTTGACTCTAATAATTTTTAAACTGATAACTTCCTGTAATTAGCATTTAGCTCGCTTCTACCTAAAAGGTTTAATAAAATAAACTTAAATAAAAATTTTAAAAGTCTAAATACACCTCTTCAAACAGCCCAAAACCTTAACTTTAAAAAGTAATTTAACTCATTTAGTTGTTTATCTTTATAAAATAAGAACTCCTATTCCTTCCCTTCCTAAATATACCATTTCAACACCCTGTAACCCCGCGACTACCAGCTCTGTCCTTTTCCACTTTGTGACCATTGTTAAACTAAAATCCCTCCACACTCTAACCCAGGGCCTTCGCCATTAGGAAAGACATTGTCGCTGACGTGATGTAGAGTCTCTATTAGAGATCCTATGTCGAAATGTACATCCGACACCTTTGAATTTTGAAAATTTTCTCTAATGTATTGGCTCTGTATTCTTTAATACATTGCGCTCTCTGCCTGCATCACTTTTTAATATTAAAAATTGTTAATATTGATTAGGAACAGGTTCTTGGAATTTACCTTCCTACTCTTCCACTTCCAAACAAATATATATATATATATATATATATATATATATATATATTCCACTTTAAACTCTATAAATACTGACTTTCTGCTTCCTGTTTTCCTCCATGCTGGAAATCCTCTTCTGTCGTTCCTGTATTTAAGACCTCAAGTGAAACCATCACTATCGCCTTCTACCAATTTTCGGGAAAGGGTTCGATAGGACACGTTTGTGAATGACCTCACCCTGCAGAAAGAATACAATAACAGCGTGAGAAAGAAATATGAAGAACAAATTGGAAAATGGCACTCAAAATGGGATTCACTAAACGAAGCGATGGTGACCTCAGCGAACGACATTGCCATAAAGGAAATCAGACGCAGAAGAAAAACGAGTAGATGACCGAAGAGATTCTCCACATGATGCAAAGGAGACAAAAAATAACGCCAGGTCATGGAGCAGTATACAAGAAACTTCACAGAGAGATAAGGAACAAATGCAGACAAGCCAAAGAGGAATGGCTCAACAACAAATGCCCAGAAGTATAGAGATTGAGCAGGACCAATAAAGCAGAGATGCATAAAGAGATAAGAGAACTGACAGGACAAAAAACCTGCTCCTCAACAGGATGCATAAAATCCAAGGAAGGAACAATCATATTAGAGAAAGAGGAAATACTCCAGCGATGGGAAGAGTATATAAAGGATAAATTTTGCGACAGGAGGACAACCGAGAATACATAAGGAGGTAGATGGACCGGAAATACTAAAATCCAAAGTGGAAGCTGTAATGGCCAAAATGAACAGAAACAAAGCAGCTGGTCCAGACGGCATAGTGATAGAGCTGTTGATAGCCTTAGAAGAATATGGCATAAATAAATGACTGACATAATAAACGAAATTTATAGCAGTGGAATAATACCAGACGACCTATGCATGTCGATATTTATAGCACTGCCGAAGAAACCAGGTGCAAACGAGTGTGAACTACACAGAACTATCAGCTTAATGATTCACATTACAAAACTGATTGTCAGAATCCTGATGAATAGAGCGAGGAGCAGAATCAGGCCAGAGATAGAACAGGAACAGTGCGGTTTGGTCAAAGACACTGGAACAAGGAACGCCATATTCATGATTAGGATGCTCTCCGAAAGGGCAATACAAATGAAGAAAGACTTGTACCTATGTTTCATTGACTATGCGAAGGCATTCGAAAAGATACGACACAAAGAATTTTTGGAGATGCTCGGCAGCCTCGACATTTTTGAGAAAGACATAAGAGTAATCAAGAATCTCTACTGGCAGCAAACTGCTTGCATACGGACAGGTAACGATTTCAGTAGATTTACAAAGATAGAAAGTGGCGTAAGACAAGGATGTGTCTTTTCACTGGATTTGTTCAACTTATACAGCAAGAAAATTTTGAAGACCCTAGATAACACGACAGGATTTGTTATTGGAGGCCACAACTTGAGCAACATAAGGTATGCAGATGATACAGTGCTGATTACAGACACGGAAAGGAAACTACAAGACCTCCTTCAGAAAGTATCGGTGGACAGTGACAAAGAAGACTACAAATAAACTTCAAGAAAACTGAATGCATGGTCATCAGCAAAAGGTGCAACCCAAAATGCCAAATACAGATGGGGGATACCAGAATCAAGTAAGTACAAAAATTTAAATACCGAGGATGTGTTCTAACAGGAGATGGAAAGTGAGACACAGAGATCCGAAAGCGAATTGACATGGCAAAGAACGCGTTCAAGAAGCTAAGTAAAGGACTATCACACAAAAAAATTTCACTAGAAATAAAGAGAAGAGTGCTGGATTGATATGTGATGTCAGTTCTTCAATTCGGCAGTGAATGCTGGACAATATCATCGAAAATGAGGACAAAACTTTTTGTAGCGGAAATGTGGTTCTACAGAAGGATGCTGCAGATATCGTGGACTGAGCATGCAAGCAACGATGAAGGTGTTGGAAAGAATGGCAAGAAAAAGGAAATTAATACTGAGCATCAGGAAGAGACAACTGAAGTTCCTGGGACACGCAGTGAGGAAGGAGAGCTTGGAGAACCTGATACTGACTGGCCAGATAGAAGGAAAGAAAGTCAGAAGGAAGGCAGCGGATAACATATTTGCAGGGCCTGATCAGGTGGATGATGGAACGGGGTTTGCCAGAGGTAACTGGAGCAAACATAGTAAGAGCCACAAGGGATAAGGAGACGTGGAGAACCATGATCGCCTACGTCCTGAAGGGACAGGACACATAGAACAAGAAGTTCGATGTCAATCTTAATGCTGAAATAGTTCACCATCTTACTGCCCATAAACTATTATCTGACAGGCAGTATGGCTTCCGCTTCAACCAGGTCCACGCCCAACATGCTAACGATCATCACGGAGTATATGTTTAAGGCCATTTTGCTCTGGATATCTCCAAGGCTTTTGACAGGTTTGTGCACGCTAGCCTCCTATGCAAGCTACGGGGTTACGGTATTACTGGACGCTAGCTTGATCTGATTCAATCTTTTCTTAATAACCGCATGATGAAGGCCGTCTGAAATGGGCATGCCTCCACATGCTACTGTACAAACGCTGGTGTCCCTCAGGGCTCTATCCTAGGCCCGACGCTCCTCCTTATGTTCATAAATGATCTTCCAGAGATCAAGCGCCAAGTAGGTATCTACGCAGATGACACCACAATTTACTCCCGCATCAGTAAGAAATCTGTCGTGGGGTACAAACATAACCTCGCTGCTGATCTTAAGAGGGATCTACATTCTGTGATGGATTGGGTGTAAGAAATGGCTTGTTAATTTCAATGCGTCTAAGACCAAGCTGCTGTCTGTCAATAATCACAAGCAACCTCTCCTGCCTCCCATAAGCATGGACCAAGCGAGTCTTCCTGAGAGCAATACACTGTCCCTTCTCGGTCTTACCCTCTCTTCCGACTTCCCCAACTGGAACCATTAAATTGAGTCAATAGCTAAATCCACTGCTAGGAAGGTTGGGTCACTGTGTCGGGCCAGGATGCTTTTTCCGCTTGAATCCATACTGCATATATTCAAATCAACCATTCGTCGGTGCGTGGAGTACTGCTGGTCAGGTGCACCTGTTGTTCATCTCAGTGTTCTTGACAGGCTCTAAAGGAGAATCAGTCATGTGATAGGCACCGACTTAGCGGCTCGACTCCAGCCACTCCCCCACCAACAGGATGTGGCTTCCCTTTGTCTATTCTATAAATACTTTCATGGCTTCTGCTCCAACGAACTTAAGTCACTGGTGCCCCTGCAACAGGTGTTTGCTCGTGCAACTAGACTATATATATATAACTCGTTTCACGAATAGGGGCTTGGATTATTTTTTTTTATTATGTCTTGATGTAAGATACACCAGAGTTGATCATTATATATGTTGCCTTCATTTTAGACAGTATATCGATATATATTTCACCGTCATCTTTGACGGCGATATGAGCATACTCGTAATAATAATAATGATGATGATGTTTACAATTACAACAACAACGACAACAGTTATAAATAGAAAAAACAGTCAAGGACCTCCGCCAAGACAATTCCGACATCATCTCTGCGATTAGCAAGAGATGATCATTAAAATGAGCGAGAATAACGATTATCCGTGAAGTTACATCCGAATGCATCAAGCGAATCTTGCATTATTGTTAATGATTCTAACTGACGCTGCATTATTTTCAGAGATGATACCTAATTTTTAGTTAAATCTAAATTTCATATTTGACAAGCATTATTTTTAACTTTTATTTGGCTTTAGTCGTTGGTTATTGTTGTTTCTGTCAACCATTACAGGCAACCTCTTCTGCCTCCCATAAGCATGGACCAAGTGATTCTCCCTGAGAGTAATACACTACGCCTCCTGGGACTTATCCTGTCCTCAGACCTCAAATAGAACCACTATATTGAATCCATAGCAAAATCTACTGCTAAGAAGGTTGGGTCACTATGTCGATCCAGGATGTTTTTTTCCACCTGAATCCATCCTGCATTATATACAAGTCAACCATCCGTCCGTGCATGGAGTACTGCTGCCATTTATGGTCAGGTGCCCCTGCCGTTCTCCTCAGTGTTCTTGACAAGCTCCAAAGGAGAGTCGGTAATGTGATAGGTACTGATCTGGCGACTCGGCTGCAGCCACTTCACCATCGTCGAAATGTGGCCTCCCTTTGTCTGTTCTATAAATACTTTCATGGCTTCTGCTCGGATGAGCTTAAGTCACTGATGCCTCCTCAACAGGTGTTTACTCGTGCAACCAGACTGGCAACTGGGTCCCACCCATTCACAGTCAAATTAGCCAAATGCAGACGACAATTCTACTCCTGCAGCTTCCTCTCTCCCGCACTTCCCGCCTGTGGAACTCACTCCCGTATTCTTGCTTTCCTGACGGCTACAACCTCCAGAAATTTAAATGCAAAGTCAATACTCATCTATTAACCACTGGCCTCTAGCTCTCTCCACTCCCCTGTATAACCTTCCCTTTCTCTACCTATGTATCTGTCATCGCACCTGCTTTCTCAGCTTTCTATTGTTCCTTTCTAACTAGTTTGTACTCCTTACACTTTTCTAATTACACTTGTTACATTTATGTAACCCCCTGCACATCAGTGGCGTTTCCGCCTTGCTCGGGGTGAAATGATTAAAAAAAAAATATATATATATATATATATTCCGACTTCATCTTATCTGTTGGCAAGAGATGATTATTAAAATGAGAAAGAAGAATTGCAGTGAGCTTGAACACTCTCAAGATTGAAAATACAAAAATAAAAAAGAAAGAACACGACTGTATATTTGAAATGCACGCTTGAAATGAAATATAAAAGTTAATTCAATATTTAAAATGATCTAGGGGAGTTAATTCAGTATTTGGGATTTGAAAGGGAAAAATTAAATTTTATAAATAAAGAAGAAAGATAAACTAGAAACGTTATCTCGTAGCGGATTGAACCCAAAATCTAATAAGTTCCTTCCAGTCATGAGACCAATCATTCCTGAAAGTTTCATACGAATCAATTTTGTGGGTTTTGACATCTCTTGACCACAGACAGACAGACAGAAAGACAGACAGACAAACGCGACTGGATACAATACTGACAGAAGTCCTGTGTATTACGGTAAACTGCATCCAGCAACAAGACCTCTGATGGGGAGCTTGTGAGGATCATGGACCCACCTCTTAAGTGCTGTTGTTCCCAGGTCCACCCTTACTCGGGGGAGTAACACCTATTGGGATCCCAGCTATAGGCAAATAGTTAACGCTAAACTGGGATCAAAATACTATGAAAGTATAAAAATAAACTTTTATAGAAATATATACAGAATTATAGACTTTTACAGAAACATATACATTTTTAAGGATTAAAATATTACCAATAATACATTTTTGAAGAAAAGATTATTACCATAACACTTTTTTAAAGAAAAAACATTGTCAGCAAAACAGTTTTAAATATAAAACTAGAAGACATTTTCAGATTTCTAAAGTAAAAGAGAATAAAAAAATATTTTTTTATTAAAATCTGACTAAATCAACCTTCCCACTATAACTGAACATTAAAAAATACCTTAAAACCCCGCCTTTTTGGCATTAAATAACCCACAGAAGATGATATGCCGTTAAACAAAACTCAAACTCAAACAATAATGAGAGAAAAAGAGGAAGAAACTGTGGCAAAACTGAAATCAGGTTTCAGTATGGTTTATTTAAAAAGAGCGGAGTAAAGGGATCATAACAATCTCTCTCTCTCTCTCTCTCTCTTGTTTAATGCTTTGCTTCAATCTCTCTCTCTCTCTCTCTTTCTTGTTTAATTGCTTTGCTTGCTTCAATCTCTCTCTCTCTCTCTTGTTTAATGCTTTGCTTCAATCTCTCTCTCTCTCTCTCTTGTTTAATGCTTTGCTTCAATCTCTGTCTCTCTCTCTTGTTTAATGCTTTGCTTCAATCTCTCTCTCTCTCTCTCTTGTTTAATGCTTTGCTTCAATCTCTCTCTCTCTCTCTCTCTCTCTTGTTTAATGCTTTGCTTCAATCTCTCTCTCTCTTGTTTAATGCTTTGCTTCAATCTCTCTCTCTCTCTCTCTCTTGTTTAATGCTTTGCTTTAATCTCTCTCTCTCTTTCTTGTTTAATGCTTTGCTTCAATCTCTCTCTCTCTCTCTTGTTTAATGCTTTGCTTCAATCTCTCTCTCTCTCTCTCTTGTTTAATGCTTTGCTTCAATCTCTCTCTCTCTCTCTCTCTCTTGTTTAATGCTTTGCTTCAATCTCTCTCTCTCTCTCTCTCTCTCTCTTGTTTAATGCTTTGCTTCAATCTCTCTCTCTCTCTCTCTTGTTTAATGCTTTGCTTCAATCTCTCTCTCTCTCTCTCTCTCTCTCTCTCTCTCTTGTTTAATGCTTTGCTTCCGAACTGAGAGGGACCCAAATAAGACTCTGCCGAATGATAGAGTCTCGTTTGGAGGGGAATAAACAAGGGCCCGTACAAGCCTTAAGCTGGGTGTACGGGATATTTTTGGCTGAGCTTAAGGGCGCAGTATCTCCACATTAAACTGACCATGTGTCGCATCCGCCTTGGTAGGGAGGTGGTCAATACCTGGTTATATAAAAAGAGATCAGATTTCGTACTTCTGTTTTAATATAGGGAGTGCAATAGTAAAGTATTTATTAGAACAAAAGGACGGTGGACACAACAATTTGTTCCGGTCTAGACAAGCCGGATGTTGATAAAATGTTAGCCTTCTAAAGGGTCTACTCATTAAGCTCGCCATCACCTGCTTTGGGAGAGTATTACAATTAATGCCACTCAAAAAGGGAATTAGATAGCTTGCAGCTTTTGGCGGCGGGGGAACTACCAATTCCCTGAATCAACAACGAAATCAATTTCAATAGATTTATCATGGTGCTTGGAACTGCAATCATTTTTTTTTTATAAAGATCGAGATCTGCAATCAAATAACCCAACCAAATAGTGCAGAAAATATATTTATTCTGATAACAAATTATGTATACCAGTTGTTTATTTAATAAATGCTATTTGAGACAGGATATATTAAAGACCAACACATTAAAAATGTATTCTCTGTAATTGTTATATTTATATGAGGGAGAACTAAATAATTCTTGAACCAACCTGGCTTATGAACACAGCACGTTGAAACACCGGTTTATTTACGATTATCAAGCATCAGTTAAAAGTGTACTGTTCCACGAAGTATGTACATGAAAGTCCTTCCGAGAAGGTAGCAGACATCGGGAGAAGAAGAAATCTATGTAGAAAATTCTCGTTACAACTGGAATACGGGAAAATGGTCGGCTTCACCTCCGTGGATGTAACACGAAAAATCCTACTTATAAAGGTCTGAGTTGCTAAAATTAAAGAGCTGAAGTTCAGCAACATCGAGCCTGATCAGTAAGTAGTTGCGTGACAACTTAGAAATAACAGGTGCAGTAAGCTTGGATATGTTTTGTGGTGCAGTTGATATTGGCGGGGGTCTGATTTCGAATTCCAGTTGAATTCCTTGCATTCAGTTACGCACAAATACCCTTGGGAATGGTATTAATCCATCTCTTCCCTCAAGTTATGGGTTAAATAGTAAAACAGATTGGGGCTTTAGCCTTGGTTAGCAACCAGTCTACCGCAAAAAGCAATGTCAACCTACTGCAGGATTATCTTTTTCTTTTTCACAGTCAGTCATGTCTCGAAAGAGACAAGATCGCCCAAAGCGTGTATCACGTATGGCACTTAACTGACTGACTGGTGCTTGGATATACGATTGGTGTAATGGATAATGCATTGCAATTTTGTCGGTGAAATTACCATTTACTTCCGCCTCAGTGTAAAATCTACCAAGGCTCACAAAATAAAACTGGCTGCCGCTTTTAAAACGGACCCCCAATTAGTGGTTAACTGAGGCAGGAAATTGATTGCAGCCTTGAATGCTTCCAAAACACGATCGCTCTCCTTCAACCAACATAGACCAAATTTCCTGCCTGTCATAAGCATGGTTGAGGCTAGTCTCCTAGAGAACAACAATTCTTCTAATTCTATGTGTCCTGTCATTTCATGATGTAGGCGATCATGGCTTTCCACATCTCCCTATCTCTGGTGGCTCTTAGCATATTTTCTCCTGTTACACCACGGAACCCCCGTTCCGTCATCCACCTGCTCAGGCCGGCCTTTCAAACATGTTATCCACTGCTTTTTCCTGTCTCTTTTTCCCTCTATTTGGCCTGTTAGTATCAGGTTCTCCAAGCCCTCCTTCCTCATTGCCTGTCCCAGGAACATTATTTCCCAAGGGAATTTGTGCGAAAGTGAATGCAAGGAATTAAAATGGAATTCAAACTCGGCTCCCCGATTTGTCGTTCAGAGTCGAAATCCAATGCACCATGACAAAGAGTAAATTCATTCAGTAAAATCACGACTTAAACAAGTTCTTGATTGCGGCTACAAGTTCCATTTTTGGTTTCACAAGGAGTTTTGTTTGTCCCTTGCTCAAGTACGCCTAACACACAACAGTTATGGGGATTGCAGTATGATCAAATATAATGGGTGATGTGGTCCAGAAATTGACTAACAGCCATGAATGTGTCCTTCTACTTGTGTGACATAGTGCTTAATGCATAGGGTCTTCCAGTAACTATACGCTTGACCCAGGTAAAACTACTTCCCTAAGGCACTGATTTTGGCCTCCATGTTAACGCTGAGGCCCTGTGGAAAGATGAATGTAGGCATAACTTCGCCATCACTATCCATCACTTCAATAACCAGGATGTTAACATACAACTTTCCCCGAATCTTCTGCTTTGTCGTCAGATTGACACCCAAACACACAGAAATATTGTTATTGGAGCTTCCAAGGTGCGAAATCCCAGCAGTACAGCAGGCCTATTTCAAATTACTGGCGTAGTGAATTGTGTCATGTAGCTATATTTTCTCACCTCAGATAATTAACTGACTCTAATATCGAAGTCGAAATAAATAAAAAAAATCAAATAACGCGCTAAAAGATATAAAATGTCATTAATTTTATTGCCATTTTATATTTTTTATATCATATATCTTATATTTTTACTTTTATATTCTATATCTTAAATTTTTTTTTATCTTATATCCTATATTTTTAACACTTATATCCCATATCTTATATTTTTAATTTTATATGCTATATCTTAAATTTTTTCTTTTTTATCTTATATCTCATATTTTTATCATTTATATCCTATATCTTATATTTTTACTTTTATATTCTATATCTTATATTTTTTTCTTTTTTATCTTATTCCTACATTTGTATCATTTATATCCCATATCTTATATTTTTACTTTTATATTATATATCTTATATTTTTTCTTTTTTATCTTATATCTTATATTTGTATCATTTATATCCCATATCTTATAATTTTACTTTTATTTTCTATATCTTATATTTTTATCATTTATATCCTATGTCTTATATGTTTTACTTTTATATCTTATATCTTATATTTTTTAATTTTAGATTCCATATCTTACATTTTTTCTTTCTTATCTTATATCTTATATTTTTATCATTTATATCCCATATCTTATATTTTTACTTTCATATTCTATATCTTATATTTTTCTTTTTTATCTTATATCTTATATTTTTATCATTTATATCCCATATCTTATATTTTACTTTTATATACTATATCTTATATTTTTTCTTTTTTATGTTATATCTTATATTTTTCTCATTTATATCCCATATCTTATATTTTTACTTTTATATTCTATATCTTATATTTTTTCTTTTTTATCTCATATCTTATTTTTTTAACATTTATATCCCATACCTCGCATTTTTACTTTTATATTCTATATCTTAAGTTTTTTCTTTTTTATCAATTTATCTTATATTTTTATTTTTTACTTTTGTATTCTATATTTTATAGTTTTTCTTTTTTATTTTATATCTTATATTTTTATCATTTATATCCTATATCTTATATTTTAATTTTATATTCTATATCTTTTTTTTTTCGTTTTTATCTTATATGTTATATTTTTTCATTTATATCCCATATCTTATATTTTTACTTTTATATTCCATATCTTATATTTTTCTTTTTTATCTTATATCTTAAATTTTTATCATTTATATGCATATCTTATATTTTTACTTTTATATTGTATAGCTTATTTTTTCATCTTATATCTTATATTTTTATCATTTATATCCCATATATTATATTTTTACTTTTATATTCTATATTTTATATTTTTTATTTTTTATTTTATACCTTATATTTTTATCATTTATATCCTATATCTTATATTTTTACTTTTATATTCTATATCTTATATTCTTTACTTTTATATCTTATATCTTATATTTTTTGCTTTTATATTCCATATCTTATATTTTTTCTTTTTTGTCTTATATCTTACATTTTACTTTTATGTCTTTTATCTTTTATATCTTCATTTTCATCGCGCTATGAATTATACTTAACATTTAATGAAAATTATTCTTTAGCTATCTCCAAACCTATTAAATATAGCAATAATTACAAACAACAATTGCGTTTATCCACTTCTCAAGTAAATGTTTACCGAGGATTGGGCAGTTGTTTTACAGTTATCTCAGCAATATTCCATTTTCACTGACTTTTGTAAAGACACTGCTTGTCAAGGTCTAAGTTAGCTGCTGATGTATTATCGATTATAGCTGAAAGCGCTCAGGCTATTGCCTCAAATATCTCGATGCCGTTTGATAGTAGTTGTTATAATGGTCATTCACAAGTTGAAATGTCATGGTATTTCTGGAGTAATTTTAGAACTGGTTCAATTTTTCTTATCAAGTCGCAAACTGTAATTTCTCTTGAATGGCCCTTCTTCCAGATCTTTTTGCATTAAGGCCCTTGTTCTCCAGCGCTCTATCCTTGGACTTACGTTGTTCCAAATGTTCATGTACGACTTACATAATTTCATCAATTCTCAGCTACGTAACTATGCCGAGGCCTAAATTATTTGCTCCTGTCTTAATAATAAGTTTGTTCGGTTTGATAAGGTCAAATTAGCAAGTGAACCCAAAAATGACGTACAGTCTCTTATTAAATGGGACAAAGAATTGCTTGTTAATTTTAACGCCTTCAAAACAAAACTGCTACGTTTTAATTGTCTGAGAAGTTCTCTAGCTGGTGAAGGAAAAAATTGAATTCAGGTAGAAAGAAAGAAAGAAAGAAAGAAAGAAAGAAAGAAAGAAAGAAATCAGAGAAAACAAATAAAAAGAAAAGGAATTTAAAGTAAAGTGGAGCAAACCAAATTTGAACTTGGTACAGAATCATTTTCTTCTGGTATTAATACTAAATTATTAGAAATAATAATTATTATATTTTTGTTAATGTGTTGTAAAAATATTATTAATAAAACCATATCTTTGAAAAGAAAAAGTATTATGAGAAACCTCTAGCTGGTGAAGGAAAAAATGAATTCATGTATAAAAAAAGAAAAATAAAGAAAGAACGAAAGAAAGATAAAAGAAAGAAAAACAAAAAAAAGAAGATAAGTGATTGAGAAAGAAAAAAGAAAGAAAGCAAACAAAGAAAACATAAAAAAGAAGAGAAATTTGAAGAAAAGTGAGACAAACCAGACTTGAACCTGGAACAGAACCATTTTCTACTGGTATTAATACTAAATTACTACAAATAATAATAATTATTACATTTTTATTAATGTGTTATAAAATTAATAATAATAAAACCATATTTTGTAAAAGAAAAAAGTATTATGAGAAACTGTCGTCAGCTGACCGATAAATTGCTTTTAACACCCAAACATTATGCAAAGGAAACATATTTCACCCAAGGAGGAATTTCGTGCGAATGTGTAGATTGGTGTAATTGATTGATAAATCAATCTGAAATATTTTGTAATTCTCGTTGGGCTCATTTTTGGAACGAACGATAAATTAATTTCATTGGCAAAGATTTTAGCGAGGCAATAACGATTGGCACACTACGCCCATTTCAACGACCGCTTGTAAGAAGCCAGGGCTTTAGAAAATGGCCGCCGACGTGAGATGCGGAAAGAAAAAGAAAAAGCAAAATGGGTTGAAATGAGAAGAAGAAAGAGACGATAAAATAAGACAGAAAGAAAAGAAAGAAAGCTATGAATGAAATAGAATAGGAACAACCAACGAACGTAAGCAGAAAAAAATAAAGAAAAAGAAAAGAAAGAAATAAAGAAAAAGAAAAGAAAGAAATAAAGAAAAAGAAGGAAAGTAGAAGGAAATTTGGGAAATATATGAAAAGAAAGAAAATCTGTATAAGTGTAAAAAAAAAGCTAGTTCAGAAAAAATAAATAAATAAATAAAGAAAGAAAGAAAGAAAGAAAGAAAGAAAAAGAAGAAATGGAAGTAAAAAAAGAAACGGAAGGTAAAAAAATTAAAGATGAAGTCAAGAAACTGAAAGAAAAATTCACAAAGAAAGAAAGAGACAAGAAAATGAGGAATGGAAATAAAGAAATGAAAGGATAAAGAAAGAAAGAAAGAAAGAGAAAAGACATGAAGACATTGAAATAAAAAAGAAATAGAAAGAAAGAAGAAAGAAAGAAAGAAAGAAAAAAGAAAGAAGAAAGAAAAGGAAAAAGTAAATAGACATTTGAGAAATGAAAATAAAAAATAGAAGCAGAAAGAAAGAAATAAGAAAAACAGTCATTTAACAAACGAATAAAAGGGAAATAAAAAGAGAAAGGTGGAGGTAAAAATAGAAAAACGGAAAAAAATAAGCAAATTAATCAATAAATAAATAAATAATGAAGAAAAATGGGAAAAAGAAAAAATAGAAATTAAGTAGCGAAATATAGATGAAGAAATTTAAAAATGAAAACGAATGAAACGAACAGAAGATTGAGGAAATAAAATAAAAAATAAAAATTAAAAGAATGCCAAAAATGGGGAATATAATATATTACCTTGAACGGTGGGTGTAATTGAATGGTATATCCGGTCGTAAGTAAAGTCAACAAAGGACAAAGCTGTGTTAAAAGATATATCCGGTCGTAGATAATGTCAACAAAGTGCCACCGAAAAACAAGCATTACGTGGGCGAAGTGTGGATACCATGGATCGAGCATGTGAGCAATGATGGGGTCTTGGAAAAGATGGAAACAAAAAGGAAATTAATACTGATCACCAGGAAAAGATAGCTAAAGTTCCTGGAACAGGCAATGAGGAAGGAGGGCTTGGAGAATCTGATACTAACAAACCACATAGAGAGAAAAAGAGACAGGGGAAAGCAGCGGATAATATATTTGAATGGCCTGAGCAGGTGGATGACGGAACCGGGGTTGCGTGGTGTAACAGAAAAAAGGCGTGCTAAGAGGATGTGCGTTGTGGTGCATTGGATATCGGCTCGGAACGAGAAATCGAGGAGCCGAGTTCGAAATCCAGCTGAATTCATTGCAAGAATACCCTTGGGAAAGGTATTAATCCGCATATTTCTTCCAGTTATTGGTTAAATAACAGGACAGAGTGGGTTCTATAGCCTTGGTCGCCAACCAGTCTACCGCAGAAAGCAATGGCAACCTACTGCGGGATAATCTTCTGCCCAGTCAGTCATGACTCTTTCGAGAAATGATCGCGTGTATCACGTATGGCACTCAACTGACTGTAGAGCCACCAGGGATAGAGAGACGTGGAAAGCTATGATTGTCTACGTCCTGAAAGGCACATAGAAGAAGAAGAAGAAGACCTTGCGTAATAATCTCGTTTTGTTCGGGGAGAAAACAAAACAAAAAACAAAAAAACAGACTGGCAACTGGGTCCCACCCATTCACAGTCAGGTTAGCCAAATGCAGACGACAATTCTACTCCTGCAGCTTCTTCTATCGCACTTCCCGCCTGTGGAACTCGCTCTCATATTCTTGCTTTCCTGACGGCTACAACCTCCAGAAATTTAAATGCAATGTCAATACTCATCTATTAAACACTGGACTCTAGCTCTCTCCCTAACCCCGTATATCCTTCCCTTTCTCTCCACCTATGTATATGTCATCTCACCTGCATTCTCAGCTTTCTATTGCTCCTTTCTAACTAGTTTGTACTCCTCGCTCTTTTCTAATTAATCTTTTTACAGTTATGTAGCCCCCGCTCATCAGTGGCATTTCTGCCTTGCTTGGGGTGAAATGATTAAAAAAAAGCTAGCAGTCTAAATTAACGGGCTAGTGGAAATTTCTTGAATATTTAATAGTCTAGGTGGAATAGAGTTGTTGAGGAATAAAAAAGAAAAAGGTAAATAAAAGAAAGAAAGAAAGTAGAAAGAAATTTAAAGAATAGCTGTAAAATGAAAGAGAAAGGAGGGTAAAGAAATAGAATGTCGCTTGAGGAAATAAGGAAAAAACAAAATAGAAATAAGCGGACAAGAAATTGAAGAATAGAAATAAAGAATCAGAAAAATAATGAATAAAAAACTAAATCGAAAATGAATTAAATAATTGAAATAAAAGGAGAAATAGAAAGAAAGAAAGAAAGAAAGAAAGAAATAATGACAAATAAAAGGAAAAGAGGAAAGTAAGAGATAGTTAAGGAATAGAAAACAAAAACAGAAATAGAAAAGAAGAGGAAAAATCTACATAAAAATGTCTGTGACTTCGGTTAGTCCACACGTGTATCACACTATCTAAAATAGCCATACATCGACCGATCAAAACCAAATTTTGTTAGTAAAAAATAGTTAAGGAGGTACAAAGAACAGTTAATTTTACTAGGTTACGTTGCTTAGTACAATAACTTTTTATTATATTTTTGTGAAAACGAAAAGTTTTATCATTTAACAAACAAAACATTCCTACTATTTTAAAATCAATTTAATGATTAAAATACTTGTTTAATAAAAAAGGCAATTTTCTTTATGATTTTAGACACATGAATATAGTTTTCAATTTGCTCTGCGTTTGCGAAAACTATAAACATATCACAAGACCAAATGCTTTAAAAGTAAGAATTTGGTTCCAGAAAGAAACACTTATGCATGGTCAGTCGTATATTGCAGGCTCAAGCGTAAGAAATCCTAAGAATTTATTCTTTGCTGTTAAGAAAGAAAAAAATAATTTTGTCTCATAAAATAATTTTTAACCAATAAATTGTATGAGATTCAAATGAATTAAAGAAATTATTAAACGCAAAAAAGGGTTTTGACAAAGTATTTTACGAAATCTATCAGTTTATTCAAATTTATTCGATTGGTTTGCGAAAATGAAAGAAACAAATCTCGGCCAAAATGTTACCAATAATATCAACAAGTATTACAACGATATATTTTTAAGAAAAAATTATTCTCAGGAAACCGTTTTTGAATACGAAACTAGAAGACATTTTCCAGTTCAACACAACCTTAATTAAACATGTTAGGAACGATTGAATTAAGCTAACCATTCGTCCTGTGAAACTTTGAGCTCGTGGCAAAGGTCAACTTGCCAACCCAGTCAAATACCTTGAGATATCTAAAGCCACACACACACACACACACACACACACGCGCGCGCGCGCGCGCGCGCACACACACACACACGAGAAGCGGTGTATTCAACTTAGGGATTCTAATAAAAATTCTAAGAAATAGAAAAAGTAGTTCACGAAAGAAAGAAAAAATACGAAGAAAACAAATAAAGAAGGAAATAATGAAAAATTATAGAAGAAAGAAAGAAAGAAAGAAAGAAAGAAAGAATGGAAAAAAGATGGAAAATGGGTGGACATTTTTCAGAAAAATAATCGGTGAACAACGTCCATTTCTAACTCACAGGTAGATGAACAGTTATATTCCCTTAGAAAATATTAATAATTTTCTTAAAATACTCACAAGCATCAGAATCATTTTTGTATGCATATGTACAGCAATTTTTCTAAGAAATTTGTATATATATATATATATATATATATATGTGTGTGTGTGTGTGTGGCTTTAGATATCTCAAGGTATTTGACTGGGTTGGCAAGTTGACTTTTTCCACGAGCTCAAAGTCTCACAGGACGAATGTTTAGCTTAATTCAATCGTTCCTAACATGTTTAATTAAGGTTGTGTTGAACTGGAACATTTCCAGATGATTTCCTAATAATGAAAGGGTCCGCCAGGGCTCTATTCTTAGATCTACGCTGTTTTTTTGTATCTTCATCAACAAACTTTGTAAACTTGCTTCCTCACCTTGATAATCATGCATATGACAACAATTTACTCATTCTTGAGTTTGAGTTTTGTTTAACGTCAGATCAACCTCTGTGTTTTATTTAATCTTAATAAGGGGTTTCTTTATTTAATGTTCTGTTATAGTGAAAAGGTTTATTTAGTCAGATTTTTTTTTAATCATTTCACCCCGAGCAATGGCAGAAATGCCACTGATGAGCGGGGGCTACATAACTGTAAAAAGATTAATTAGAAAAGAGTGAGGAGTACAAACTAGTTAGAAAGGAGCAATAGAAAGCTGGGAATGCAGGTGCGATGACAGATACATAGGTGGAGAGAAAGGGAAGGATATACGCGTGTGGGAAGAGAGCTAGAGTCCAGTGGTTTAATAGATGAGTATTGACATTGCATTTAAATTTCTGGAGGTTGTAGCCGTCAGGAAAGCAAGAATATGAGAGCGAGTTCCACAGGCGGGAAGTGCGAGAAAAGAAGCTGCAGGAGTAGAATTGTCGTCTGCATTTGGCTAACCTGACTGAATGGGTGGGACTCAGTTGTCAGTCTGGTTGCACGAGTAAACACTTGTTGATTAAAAAATTCTGTTTTTGTTCTTTTTTATTTTAGAAAACTGAAAATGTCTTCTAGTTTTGTATTCAAAAAAGTTTTCCTGAGAATAATTTTTTCTTAAAGATATATCGTTGGTAATACTTTTCCTTAAAAAAATGTATAGTTTTTTTTTTTATAAAAGTGTATTTTATGTATATATTTCTATAAAAGTTTATTTTTATACTTTCAGAGTGTTTTGACCCTAGTTTGGGGATTAACTATTTTCCCATAGCTGGAACCCTAACAGGTGCTACCACTCCAAGTCAGGGTGGACTTGGGAACAACAGTAATTAAGAGGTGGTTCCATGCTTCTCACAACCTCTCAATCAGAGGCCATGCTGCCGGATGCAGTTTACCGTCATGCCCAGGACCTATTTACTCATGTCTTCGCAACAAGACATAGAATACTGGCAAGGTAAAACTGGCAACTGCGCTCAACCGCTCTGAGAATGGTCCTCAAATCAATTGTTAACTAGGGTAAGAAATGGTTTGTAAAATTTAACGACTACAAATCAAAACTTTTTTTCAGCAAAGTCAACAAAGAAAACCTCACTCAATACACACATGATGTAAAGTGATTTAACTGAATCAATTGATAGGACCACTCAGAAAGTTGGTTCATTTTAGCGTGGCAGACAATTTTTGGTTAACGGCTCCTGCGCTAATATTATTATCTTAAAATATTTTGTTGGTTCTTTGGTTTTATGGCAAATTAACCTCGGCGGGTCATTTATTGCCAACTAATTTTTTTATTTATTGCTGTTAATACCCTTTTCTTTCAACAATTTCTTGTTGTTTATGTAAGTTTTTGTTTCTAGTAATACTTTCTTCATTTCGAGTATCAAGATTCATTGGGATTTGTTTTTAAGTACATGGTCCCCAAGTCCTACCCTGTTATTTAACCCATAACTGGAGGGAAGGGACGATTAATACATTTCCCAAGGGCACCAGTGCTTAAGTGAATGCAGGGTATTCAACTGAAATTCGAACTCGGCTCACCGATTTCTTTTTCTGAGCCGATATCGACTGCACCACAACGCACATCCGTCACTAAACGCTTACAGCACCTTGTATTCCCAAGCGGTCACCCATCTAAGTATTGACCAGGCTCAACGTTGCTTAACTTCGGTGATCGAGCGAGAACCGGTGTATTCAACGTGATAGGCCGTAAGCCAAAATATTTTGTACTTTTAAGCAACCTGAAATCAAGGTAAACCACCAGAAGACCCCACACAAATGATTTGATTAAAGTAGTGAAGACTTGTGCAAAACCATTATGGGCGCTCGGTAGAAGGAGGCAGATTTTCGCGTGTGATATACATGTATTCCTACGACAGGAGTGAGAGTGTTCTAATCCATTACTGAATGAACGATACCTAGATGCTAGAGTAGCTACTGTTTTTCAAAGTCTAGCATACTTCCAGTGTGCTCAGTCAGGGTGTGAGAGCGTTTTGTACCATCGTTATTAACTACCTGATGAGACATTGTTCTTTCGATGTCGAAACAAAATTTACACGTTTATAATCAATTATTATTTGTACATGTTCTAAACTATAAATTATTATAAATATTCATAGCTCTGTTTCCATATTGAGCACTGCTTAAATTAATATTTTGAACGTTGTTAATACTTTCTTCGTTCTTTATTCACTTGCATATATTCTTCTTCTTTCTTTTATGAACCTTGTCCCTTCAGGACGTAGGCTATCATGGCCTTCCAAGTCTCCCCTATCCCTGGTAGCTCTTAATACGCTTTCTCGTGTAACGTCTCTCAGCCCTCGTTCTGTCATCCACCTGTTCAGGCTTTTTAAATATGTTACCCGCTGCTTTCCTCTGTTTCTTTTTCCCCTCTATCTGGCCTGTTAGTATCAGGTTCTCCACGCTCTCCTTCCTCATTGCATGTCCCAGGAACTTCATTTGTCTCTTCCTGATGCTCAATATCAATTTCCTTTTCGTTTCCATCATTTCCAAAACCTCGTCATTGCTCACATGCTCAGTCCACGATATCCTTCTGTAGAGCCACATTTCAGCTGCTTCAAGTTTCCCCTCCATCTTTATTGATATTGCCCAACATTCACTGCCATATTGAAGAACTGACATCACATAGCAATCTAGTACTCTCTTCTTTGTTTCTAGTGAAAGTTTCCTGTGTCTTAATACTTTACTCAGCTTCTGGAACGCGTCTTTCGTCATGGCAATTCGCCTTTGGATCTTTGTGTTGCACTTTTCGTCTTCAGTTAGAACACTTCCCAGAAATTTAAATTTTCGTACCTGCCTGATTTTAACAACCCTCCCACCTGTATTTGGCACTTTGGACTGTTATTTTTGCTGATGACCATGCATTTGGTTTTCTTGCAGTTTATTTGTGAGCCCTTCATGTCATCTCTTCAGCTGTCTTTTGTAGGAGGTCCTGCAGTAATATTGACAAATACATACATACATACATACACACACACACATACACACACACACACACACACACACACACATACACACACATATATATATATATATATATATATATATATATATTGTATATAAGATTGGTGAATTAATTTTGTAATGTATATAAGAGCACTTCATTTAAATGCTTTTTAGTCTGTAAGTTAATAACCATACATGATACATTTCTTTATGTGGTAGACTGATTGCCAACCAAGTCTATGGATCTCAATTTGTCCTGCGATTCAGTCTATAGCTGGAGGGAGAAGAGATGGATTAATACATTTTTCAAGGGTGTTTGTAGGCAAATGAATAAAACATTATCTACATTAACGATCTCCCCGATTTAATAAGATCCCAAAGGGGCATATGCACTGACGACACTACGGTTTATTCTCGCCTCGATCAAAAATCTGTCAAGGCTGACAAAGTAAATCTGGTTGCCGAGCTTGAAAATGACCTCCAATCCGTGGCGGAATGGGGTAAGAAATGGCTCGTGAATTTTAATGATTCCAAAACGAAACTGCTATCTATTAACCATCACAGACAATCCACCGCCCCAATTATCATGGGTTACGCTAGTCACCCTTAAAGCAAAACACTGCGCCTCCTCTCACAACAGACCTCAAGTGGAATGACTATATAGAATCTATAGCTAAATCCGCTGCTAAGAAGGTCGATTCTCGGTGTAGGGCCAGGAAGTTTTCCCGTCTGAAACAATCCTGCACATATATAAATCTACCATCCGCCCGTGCATTGATTACTGCTGCTATATCTGGTTGGTTGCTCCTGCTATCCATCTAGGAGTCCTTGACAAAATCCAACAGAGATCTGTAATATGATCTGACTTGGCAGCTCAGATGCAGTCAATTTCTCACTGGCGCAATGTGACTTCCCTGTATCTCTTTTATAAATACTTTCACGGCTTCTGCTCCAATGAATTTAGTTCACTGTTGCCCACGCTCATATGTGAATTTACTCGAGCCAGAAGATTAGGTCTCACGCTTTTACTGTGAAACCAATAAAATGTAAAAGTAAATTTTACTCCAGTAGCTTTTTTTTCTCGCATTTCCAGCTTGTGGAATTTCCTTCTGTTTACTTGCTTTCCCGACAGCTACAATCTCTAGCAATTTAAATGTAAAATCAATAGCCATCTTCTATCTCACTAACTTGCATCCTCTGTCTCGTGCTCCTTATTCCGTTCACTCCACCCTCATCAGTATTCCCATCCTTCTCTTACCCATCCTTCTCTTACCCCCCTATAACCTGTCACTTTTCCTCCTATGTAACCCCTTTCACATTAGTGGCAGTAAAATGCCTTGATTGGGGCGATAGGATTAGGTAAAAAAACAAGCAGTAACAAAAACGAATTCGACTGGAATTCTAACTCGGCTCTCATAATTCCATTACACCACATAACAAAAACATGAAAACAACATTTCTTGATTATTCATTATCTGTTGTATGCCAAAGAAAAAGACGCGTGTTTTACTTGGACGCACCAGACCTCTGTTGTTTTTTTCCAATATTCTTTATGAAAATCACAAAATGAAATAAAAATCTGACGCTTGGGAGCTTCCAGGAAAAACAAACGTCTGTTTTAAAAATCAGCACCCATTAATATATAATATATAATAATATATATATACTCCACAATACTTCTGAGAAAAATCACACTGTCTAGATGCCCGGTCCCGGGGAACAGTGTCCTGCGGCTGCGCCACATCATTGCACCAGAGGGGTGGACAAGGTGCTCGTCACCGGGTCTAGCTCAACACCAACTTGGCAGACCGCCTGCAGTCTCTCTCCCACCGGCGCGATGTGGCTTCCCTGTGTCTCTTCTATAAATACTTTCACGGCTTCTGCTCCAATGAACTTGGATTACTGGTGCCCCCTAGATACGAATTTGCACGAGATACTAGATTAGCAACTAGATCCCACCCTTTTACAGTGAAACCGATAAAATGCAACCGCAACTTCTACTCCAACAGTTTCTTTTCTCGTACTTCACGATTGTGGAATTCCCTACCACATGATTGCTTCCCCGACGGATACAATCTCCAGAAGTTTAAATGTAAGGTCAATAGACACCTCCTAACATATTAACTCGCTCCCATTCTTTCAAACACTCTTCACATCTGCCCAACCCTCATCCTCGGTATCCTTACCCATCTATCACCTTCCTCCTGACATTTCCTATGTCTAACCACTCCTTCTATATACCGTCCCCCATGTAGCCCCATGCGCAATAGTGGCAGTGGAATGCCTTCCTTGGGGTGAAATGATTAAAAAAAACAAGAAACAAACAGGTGGTTGAGGGGAATAGGGAATACTTGTTCCTTCGCTCGTCTGTACGCGGTCGGGGTCCCCACGTTAAAAAAGACCTTGTGTCACATCTCGCTCCAGTAAGGGAATAAGGTAAATATATACTCCGCAATACTTCTTTTATGTGTATGGAATATATGTTTATACATAATCTGTAATAATATTTAAATAAAATAATAAATTAAGGATATATACATTAAAACTGCAATCTTATTGTTATGGGGAAACCCACCTATTCCTCAGATAACGGACTCTCCATCCTATATTAATAAAAGTTAACAGGAGTTCTTGAGAAGTTCTTGAGAAATTCTTGGGAACTTCATAGGAGTTCTTTAGAGTTTTATTTGAGTTCAGTTGAACTACTAGGCAGTTGAAATAGCCGGCAGTTAGCCGAATACTAAGGAGTCAGTTTTCAGTGGATGATTACATAGTTCCTAACATTTTGGGCGCGTTAAGTCGATTAGCAACCGACATAGCACGATTGTGTATTTGAGAAAAACTCTAACTTTTCTGTAGGTTTCATTAAACTACACCGCAACACTTACACACACACACACACACACACACACACACAAACACACACACACACATAAATAAAAATATATATATATATATATATATACATATACATATATATATATATATATATATATATATAGTGTGTGGTAAGAGTGAATTTAAATTTACTAGCAATAATAGATTTGGGATAAAAAAAAATGCGACGGCATTGAATTAAGGGAGACCACCTAGGAAGAATGCGGTCCCGCCTAAAAGCATAAACTATGGGAAAAATTAAGCAGACATAAATATTACTTATAAAGTTAAGAAAAGGTACATATATAAAGAGAAGAATATGAAGCCGAATAAAAATAAATTCAATAAATAAAGAAAATATAAATGGAATAAAAATAATATAAAATATTTGTTTTAAGCATGGAAAAAATGCAAAAGATTTAATCTAGACACAACGAAAGATACAGATGGACAACGAAGGCAAAAAAAGAAATGGAATAATGTTTAAGATTTTAAAAAAGTAAAACAAAACCAACCAGTAAAATATGAAAGATGTCTAGAAGGAATATCTTATAAAACGAAAATGGCGCTTGCAATGGACGGCCGCGCGGTTGGAAAATTGGATTTTTGGCGCGAAACCCGCTCTTGAGTGATGGTTTAGTTTAATTGCAGTTAATTGTCTTTCGCTTAATTTTCCTAAATGCAATTTGTTAGTCGTAATTGCAATTTGATTACAAATCAATAACATTTATCTTCAACCTAAAGAGAGTGCTCCACAGCATCGCAGCCAATGCCCAGATGATATATACACCAAACGAACCAGTCCAATAAAACATCCTGAAACCAATATATAGGCAATAATAATAATAATAATAATAATAATAATAATAATTTTATTTAATAATAATAATAGGAATAATAACCTTATTTAATAATAATAATAATAATAATAATTTTATTTTTCGTAATAATAATAATGATGAAACAAATAAAGATAAATGCAGTATATTCGTGGTTTTAAGACAAATTGACATACCGTGACTTCTTTCTTTCTTTTACAATTATATATATATATATATATATACAGGGACTTGATACCACTGAGAATGAATACTGAATATTGATAAGAACGTATTTTTATTTGTAACGATGGAATACGGAGACAGCGGTTTTACTGTTCTGCACAAAGGTCGTTCCGCCAACCACCTGCATGTGCCTGAAGCGATTTAAATCAAGTTGCACCAACAGAGCAAGTGCAAACAGAAAGAGAATTTTATTTGTTCTTTTTTTCTGTATGATAACTTGTGAGTACCAATGTTTCACATTTATACTCTGCTGGAGTATTTATTTCTTTTATTAGTAAATTGTTTTTAGTATATAATTATTTTAATTGTGTACTAACTTTTACTCTCCTCATGTAATATGTCTCCATTACTAGTCACCTTTCTGTTACGTCATTAATTTTGCTAGTGGTAACTTCTAGTTGGTCAGAAAGAATCCTAAATGTTAAGAAAAATGCCTTTTCACCTATTCAAATCAATAGATAGATAGATAGATAGATAGATAGATAGATAGATAGATAGATAGATAGATAGATAGATAGATAGATATAAATGAGATTAGATTATAATTCGACTCGTGTCGAAAAACCTTCCACAAATCTACGAAGATAAGGAAAAGCGGTTTTAAAAAAGTAAGAGCTAAGTATATGAACATCAGTCAAAAGAGTTTGGACCGAGTTAGCACGTAGCTTAAAGAAAAAACCCCGATACGAGTAATCAACTAACAAAAAGCGCTCAGTACTCAGGTAGGAGGGGAATAAGTAAAGAATACCTGGAGAGCCAGACAACCTACCTAGGTTTCACCTAAACGGATCGTCAGGAAAAGCTGGCTTTCCCTGACGATCCATTTAGGTAAAACCAAGATAGGTCTCTCTGGCTCACTATATATATATATATATATATATATATATACCCAGGTAAAGATGATATAACACTTTACAATTTTGAGTTCTTTGGCACTTATTTATTTTTAAAAAGTGATCAGTACAATAAATATTGTAGAGCTTAATATAATTATATAATTGAATAATGTATCACAAACATAATTTTAAATTATATATATATATATATATATATATATATATGAGATAACAATATACATTATATTTTTTATTTTTATAATCATATCACCTCAAGCAAGTCATTTTACTGACACTGTTTTCTAGGGGGTTACATCGGAGGAAATTATGAGAAAGAGTGACAAATTATAGAGGGTGTCAGGAAGTGGATAAGAGAAGGATGAGAATATTGATGAGAGTGGAGCGGACGGAGAAAGGAGCATGAGAAAGACAACACAGGTTAGTGAGACATGAAATGACTATTGACTTTACATTTAAATTCTTGGAGATTGTAGCTATCGTGGAGGCAAGTAAATGGGAGGGAATTCCACAGGCGGGAAGTGCGAGAAAATTAGCTGGTGGAGTAGAATTTGCGTTTACAATTTATTAGTTTCACAGTAAAAGGGTGGGACCTAGTTTCTAATCTTGTGGCTCGAGTAAATTGATATATATTGGGCACCAGTGAAGTAAGTTCATCAGAGCAGAAGCCGTGAAAATATTTGTAGAACAGACACAGGGAAGCCACATTGTGCCGGTGAGAAAGTGACTGTATCTGATCTGCCAAGTTGAGATCGATCACATTACAGATTTGTATATATAAAGAACGGTACTGAGGAAAACTGTAAGACAAAATGAAAAAAGGTTATTTGCGAGGCGTTTCATCCGTTCGGACATTAATTCATCTGGCTGGGTATGTTGACATTATTTTGACTACACATGCGGGAAAAAAAGAAACGCTGGCAGCTTAAAAAAATTTTGAAAAGGATTTGAAATAATATTTTTGCAATCTAGCCAAATTCATAGATCTATGAGTTAACGGCCTATCGCGTTGAATAGACCGGTTCTCGCTTGATCACCGAAGTTAAGCAAAGTTGAGCCTGGTAAGTACTTAAATGGGTAACCGCTTGGGAATACCTGGTGCTGTAAGCGTTTAGTGACGGATGTGCGTTCGTGGTGCAGTGGATATCGGCTCGGAAAGAGTAATTCGAATTCCAGTTGAATACCCTGCATTCACTTAAGCACTGGTACTCTTGGGAAAGGTATTAATCCGTCAGTTCTCTCCAGTTATGGGTTAAATAACAGGGTAGGACTTGGGAACCCTGCCCTTAAAAACAAATCCTAATGAGTCTTTGTACACGAAAAGAAAAAAAGTGTAACTAGATACAAAACTTATATAAAAACAACAACAATTTGTTGAAAGAAAACAGTATTACCAGCAATAAATAAATAAAATTTAGTTGGCAACAAATGACCCGCAAGCCTTCAGAAACATTTTGAGCACTTGGATTTTTAATTTATTGTGGATGAACAAGCACTTAACGCACTTGGTAGAGATTTTTGTCTTAGTGACGTGTTTTATTTTTTAATTAAAGTAGCATTTTTTATGTCAAGATTGTTGTCAGTTTCGTTACGGAGAACAACAAATGCAACTGTGCTTAGAGAATGAATTATCTTTCCTGAAGATTAATGTGAGTGCGGATAGTGTGTTGGTTAACAAGACGGAAAGAGAAATAGGAGAGCCAAAATACCCCTGGGAAAGATATGAATCTATCTTTTCTCCCCTCAGCTACGAGTTATATTGTCAGATTTGTATCTGGAAGATATGTTATCTCCCTAAAATAGTTAGCAATATTCACTCTCTGTTGTAGAGTAGTTTTTGCACTGAAAGTAATAATCGTGCTATGTCGGTTGCTAATCGACTTAACGCACCCAAAATGTTAGGAACCTGGTTATATTCTACTGAAAACTGACTCCTTAGTATTCGGTTAACTGCCGACTAATATCGACTGCCTTATTCCAAGTATGTCCAAACTGGAACTAATTAATAGTTATACTGAATTCAAATAGAACTCTAAAGAACTCTATAGAACTTCTGAGGACTCCTATGAACTTCCCAAGAACTTCTCAAGAACTTCCTGTTAACTGTTATGAATATAGGAGGGAGAGTCCATTATCTGAGGAATAGGTGTGTTTCACCATAACACTCTCAATTTTTTTTTTCTTACAAACCAAAAAATATGTTTCGGCTTTAAATAACAGAAATAGATTTGATAAGCCGTAAATAACAACAAATCAATCAATCAATCAACCCTGAATAGTGCCACCTCCTCAATATTTGTAAGTGTAGATATGATCATAAGGACTTGCTGAATTAGATGCTACGTGATTGGAATGGAGAAATATTTTAGATTGAGTAGGTATTGTCTCTGACTATTACCGCCGGTTGGAGTTGGTACCGATAGAAGGTCGACAAATTAGTTGAATTTATTCAAGTGATTTTTCATCTGTTCTAGCATCTGAAGAAAGTGTTCAAAATAAAAGTGACAGTAATCCCAAGAGTTTTTAAAGACTAGTTTATAATCTAATCTAAATATGACCACATGTCACACATACCTTTTGGCTTGAATTTTACGAGTTGTTCAAACATTCCCATTATTAAAGAGTTCAGTATTACGTTGGAAGGTAAAGTTGTTCATCCATTTATTTTGTGAGCCTTTCTTTTTCATAATATGACGGAATATCATTCAGGATAGCATTCATTTTGTAGATTAGTTGTGTTCCGCCAACGTAAATCTTCCTGATCCGTCTGCTTCTCAATAACTGCTGTATCTTCTTTGACTCAATTAGTATAACGCAAGTATTAAAATACAAGTATTATAACACAAGTATTATAATACAAGTATTATAACACAAGTATTATAATACAAGTATTATAACACAAGTATTCGTCCAAGGAAATTTGATAAAAAATACAAGGTCAATCTGTTTAATTTTTTAGTGTATTTTTTCAATGTTCGAATACTTTTTGACATATCGGGATCAAAATTATGGAAAACCCCTAGTTATTTTGTTCAAGTACTTTGACCGCCTCAATCATTTTCATTATCCAAATGATACTTTTCATTCAAACATCAGTCAGTTAAGTTCCATACGGGATAACGCTTGGGCGATAATGTCTTGAAAGATACTGGACAGAATTTATTTCCGCAGTAGGTTGTCATTTTTCGATAGACTGTTTGCCAACCAAAGCTATAGATCCCAAAGCTTGATGAATTGATAGTTTCCTCTAGTTAATCCAATTTGTAGCGGTTGATTGCATACTTTCCTAATAAGATTTCTTGAATATTCAGGCCAGTAGATGTAAATAAATATACTGTTTATTTATATACAAATGAGTATTAATTCAAATACGAGTATCTATTAAAGATGCTGTTTAAACAAGTGAATTATATATATATTATACAAATAAATTTTATATATATATATATATATATATATATATAAATGAATAAGGAATAAACAAAATATTTGCAACATTCAAAACATTCATTTAAAACAGTGCTCAATATAGAAATAGAGTCATGATTAGTTATTATAACTTATACTTTAGAACAAAAATCTACTACAATATTGTACATTTTGTTTCGACATTGAAAGAACAATGTCTCATCAGGTAGTAGTGGTTATTATCATCATTACTAACTACCTGGTGAGACATTGTTCTTTCAATGTCGAGACAAAATGTGATGTTCGAAAGTATAATTTATAATATATATATATATATATATATATAGTCATCCGCAGACAGATCTGTTCCACTGTATCACAGCTCATCAGTACGGTTAGACATCCTATTTATTATACCTAGGATTGAAACCCAATATATATATATATATATATATATATATATATATATATATATATATTAGTCATCCACATACAAACCCGTTTCGCTGTATCACAGCTCAACAGTGTGGCTAGACATATCCTCTTGATTCTAGCTACTGGATTTGTATTTATTAATCCGACATATTGGTAACAATTTAAACTTTATTTTTTGTAGATACCAATATCTTAGTTCATTTTAAAAGGTATTTTATTTTGTATACCGGCCTGTATATTTAAGGAATCTTATTAAAGAAATATCCACCCTTCAACAGGATTTGATCCTGTTCCCTTATCTGCAGAAAAATATTGTCGTTAGAGTGGGCCAGCTTTAACCAACTCGGCTACGAAGACCATTATTCAGTATTGACTGTAATTATATTTTTTTCTTTTAAGATCACTGGAAGTTCATATCGTATTTCGTATTCAAAACGTGAACTTACCAATTTCTAAAGATAAATTAACCAACGAAAATTGAACAACTCGGATGGTTTGGTGTGGTATGGTTTGTTTTATGGGATATTTGGTTTGGTTTGGCTTGTTTTATGGGATATCAACCCATTGGGGTCATTTAATGCCGAGGCATTAGTTTCTTCAAAAACGAATTTTTGTTGGTTACATTTTTCCTTCAAAAAAGTATTATTGTTGGTAATATTTTTCCTTCAAATCAGTTTTGTTGGTAATATTTTCCTTCAAAATTATTTATGTATATTTGTCGTAAAAGTCTGTTTTTATACTTTCATAGTGTCTTGATCCCTGTTTAGAGGGTTAGCTATTTTCCCATAGCTGGGACCCCTAACAGGTGCTACCACTCCGGGTCAGGGTGAACCTGAAAACAACAGCAATTAAGAGGTGGTTCCATGCTCCTCACAACCTCAAAATCAGACGCCTTGCTGCTGTATATAGTTTATCATCATACCCAGGACCGAAAAACTTGGATGGAAAGACCATTTGTAATATTAGTCAGTGGATGCACCGTCACGTTTTCGTTGATCTGAAATAATGGATTTTTATTTATTAATCCGACATGTTTTTTACAAAAATTAAACGTTATTTTTAGGGGAGACCCATCTGAGTAGATGCAACATTTATTTGATTATAGGTACTGATCTGGCGATTTAGGTACTGATCTGGCGACTCGTCTGCAGCCACTTTCCCATCGTCGAAATGTGGCCTCCCTCTGTCTCTTCTATAAATACTTTCATGGCTTCTGCTCGGATGAGCTTAAGTCACTGATGCCTCCTCAACAGGTGTTTACCCGTTCAACCAGACTGGCAACTGGGTCCCACCCATTCACAGTCAGGTTAGCCAAACGCAGACGACAATTCTACTCCTGCAGCTTCCTCTCTCGCACTTCCCGCCTGTGGAACTCACTCCCGTATTCTTGCTTTCCTGACGGCTACGACCTCCAGAAATTTAAAAGCAAAGTTAATACTCACCTACTAACCACTGGACTCTAGCTCTCTCCCCTCCCCTGTATAATCTTCACGTTCTCTCCGCCCATGTATCTGTCATTGCACCTGCTTTCTCAGCTTTCTATTGTTCCTTTCTAACTAGCTTGTACTCCTCACTCTTTTCTAATTAATCTGTCTACATTTATGTAACCTCCTGCACATCAGTGGCGTTTCTGCCTTGCTCGGGGTGAAATGATTAAAAAAAAAAAATTTCACCCCAAGTAAATCAGGACCGCCACAAGTGTGCAGGGGTTACAGCGTAAGAAAAAAGGTACAGGGGATGTTTAAGAAAGAATCAGAAAAGAATGGCTCTCAAGGAGATCGAAAATATCAATTGACGTTTCATTTAAATTTTTGGAGATTGTAGCTATCAAGGAAGTAAGTAAACGGAAGTGTGTTTTAAACCGGAAGTACGAGAAAAGAATCTGTAGAAGAGACGGTTACGTTTAACTATTTACACTGTAAATGAGTGGAATCTTGACTCCAATTTAGTAGCACGCCTAAAATAGTACTAATCGAGCACTCTGTATAGATATATCTCTTTAATATCTTTTATTAAAATATCTATTTGGCTTATCTTCTCCCTTTACGGATTTGATATCTGCTATGTCGGGCACGAGAGAAAAAAGCTTTGTCAGCTCGGTAGCTCTAGACAAGCCAAATAACGTCGGTTAGCAAGTGATTGAGAGTGGGCTGCTAAGTCAGGATCGATTATATTGCAGATCCTCATTTGGATTTAGTAGAGAGAATCATGATGAATAGCAGGGGCACTCGATCAGATCTTGTAACAGTACTCAATGCACGGACGAATGGTATTTCTATAAATGGGCAAAATGGATCTGACGAGAAAAAAAACTGTTTGGCCCTACACAGTGACCCAACCTTCCTAGCAGTAGGTTCAGCTAAAGATTTGTTATTGATGTAATGAGTATGTAATGAATATGCATACACCTTGGTTCCCTCTGACTGTCATGATACGGAGTTCTATAAATACGGAGGTTTACGTCCATACGATTAGAGATCTACTTCTAGAGGTCTACATGTCTACCACGAGAGGTCTACAGGTCTACGACTATTGGTCTTCGTCTATTAATTACGCCTACGTCTAAGGATAATACATTCGACGAGTACCGTTTATTACGTCTACGTACTAGATTGTTCTACTCGGTTACATTGGCTTAAACCGCTTAATTACCTCGAATGATATATATATCCTGTTCCGGGACATATATGTATTCGATCCATTTGAGGTCTGTTGACATAGTGAGGCCAGGAAGGAGTAGTGTGTTGCTCTCTCAGGAGACTAGCATTCTGATGGTAGATAGGAAAGTTTCTCTCTGGTAACCACCAGAAGAGCAGCTTTGTTTTGAAGGCATTAAAATTTACGAGCTATTTTCTACCTCATTGAATATTAAACAATATTTATTTCGTCTATATATGTACAAAATGATAATCTTGTCTACAGATATACGTCAAATTATGTAATTAAATTTACATCAAGGTGAACAATAAGGTCTACCCGTAAGGTAGTGTAAGAAGGGGTAGATTGATGCACGGGGTGCGGTCTTGCACTAAGTATACTTCAGAAACGGCAGCGCCTGTTTGTTTGCAAGTACAATGTGCTTGTGTTTCATTCCTGGGACTTGAGAAAGTGTGAACCAAATTTGTGAAAATATTCGATTTTAGCGAAACTCAGTAAAAAGAAATATTTTTCAACTAATTTTTTTCTCAGTAAAATTCATTTTCAAATATGTTTTTGTGCTTGTAACATTATAAGCTACTATAAAAAAAATGTTGATATATCAATCCTCTTCGATTGCTGTAATTGCTAGTGGTACTTTAAAGAATGTTAGCTCGTTGTCTGAATATTTGAATCTAACACACATTTACCTCATCATAAGACTTACTGCCATATCGCGTTGAACCATATCAGGTTCTCCAAGCCCTTCTTCCTCATTACATGTCCCAGGAACTTCAGCTCTCTTTTCCTGATGCTCAGTATTCATTTCTTTTTCGTCTCCATCCTTTCCAAAATCTCATCAGTGTTCACATGACTGAGCCATGATATCCACAGCATCCTTCTGTAGAACAACATTTCAGTTGTTTCAAGTTTTTCCTTCATCTTTGGTAAGATTATTCAAGCATTCACTGCTATACTGAAGAACTGACATCTCATAGCAATCCAGTACTCTCTTCTTTGTGTGGCTTACGGCCATATCACGTTGAATACACCGGTTCTCGCTCGATCACCGAAGTTAAGCCACGTTGAACCTGGTCAGTAATTAGATGGGTGACCGCTTGGGAATACCAGGTGCTGTAAGCTTATAGTGACGGATGTGCGTTGTGGTGCAGTCGATATCGGCTCGGAAAGAGAAATCGGTGAGCCGAGTTCGAATTCCAGTTGAATACCCTGCATTCACTTAAGCACTGGTACCCTTGGGAAAGGTATTAATCCGTCCTTTCCCTCCAATTATGGGTTAAATAACAAGGGTAGGACTTGGGGACCCCACCCTTAAAAAGAAATCCCAATGAATCTTGGTACTCGAAAAGAAAGAAGTATTACTAGACACAAAATTTATATAAAAAACAACAATAAATTGTTGAAAGAAAAAAAGGTATTACCAGTAATAAATAAAATTTAGTTGGCAATAAATGAACCGCCGAGGTTGATATGCCATAAAAACAAAACAAACAAAAGTCATCATAAAACGAGAATTTTATATCAATTGTCTAAGTCTTATCCGTATGAGACACCAGAATCCTCTCGTAAACTAAATGAAACCTAATATATATACGCTAGAAGTCTACCACGAGTCATTCGTGACCGAAATCTGAATATACGATACGCAGATAATACAGTGCTGATAGCAGACACGGTAAATAAACTCCGTAAGCCCCAACAAGGAATAGTTACAGAAAGTGGAAAGAAAGGACTATATATAAACTACAAGAAAACTGAATGCATGGTAATCAGTAAAAAGTGTAGTCCAAAATACCAAATCAAATTAGAGGAGACTAAAATCAAGCAGATAGAGACATTTGAATACCTGGGAAGTTTCCTAAAAAAGGATGGAAAGTGCGGCTCTGAGATCGAAATGGTACGGCCAATAATGCAGTCCAGAAGCTGAACAGAGTATTGAGAGACAGAAAGATTTCGCTGCAAACAAAGAAGAGAGGGCTGGAGTGTTAGGTGATGCCGGTCTTTCAATATGGCAGCGAATACTGACCAAACTCATCAAAGATGAAGGAAAGACTTGAAGCAGCAGAAATGTGGTTCTACAGAATGATGTTAATTATATCATGGACAGAATATATGAGGAACGAAGATGATTTGGAGAGGATGGACACAAAAAAGAAACTGACAGGAAAAACAGCTGAAGTTTCTGGGACATGTAGTGAGGAGAATCTGATGCTCACGGGTTAGTTTGAGGGAAGGAGAGTCAAAAGAAAGCAACGCGTGGCATACTTGGTAGATTTGAGCAAATGGATGGTGGACCAGGGTTTGGGGGTTATAACAGGAGAAGAGTTGTTAAGAGCTAAAAAGACGAAAATATGTGGAGGCCCATGATCGCCTACGTTCTGAAAGGATACAGAACAAAGAAGAAGAATAAGTAGGAGGAGGAGGAGGATAAGAAGAAAAAGAAGAAGAAGAAGAAGAAGAAGAATATATGTAAATGTATATTTTTTTATTTCTGGCGATCTGTGTTTTTGTCTCTTTAGGATATATCTGAATAACTCATCGGAAATTAGCTGAACAATATATCAGAAATTTATACAAGAAATTAAAATACAATTATCTATCTATCTATCTATCTATCTATCTATCTATCTATCTATCTATCTATCTATTATACTTTAGAACATGTACATAATTTCTCTATATATAGATATATAGAGAAATTATGTACATGTTCTAAAGTATAATTTATAATAAATATTCACAGCTCTGTATAGTATATTATATATAGGCATGAAAGTATCTCCGGAAAAGTGATTTCAAAAGTCTTTTCAGCAATTCAAAACAAAATGAAACACACGGAAAGCTTTTAAATAAGCCAAATGGCGCCCTTGGCACATTGTAAAGAATGCACGCGGAGAAGACTTAATTCAAGAGGAAATATGAAAAGCTTCCTCTCTTACCCCAATCTCTCTCTCTCTCTCTCTCTCTCTCTTACCCCAATCTCTCTCTCTCTCTCTCTCTTTATATATATATATATATATATATATATATATATATATATCAGAGTGGGTACAGAACGAAGAATTCTTTCAACGTCCAAAACATTAAATTCAAATATATATATATATATATATATATATACTAGCAGTATAGTACGGCGTTGCTCGGGTGTAATACAAGCTTTAAAACTAATCCATGGTCCTGGAGCTCAGACTCAGCCTAAAGATTATTTCTGTAAAGTTTCGTGAGAATCGGATAAAAATTGGATTTTTATTGGATTTGTATAAAGGAAATACAGACAGATAAATAAACACACACACAAACATTTTGCCTTACATATATATATATATATATATATATATATATATATATATATATATAATCACTTTTCTGCAATCTTGTAAGAACTGCAACCTTGAAACTTCTGAATATCGTTTCTTATGTCTTTGTCTATGAGTGTATCAAATTTGAGTAAAATCGGACCACTCCTTCTATAACCCGATTTTTTCGATTATCGATATTTATCGGGGGTACCTCGACACAAAACACTCGCAGACGCTTATAGTACAACTGTGTAAATTTTCAAGAAAATCGGTTCAGTCATTTCAGAGTCTATAGGTAACGGACACACACACACACACACACACACACACACATACACATACAGACAAAGTACCATTTATAAATAAGTTTATATATATATATATATATATATATATATATATAATGCAAAGAATTTGTCACTGAGCAGGTTTATGAGGATTTCGATATTTCGTGAGGGCACCGTTGTGATATCGCCACACATTAGGGCTGAGTTTTATCGATCTGCTGTCACGTCCTGTTTTTTTTATTTGTATGGAACCTCGTGTAATTTGGTATTTTGTTGTAAGGATGGTTTTATTTGTGATTGGTTCGTTTATATGAGAGTTACGCAGATTCACTGTGTAGTTTCAGAGCAGATCAAGGCGCCATTGAAATACTCTTCTCTCTGTCAGGTAGCCTAATAAGAAGTGTAAAACTTAGCAGGAGCCGTTTATGGTTTTTGTTCACACACACACAAACACACACACACACACACACACATATATATATATATATATATATATATATATATATATTAATATACGTAATTACAATAAAGCAGCACTAATTATTATAGACTAATATCGGAAAAAACAATGCTAACCTATCAGTCAGTCAGTCAGTTAAGTGCCATACGTGATACATGCTTGGGCGATCATGTCTCGAATGAGACATGACTGACTGGGCAGAAGATTATCCCGCAGTAGGTTGCCATTGCTTTCTGCGGTAGACTAGTTGCTGACCAAGGCTATAGAACCCAATCTGTCCTGCTATTTAACCCATAACTGGAAGGAAGAGACGGATTAATACCTTCCCCAGGGTATTTGCGAGTAAGTGAATACAATGGATTCAACTGGAATTCGAACTCGGCTCCCTGGTTTCTCGTTCTGAGCTGATTTCCACTGTACCACAACGCACATCCCTATCAGTAAATAAATTAAATCGTCAATAACCAAACGGGGATTGCCTCGTAGGTTAAACAAAGGGGAAGAAAAAAAAAGAAAAGAAACAAAACCAAGCACGATAATATTTTGTTGATTATACACAAATTCTTCTTTTCGATATTGTACATATGAAGATAGATGGAGAGTTGATCGGAGAAATTGTTGAATTAATTAATTATGCGTCAAGAGTTTGATTGAAAGAAAAAAACCCAAGACGAAAACCTAAACAGTAAAGTGCTCTATACGAAAGTACGAAAATTCGAAAGTAGAGCAAAAATACATTATACTAACTCTAAAAATGAGCCAACACTGACCGCGGTTTCACACAACGGATCGTCATTTTTAGATTTAGTAAACTATATATATATATATATATATATATATATATATATATATATTCCAAAAAGGAATACAGTATAAATTGATCAGTTGAAGAATGAAACTCCACACCAGGAATAAGAAATACAGATTTATTTTACTAAGGTACAATTAACAATAATACACATATCGGCAAGTCACGGGTTTGATCGGAATCGACTATCGAATAGTGAATGCGTTCGTCTAAGACCTTTTCCGTATTTACTAGCCTTCCCACGCAAGGCCAGATGTAATACATGGTCATTTTATAGTGGGTATTCCCGGCCATATAGCCGGGCCAAAAAATGTCTGTCTATTTTTCCCCAATCGTGGTTCTACCCTTCGGCGGAACCACGACTGGGTTTGTGCTCTCTGCTCGGAAGCAGAAAGCGCCCTCTACCCGAAGGCAGAGGGCTGACAGTGTCATAGAGCAGTCAGGCGAATGCCTAAGACCTTTCCCCCACGTCGTACCGCTCGTTACCGTCTTTTATAAAGTAGAGTATTCTATTCTCGGGGATGGTAGGATGTTCCACTATAACAATATATATTCCTATCTATCTATCTATCTATCTATCTATGTTCTGGGACGTAACTATCAATATTTTCTGTCACCGACCATGAATGCCAGTTTCATACACCCTTATGCAAACGAATAATGTTTTTTTAGGATTTTTCTAAAATTCTCTGATCTCGTATACGTCGTCTCTTTCCAGTATTTCCTCTTCCGACCGGTTGGCGCAATATTTTTCAAGGTCAAACAAATTTCATCATACACAGCGAAAACAGATTCATATTACTGCACATTTGTATTCTTAATGCGCAGTTATTACACATTATTATCATTATTGTTGTTGTTGCTCTTATTATTAATATTATACTTCCTGATGTCTCTTTTGGATTATTACAAGTGACGTAAATAGACATTTTAAACATTCCCCTTCTTGTTTGCGTCATGTCTGTTTGCCGTAATCCAGTGAAAAATGTTCAAACAGTTGCGTCAATATTCTGGTCCTGACTAATCCATACGAAGAGATTTGAACAAATATATAATAGACATTAAAAAAAAAAGAATAACGACCAGCTTATAGGGAGATAAACACAAATGGGATAAGGTAGGCAAAGATACATACTGACATAAGAATTCATGAGTACACATAAGCAAATACGTATTTATGTGGAAGACATTTTTGTGGCGAATTCTCCCCAATTCCAAAATATGCGGATGTTGAACTGAAAAATGCGTTGCTTTTATTGTTTTAGGCAATCTGATAATGTTTTGTTGATTATACACAAATTCCTCTTTTCGATATTGTACACATGAAGATAGATGGAGAGCTGATAAGAGAAAATGTTGAATAATTATTGAAATTAATAATCTGCACATCTCATTAAATGATAATGAATTCACTCGAATTTACAGACATTGTGCACAGGCATGCAAAAATTGTCGTTATTTTACATTAATTTTATAGAAGCAGGAGAAACCAGTTTCAAAGATGAAATGAAGGCAGGGATTATGGCAGCATTCAACAACTTAAACAAGAAAAACGAACGGAAGAGATTATAGAAATTCCGAGGTCATCTGCGGGAAATGGTTAAAACCAATTGCGATTATATTGAAAAGGATTACACTTTAGAATCTCAAGACATGTGTGTGAGATATTCGTAAATATCTGTTAAAAGGCTATGTCTGTTATTTTCATTTTGGCGTCTAGGAGACAATTCATCCATTACACCCTGTATATCCGTAGACATACACATGTATGCCCGTCTATCTATCTATCTATCTATCTATCTATCTATCTATCTATCTATCTATCTATCTATGTTCTGGTAAGAATGTATCTATATTTTCTGTCATATGTATGTACTCATGTGTATCTGTAAGACATTTTCAGTATATCTTTATCTCTAAGATTGTAAGGGTTTCTATGTATGTGCTGGTATATATGTATCTAATTTTTGTATTAGTCTATCTTTTTATACGTATTCATGTATGTATGTATGTATGTCAGGTTTTGCTATCTATCTTTCTATCTGCATATATATATATATATATATATATATATATATATATATATCTGCATATATATATATATATAAATATCTATCTCAATTTTTCTATCAGTCAAAATATTTATATATATATATATATATATATATATATATATATATATATATATATATATATATATATATATATAGATAGATAAGTATGTCTCTTTAAATTTCATACATATCTATCTATCTATCTATCTATCTATATTTATTTTATTTATTTTAATTTTTTTTCTGCAATTTGTTATATTTGCTCAAATGAATTTATATCTTTGTTTTATATTTTTAAATTTCCTCTCATTTACGTTTTATGAATAATTTCTCTATATGTGTATCTGATTTCATCATTTTTGTTTTAATTCGAAAGAATTTAGCGTGAAACAATATAACCGATGTCTGTATCTGTCCTCAATTCTCTTCCGGCCAAAATTAAAAAAAAATTCTCTTTCTTAGCCGTTTGTATTGTCTCTCCACTTTCTTCCCTCTATACATTTTCTCATTTTTCTCTTCACTTTCTTCCCTCTATACATTTTCTCATTTTTCTCTTCTTTCTTCCTCTCCTTGTTTTCTATCTTTCTCTTCACTTTCTTCCCTACATTTTCTCATTTTCTCTTCACTTTCTTCTCTATACATTTTCTCATTTTCTCTCCACTTTCTTCCCTCTATACATTTTTCTCATTTTTTCTCTTCCTTTCTTCCCTCTATACATTTTCTCATTTTTTTCTCTTCTTTCTTCTCTCTTCTCATTTTTTTCTCTCCACTTTCTTCCCTCCACACATTTTCTCATTTTTCTCTTCACTTTTCTTCCCTCTATACATTTTCTCATTTTTTCTCTCCACCCTGCTTCCCTCTATACATTTTCTCATTTTTTCTCTCTTTCTTCCCTCTATACATTTTCTCATTTTTTCCTCTCCCACTTTCTTCCCTCTATACATTTCTCATTTTTTTTCTCTTCACTTTCTTCCCTCTATGCATTTTCTCCATTTTTCTCTCCAGTTTCTTCCTCTATACATTTTCTCATTTTTGCTCTCACTTTCTTCCCTCTGCTACATTTTCTCATTTTTTCTCTTCACTTTCTTCCCTCTGTCCATTTCCTGTTTTTTCTCTCCACTTTCTTCCCTCTATACATTTTCTCATTTTTCTCTTGCTTTCTTCTCTGTATTTCTCTGTTTCTTTCTCTCCCTTTCTTCCCTCTGTACATTTTCTCCATTTTCTCCTGCCTTTCTTCCCTCTATGCATTTTCTCATTTTCTCTCCACTTTCTTCCCTCTATACATTTTCTCATTTTTTCTCTTCACTTTCTTCCCTCTATACATTTCTCATTTTTTCTCTCCCTTTCTTCCCTCTATACATGTTCTCATTTTCTCTTCACTTTCTTCCCTCTATACATTTTCATTTTCTCTCCCACTTCCTTCCCTCTACTCATTTTCTCATTTTTTCTCTTCACTTTCTTCCCTCTATACATTTTCTTTCATTTTTCTCTCCACTTTCTTCCCTCTACACATTTTCTCATTTTTTCTCTTCTTTCTTCCTCCTTGTTTTTCTCATTTTCTCTCCACTTTCTTCCCTCTGCCATTTTCATTTTCTCTTCACTTTCTTCCCTCTATACATTTTTCTCATTTTTTTCTCTCCCTTTCTTCCCTCTATGCATTTTCTCTGTTTTCTCTTTTCTTCCTCTATACATTTTCTCATTTTCTCTAGATTTCTTCCCTCCCTCCACATTTTCTCATTTTTTCTCTCCACTTTCTTCCCTCTATACATTTTTCTCATTTTTCTCTTCACTTTCTTCCCTCTATACATTTCTAATTTTTTCTCTCCCTTTCTTCCCTCTATACATTTTCTCATTTTTTCTCTTCCTTTCTTTCTCTCTGTCTTTCTCATTTTTCTCTCACTTTCTTCCCTCTATACATTTTCTCATTTTTCTCTTCACTTTCTTCCCTCTATACATTTTCTCATTTTTTCTCTCCACTTTCTTCCCTCTATACATGTTCTCATTTTTTTCTCTTCACTTTCTTCCCTCTGCATTTTCTCCATTTTTCTCTCCTTTCTTCCTCACTTATTTTCTCATTTTTCTCTTCCTTTCTTCCCTCTCTTATTTCTCCATTTTCTCTCTCCAGTTTCTTCCCTCTATACATTTTCTCATTTTTTATCTCCACTTTCTTCCCTCTATACATTTTCTCATTTTTTCTCTTCACTTTCTTCCCTCTATACATTTTCTCATTTTCTCTCTCCACTTTCTTCCCTCTATACATTTTCTCATTTTTTCTCTTCACTTTCTTCCCTCTATACATTTTCTCATTTTTTCTCTCCACTTTCTTCCCTCTATACATTTTCTCATTTTTTCTCTTCACTTTCTTCCCTCTATACATTTTCTCATTTTTTCTCTCCACTTTCTTCCCTCTATACATTTTCTCATTTTTTCTCTTCACTTTCTTCCCTCTATACATTTTCTCATTTTTTCTCTCCACTTTCTTCCCTCTATACATGTTCTCATTTTTTCTCTTCACTTTCTTCCCTCTATACATTTTCTCATTTTTTCTCTCCACTTTCTTCCCTCTATACATTTTCTCATTTTTTCTCTTCACTTTCTTCCCTCTATACATTTTCTCATTTTTTCTCTCCACTTTCTTCCCTCTATACATTTTCTCATTTTTTCTCTTCACTTTCTTCCCTCTATACATTTTCTCATTTTTTCTCTCCACTTTCTTCCCTCTATACATGTTCTCATTTTTTCTCTTCACTTTCTTCCCTCTATACATTTTCTCATTTTTTCTCTCCACTTTCTTCCCTCTATACATTTTCTCATTTTTTCTCTTCACTTTCTTCCCTCTATACATTTTCTCATTTTTTCTCTCCACTTTCTTCCCTCTATACATTTTCTCATTTTTTTCTCTTCACTTTCTTCCCTCTATACATTTTCTCATTTTTTCTCTCCACTTTCTTCCCTCTATACATTTTCTCATTTTTTCTCTTCACTTTCTTCCCTCTATACATTTTCTCATTTTTCTCTCCACTTTCTTCCCTCTATACATTTTCTCATTTTTTCTCTTCACTTTCTTCCCTCTATACATTTTCTCATTTTTTCTCTCCACTTTCTTCCCTCTATACATGTTCTCATTTTTTCTCTTCACTTTCTTCCCTCTATACATTTTCTCATTTTTTCTCTCCACTTTCTTCCCTCTATACATTTTCTCATTTTTTCTCTTCACTTTCTTCCCTCTATACATTTTCTCATTTTTTTCTCTTCACTTTCTTTCTACTACTTTTGTATCCTTATTTTTCCTTTATAGAATTATTTATTTTTAATGCCAATAGATTTGAGTTACGCACCATGTAACCGATATCAATATCTGTCTACAATTCACTTCGTGCGTATATTTTAACTTTTTCTCTCCTAGCCGTTTTCGCTATCTCTTTCCTCTTAATACTTTTTCGCTTATTTTCCTCTTTACTTTCTATTTCCTTTGTAGCTTTCTCTTTCCTCTTTCTTTTCCTTTTCTTGATTTATCTTATTATTTCTTCATCTTTTCTGCCCTCTTTCTTTTCCCCCTCTTTTTTAATATCTTTTTACCTAAAATAAAAGGAAGTGGCGATTTTTTAATTTTTTTTTCAATAAAACATTTAATACCATCAATATTAACTACCTGATGAGACATTGTTCTTTCAATGTCGAAACAAAATATACAATTTTGTAACTTGTACATATTCTAAAGAATAATTATATATATATATAGTAATCCGCAGACAGATCTGTTTCGCCGTATCACAGATCATCAGTACGGTTAGAAGCCGATTGCTTTGTTACGCAGGATTGAAACCCGACCGAAATGGCGTCAGTCGGCGACTCTACCTCTGAGCTATGGGCGTTCGGTGGAAGTAGGCAGACTTTTTAGCGCATATCATTACACACGCCCAATAACTGGTGCGATTTATCTATTAAAATATCTATCGACACATCTATCTTTATTTATTTATTTATTTATTTATTTATTTATCTATCCATATCTATCTATCCATATCTAGCTATCTATCTATCTATCTATCTATCTATCTATCTATTTTTTGACAGATTTAATCTTCGTTGCATTAAATCATTCCTATTTATGTGTTTAATTTTTGATTTTGATCTTTTTCCTTCCATATAATCATACCGAAGCTCCAGCTTTCAAACGGTTCATCAAGTTCCGCCTGACGTAAAGTTGAAAAGACATTGTGTTGTGATGTCTTCTAGTCTTTAACGTAGACATTTTCCCGCTGTGACCTGTGAAGTCTTATTAGAAGTCACTCGTCTATATACAAAACAGGGCAAGTCCACCTTACGTATTTCACTACAACTCCCGGAAATGACATTGATTTATGTCCTTCGTTGATCAGTCACTTCTGCGAACATTAGTACGAGGTCTTATCTCTGTCTCTTGACGTGAGTACATTGTTCTTCTTATTCGTGGGTCTGATCTTCATTCTGACCTTCAGTCAGTTAAGTGACATACGTGATACACGCTTGGGTGATCATGTCTCGAAAGAGACATGACTGACTGGGCAGAAGATTATCCCGCAGTAGGTTGCCATTGCTTTCTGCGGTAGACTGGTTGCCGACCAAGGCTATAGAACCCAATCTGTCCTGCTATTTAACCCATAACTGGAAGGAAGAGACGGATTAATACCTTTCCCAAGGGTATTTGCACGTAAGTGAATACAATGGATTCAACTGGAATTCGAACTCGGCTCCCCGGCCCATCCATTTTGATTTCGTGAGTACCCCCTGCTTACTTTATCCCACAGTAGAACTTCTCTCCTCTCTTCCAAGTTGTTTCACATTTTCTACTTTGTTATCAGTTCTAGATTTTATATGACTAGATAAATAACCAATACAATCCATTTTGTCTATGTCACTACGCAATGCAACTAATATTTGTATCTTTAATATCTTATCTCAAATCTGGCTGGCTTACGGCCATATCACGTTGACTCGACCGGTTCTCGCTCGATCACCGAAGCTAAGTAACGTTGAGCCTGGTCAGTACTTAGATGGGTGACCACTTGGGAATACCTGGTGCTGTAAGCGTTTAGTGACGGATGTGCGTTGTGGTGCAGTGGATGTCGGCTCGGAAAGAGAAATCGGCGATCCGAGTTCGAATTCCAGTTGAATACCCTGCATTCACTTAAGCACTGGTACTCTTGGGAAAGTTATTAATCCGCCCCTTCACTCCAGTTATTGGTTAAATAACAAGGGTAGAACTTGGGGACTCTGCCCTTAAAAACAAATCCCAATGAATCTTGATACTCGAAAAGAAAAAGTAACTTATAACAAAAACTTATATAAAAACAACAATAATTTGTTTAAAGAGAAAAGTATTACCAGCAATAAAAAAATAAAAAAAAATTAGTTGACAATAGATAGACTAAACTATCGCCCGATTCACACTCCACCCACGTCTATTGAACAAGTGTAGAGGCTCCTCCCTTGTTTCCTGTTTAGGACGTGGTTTCCGTCTTTTCTCTTTTCCAATCTATTCACTCATACGTAACCCCCTGCACATCAGTGGCCTTACCGCCTTGCTCGGGGTGATATGATTAAAAAATAAATAAATAAATAAATGACCCGTCGAGGTTGATATGCCATAAAACAAACCAATCAACTACAAATCATATCTGGCTTCAATTATTTATGGAAATAAATAGATAAAAAATTCTCAAATTGTGTATGTAATTCTAACAAGTGAATTAAGAATTACCGACAGATTTAAACTAATATAAGATATTACGCTGTAAACTGACGATTAATGGAAGCTTAAATGACAATATTACGCACTCATATTGATTGCAGTCAAGATCACAGATGCTTACCACTAATTTTCATAAAACTATTCTATTACACCCAGCTTCATCTTCGTTTCCACCGTCTGCGCAGGCGCATAGAATATGCTTTTTGTCTTTCATAGCAGCAGTGGGAATTTCAGATGTTGCGACGCTTACCAAACGAACAAATTGGGCCAGCCCTTTTTCTTTTTACTTAATTTTTTTCTTTTGGCAATATTCAGTGTCTAATGACACTACTACAAATGTCCGCGTTGAATGCATGGTCACCAGTAAAATGAACAGCGCAAAATGGCAACGTTAGGAAGCGGGTACTTAAATCAAAGAGGTACAGAAATTTAAATACCTGGGAAATTTTCTAACAAAAGAGAGGGAGAGAGAGAGAGAGAGAGAGAGAGAGAGAGAGAGAGAAATACCGCTGGAAACAATAAGAGTATTGAATTGTTATTTGATGTTTGTTCTTCAATATAACAGCAAATGCTATACAATGTGACCAAAGATGAAGGAAAGACTTGGAGAAACCGAAGTGTGGTTCTACAGAAGGATGATGAGAACACCATGGAATAAACGAGGTTTTGGAGAGGATGGAAACGAAAAGGAAACTAATAGGTAAAAGAAAAAGATAATTGAAGTTTCTGGGATATGTATTTAGGAATGTGGTTATGGAGAACCTAATCTACAGGTCGGAAAGCGAGATAGAGGAAAGCAACGCGTGACATACTTGACTGGCTTGAGCAAATGAATGACAGAGCAGGGTTTGATAGGGCTAACCAGAGAAAGGTTGTTAAGCGCTAGAGATAAGTAAACGTGGAAGGCCATGATCGCCTACGTCCTGGAAGTGCAAGGCACTGAGAAGAATAACATGAAGAAGTAAGGTCGACGAAGTTTTAGCTCAAATTGCTCATGATCCAAACACTCAAGGACTGTCATAAATGTTCGTATAATAATAAGAAAGCATTATTATTTATTTCCAGATAATCAGGTCACTCTTGTAAAATCCTCTGGTGTATTTAATAATGGACAGAACCTAATTGCTAAATATATCACTATATATTGTTTATTTTTTAAACGAAAAATAAACGATGCTTGAGAGGGAGGAGTATCCAATATTAAGATAATTACAAGTGCCCTTTTAAAAATGGCAAATTTGTTATCACTGCATTATCTTACCGAAGTAATTGGCCTTAAATAACCTTGAATAAATTTCTTGAATATCTATGATCTTGAATAATCTTTCGACTTTTGCTTAATTACTTAATTCAGATTGGTTCTTTTATGATTGATTATTTGCTGTTCGGTCTTGTGACTCGTCTTTTAAAGGTTATTTGCAGACAACAATCAAATTTCATTCTTCCCTTCTCGTATGGCTAATTAACTCATTGATTTTTAGCGTCAAGTTATAGGACTTTTCAAAGAAGAACGTCCTACGTGGAGATAGCCGATATGTTTAATTCTTTTTGAATTTTCTAGTCACATCTGATGTCACCATTTCTCAACGGGTGTTTCAGGTCTTTCAGAAATTACTGGGCACCCTATAGGATTACAATTTTGTTATTGTGAGTTTGTAACTCACCCGTAACAAAAAGTGTTGCTTGGAGAACGGGACAATCTACTTTTGTTTTACTAATGTTCATTCAATTAAAAAGCACAAGAGGAACTCAGTGTATAGCGTTGCAGAATGTACGTTAAAAGAGATCGTCAAAATTATATATTACTAGGATATGGAAGGAAGATAAAGAGTGATCGTAGACGTGAAGAAGTTAAAATATATCTATATAAATATCATATCTGCCTGTGCCCGATATTAATATCCTGCCATTTTTAAACGAAACAATTCTCAGTTAACAGCTTATTATACACGTTAAACGTTGAAGATAGACTAGCTACAAATATACAGGGATAACAAATGTAACCTAGTATTTTTTTTTAATCATTTCACCCCGAGCAAGGCAGAAACGCCACTGATGTGCAGGGGGTTACATAAATGTAAAAAGATTAATTAGAAAAGAGTGAGGAGTACAAGCTAATTAGAAAGGAACAATAGAAAGCTGAGAAAGCAGGTACAATGACAGATACATAGGTGGAGAGAAAGTGAAGGTTATATAGGGGAGAGGAGAGAGCTAGAGTCCAGTGGTTAGTAGATGAGTATTAACTTTGCATTTAAATTTCTGGAGGTTGTAGCCGCCAGGAAAGCAAGAATACGGGAGTGAGTTCCACAGACGGGAAGTGCGAGAGAGGAAGCTGCAGGAGTAGAATTGTCGTCTGCATTTGGCTAACCTGACTGTGAATGGGTGGGACCCAGTTGCCAGTCTGGTTGCACGGGTAAACACCTGTTGAGGAGGCATCAGTGACTTAAGCTCATCCGAGCAGAAGCCATGAAAGTATTTATAGAAGAGACAGAGGCAGGTCACATTTCGACGATGGGAAAGTGGCTGCAGTCGAGTCGCCAGATCAGTACCTATCACATTACAGACTCTCCTCTGGAGCTTGTCAAGAACACTGAGGAGAACAGCAGGGGCACCTGACCATAAATGGCAGCAGTCACAGCTCCATCTACCGGAAATTTTCTTTAAACTAAAAAACAAAAAGAAAAAAAAAAGATTTGCGGACATATGTTGTCCGTCCATGTTTTGGCTTGAAGAAGAAGCCCCCAAAGTCTTTAAGCTTTATACTTATTTATATAGAGCTTGCGGTAATTTAATATTTTTGTATGTGAGTGGTTCTGTAGATGGTTAATTAAACCAAGCTACATATAAATAAGAATAAAACCGGGACACAACAATATCATAATTGTGCTTTCACGAAACTTTTACGTCGACATGACCCTTCTCAGTTAAGTGACAAACTTCAAAATGACAAACTTCTCCCCCTTAATCATATATATATATATATATATATATATATATATATATATATATATAACTCAGAGATAATACCTATTTTCTCATATGAGAATATTCATTCAACAATGTCAGAATTTTTTGGCAAATAACTTGACACTCTTCTCAGGAGCCTGTTGTATATTTTTTCTCATTTTGTAAACAATGTCTGACATTCTAACACGTCACAGACATTTTACTCAAGTGAACTCAAAGATACGCCATTGCAAGCAAGTCGGTCTGGTCTCCATTTGCTTGTCACATTTTTTTCAGTTACGTGTTCCAGAAAAAATCTGCAAATAAGCACTAGCACTATTAGACGATATCCATGTTGTAAAGTGTTTTTTAACGTTCCATTGAACCATAGAAATTGTTAATTTATTTCTTTACATATATATTTTTTTAATAATTCGCTGTTTTATATTTCAGTTATAATCATCACTGGCATGTTTTGTCTCTCCTTCCATTTTCTGCACATGTATAATTCAATTAAAAAAATTGTTTTATTAAATATCCCTTCAAAGATACGCTAAACGAATAAGCCTGCCATGATGAAAAAATGAATCATCAATTTTTTTGTCATTTTTAAGAGAAACGATGATTAGTATGTAGTAATTCTAAGGCGATCAGTAAAAAAGTGAATGATAAAAACTTAAAATTTAACATGAATACATAAAGTGAAAATGCATGAAAATTTAATGTGAATATAGTGAAAAATAAATAAAAATTTAAAATTTTTGATGCATCAATAAAACGAAAGAAAGATTTAAAATGTAAAATTAATAAATAAAGTAAAAAATGCAGAAAAATTCCAAATTTAAAATGAATAAATAAAATGAAATGAACACAAAAATTAAATTTAAAAAGATTAAATAAAGTGAAAAATAAATAAAAAATTAAAATAAATAAAGTGAAAAATAAATTAAAAGTTAAAATATACAAAGTGAAAAATAAATCAAAATGTAAAATAAATAAAGTGAAAAATAAATTAAAACTTAAAATTTCATAGTATGTAAATTAAAAAACAAACCAGATTTACGATACTTTTACTACGTTTACTTTTCATTAATTGGTTAAAATGTGTATTTTTTTAAAGTGGCATAAAATATCTCTGAAGCAGGTGGTCAATATGCCTGAAAGAACAGGGCCTGTATATATTCTAATTTTTAAACTTATCTTTTAACGATCCAGTCGTCAAAAGGAAAGCTGGTTCTCAAATAAGTATTGTCAATATTTTAAGTTCTAAATACACTTGTGGTTTCTATAATAAACTAGTATACATTATATATTCCTTTAGGTGAATGGTTGCAAAATGAGCTTTTCCATAATAAGACGTAGATTCGAATATTGCCGTGGTCGATTTGTGACAAAGATGAAGTTTTAAAGCTATTTCCGGTCATTAATGCCTGTATTATTAATGCCTCAAGGTTTGGGGGTTGGGTGCAGGGCTAACAACCCTGCCTCGTAAAAAACAGTTTGTTACAGAAACAGCAAAAGTTGCTGCCCCATGCACCATTTGGGTGTGATAGATAAATGATGATGATGAATGCCCGTGTTAGACGTTAATCTATCCGTTATATAGTAACACATATGCAACAAAATGAAAGACTAGCACATTTGAAAGAAATGAGCTTTACACTTAAAATAAATTATACTATATAATTATGCACATATTTGTATAAATTTGTCAATACTTTTCCCACATAGAGAAACTATAACACATGAATAAAACACGCAATGTGAAAGTGTGAATTAAGAATGTCTTTCTTGTCATATTTACAGGAGAAACACGAACCGCCTAAGTGATGTCTATTATTTTCATTGTTTTGGATCACATGACTTACATTTGTTTCGCTCACTGGCTATCACCTCTATCTTCCTTGCTGTTTACACAGCAACAGCGTATTGTCACCCACAGCTTTCGACACTTCCGGGTTAACGTCACTCAATGGCTGTCATGCGACCGGCGGGAATTCCTTCTACTAAAAAGATTGGAATCGTCCTCTGAATTTCTATATTTTGGTTGTGCTACTGTCTGATTTCTACTTCTAGTCACCCAATACAGTAATAATTTCGTATCTCTCTTCAGATGTCCTCCGTACAGTCTACCTCATTTCATTTTAAGTCCTATTTGTTTATCATTTGAAGTGATAATACAACGTTTTAAAGAAGTTACAAGGACGTTAACATAAACACATCCACCATCAGAGACGTTTTTATCTTGTGTTGACATAAAACTTTTCTAAGCAACAATGACAGTTACCAAAAATAGATGGTGCATGTGAGCCGAACGCTTAGAACGAACTTAATAAAAAATTATCCAAATGTTGGAGAATTTTTGTTTTCATTTTCACCTGAAATTAAAGCCAAAATACGATGTTTAGAACGGCTCATGATTAAAAATAATAGACATTTCTAAGTATATATATATATATATATATATATATATATATATATACTTAGAAATGTCTATTTCTAAGTATATATATGACATTTCTAAGTATATATATATATATATATATATATATATACTTAGAAATGTCTATTATTTTTAATCATGAGCCGTTCTAAACATCGTATTTTGGCTATATATATATATATATATATATATATATATATATATATATATATACTATCGGCCATAATTATTAAGCCACCTCAGTTTTTTTTTAAGAAAATGATATATTTTATACTATTTTTAGTATTTATTGTGAAGTGGATAATTCTAAAGAAACATAGAATGGTTCTTTTGTCAATACTGCTCAATAACATGTGCATCAAATGAACAGTTCTGATGTCCAGTTTTTGTGCCCTCTTCTCCATGCTAATCTCTTCTTCTTATTGGCTGGCAGAAGTAAAGGCTTCCTGGCTGCCTTGTAAAATTTTGCAAAGTAATAATAACAAAAGAACTATTGTATTTTTCTTTAGAATTATCCACTTGGCAATACATACTAAAAATGGTATAAAATACATCATTTAAAAAAAAAAGTGGGGTGGCCTAATAATCTTGCCCAGTAGTATGTATATATATATATATATATATATATATATATATATATATATAAACACTAGCGAGCATAAAGATAAGAACGATGCTAAAAAAAGTTTAAATATGAAATAACCTCTTATTTTCAATCTTCATAGAACATTTTATCAAGGAAAAATAATGATATACAAGTAAATTATATAATTCCAAGATATAAAGCTCAATAAACTTATTTTGATAAAGTTATAAGAATAATTATAAAACATTCGAAATAAATAGATGATCAAAACATCAGAACGATTAACAAAATAATATTATTCTAATAGATACATCATATCCAAATAAAAATAGCGTTCATAATTCATTTGTACTTTATGTGAAAAACATTTACTTTTAATAACAGCTTGACATCTTTTTCAACATGAGTGAATAATGACTTGCATTCATCATCGGATATTTCATTCCATTTTCCTTTCAAGTTAGACCATAGTTTTACGACGTTTGTTGGATTCTTTTCCTTTAGTAACTTCCAAACGTTCTCAGTAGGATTCATATCTGGGATTTTAGCAGTCCTCTCCATAATAGATGTTAATCTTCCTTAGAAAGAAATGTCTTAAGAGACTTCGCTGTGTAACATCGCACGTTATCATGCATAAATACAGATGATTGATTAAATGCAGTTTTCAACATGCTACTTCAATATCTCTTTGTATACAGTTGCGTTAATTTTACCGTGTAGCCTAACAAGAGGTCCCGTACCAGCAGCTGAAATCATGACAAACACCATCACATTTCCTCCTCCAAATTTAACGCTGCTTTTAGTGCACTGAGGCAAACATCGTTCCTTAAGACTGCGTCGAACGAACCTTCTCCTGTCACAACTGAACAGGTTAAACATTGACTCATCCCTGAAATGAACACAATCTGATATTTCTTCTGTCCAGTGATAAATTTCAATCGGCTTATTTGATTCTTTTTAGAAATGTAAGGGATAGGGAGACGTGGAGAGCCATGGTCGCCTACGTCCTGAAGGGACAGGGCACATAGAAGAAGAAGGCTTCGTAGCAGCTACTTGAAGGTTCAGAATTATTTCATTAAGTCTTCGAGAAATAGTGTGCCTTGATATTTTAATGCCAAATTTAGCATTAGCTCTTTTTCTTTAGCAATTCCTTGCAGTAGTTTTCCTATGCCTGCCATGTGGTTTCTTGGCTTAACATGATCCAGTTTCCTCAAGTTTTTAAAATACTATGAATATCACTTTTAGATTTCCCCACACTCATTGAAATATCCCCAATCGAAAGTTTATCTTCATTACGTAACTTGACTATCAGGTTTCTAAGTTCCAATGACGTCACAGATTTTTTCGCCATGTTTACAATGCAAGAGCCAGTAAAAAGCCGGTGTAATTTAGTAAAATACCCGATTTTATATTCTTACCCTAAAAAAATTTTCAATAATGCAAAATAATTATTAAATTTTATGAAATTATTTAATCGTTCTGACATTTTTGATCATCTATTTTTTTCGAATACTATATATTTATTCTTATAACTTTATCAAAATAAGTTCATTCAACTTTATATTTTGGAATTATATAATTTACGTTTATATCCTTTTTATTCTTTGATAAAATGTTCTTTGAAGCTTTAAAATAAAATATTATTTCATATTTAGATTTTTTCTTAACATCGTTCCGATCTCTATGCTCGCGACTATATATATATATATATATGCGTGTGTGTGTGTACTCTGTGTGTGTGTGTGTGTGTGTGCTCTGTGTGTGTGTGTGTGTGTGTGTGTGTGTGTGTGTGTGTGTGTGTGTGTGTGTGTGTGTGCGTGTGCTAGTCCGAGCTCAGATATTTAAATGCTGTGTTTCAAGTCAGGCTCGGCGCAAATTTTCATTCCACAAGCAATAATTTATATATATATATACACGCTCTCACACCCTGATTGACTATATAGAGGGGTGGTAGCTACTCACGCATCTGCATCGTTCATTCAGTATGAATTTGAACACTCTCGGCTAGTGGCGTGTGTTTACATTGTATATAACACGCTAAAGTCCGCATTCCTGTACCGAGCGCCCAAAGCTCAGAAGTAGTATCGCCAACTGATATCAATTCGGTCGGGTTTCAATCCTGGGTAGAAGCAATCGGATGTGTAACCGTACTGATGAGCTGTAATACAGTGAAACATATCTGTCTGCGGATGAATATATATATATATATATATATATATATAATCATTCGTATTCGAAGATCTTTATTGCAGACGCTTGCTCAGACATGTTCAACACACACAGAGGCTACCTGTTGTTTATACTTCAACTATGCCAGCAGACCTTAGTTACAGTTTCTGGAAGAGAGCGTGTTATCTAGCGTGAACCACAGTCTAAACAAGGCCAGGACGCTCAAACCACAATGACTTGTTACTTTGAGCAAGTACAACCATCAACGACTCCTCAAAGACAGCCGTCTACTCAATGCCACTCGCAAGGCGTGGGCGAGTGGTTAGAACGTTCGCTCTTTGACCATGAAACCAGGATTCGAATCTCACCATAATCAATTTGTTAGGAAGGTGACTTCTTGATGTTATTTGTCTAGAGGGGGCAATCCCATATATATCGATTTAGCTAAGAAGCCGTGTAACTAAGTGTGACTTCTATTTATTTTTTTTAATTCGTGAATATTGCTGAGGATTTTTCTTCAGTAAAATTTTACTATTGACAAGACTTGCTAGTTAAGATTCAAGGCAATCTTCATTAAAAAGAAAAAGATTCAAAATGGCCAATCAGTGAAATTTCAGGAGAATTAAAGCTTCATTAAAAAAACAAAATACAAATTCTTGTCATTTCTGCTGGAGTATACATTGTCTGATATGGATCTAATCTAGACACGTTTTAAAAGAGTAAAACCGATACTAAATTAGACAATCCGATATTATGTAATCTACGCCGACAAGAGACAACTGCACTAGAAGTTCAGTATTAATTTCAGAGAAAATCATTGCGCTGTCTCCTTTTTTTTTTTTTTTAATCATCTCACCCCAAGCAAGGCATTCCACTGCCACTATTGCGCATGGGGCTACATAGGGGAAGTTAAAGAGAAGGAGTGGTTAGACATAGGGAATGTCAGGAGGAAGGTGACAGATGAGTAAGGATACCGAGGATGAGGGTTGGGCAGATGGAAAGAGTGTTTGATAGAATGGGAGCAGGTTAGTGTGTTAGGAGGTGTCTATTGACCTTACATTTAAACTCCTGGAGATTGTAGCCATCGGGGAAGCAATCGTGTGGAAGAGAATTCCACAGTCGGGAAGTGCGAAGAAAGAAACTGTTGGAGTAGAACTTACGGTTGCATTTTATCGGTTTCACTGTAAAAGGGTGGGATCTAGTTGCTAATTTAGTATCTCGTGCAAATTCGTGTTTAGGGGGCACTAGTGATCTAAGTTCATCGGAGCAGAAGCTGTGAAAGTATTTATAGAAGAGACACAGGGAAGCCATGTCGCGCCGGTGGGAGAGAGACTTCAGGCGGTCTGCCAAGTCGGTATCTATCACATTACAGACCCTCCTCTGAACCTTAACGAGAAATCCGAGGAGAATAGCAGGGGCACCCGACCAGATATGGCAGCAGTATTCAATGCACGGGCGGATGGAAGATTTATATATGTGCAGGATAAATTTAGACGGAAAAAACTTCCGGGCCCTACACAGAGAACCGACTTTCATAGCAGCGGATTTAGCAATGGATTCGATATAGTCATTCCATTTGAGGTCCGCTGAAAGTGTGAGACCAAGGAGGCGTAGTGTTTTACTCTCTGGGAGGCAAGCCTGGTCCATGTTAATGGGAGGTAGGTGAGATTGTCGATGATGGTTAATTGAGAGTAGCTTCGTTTTAGAAGCATTAAAATTTCCTAGCCATTTCTTACCCCAGTCCATTATGGATTGGAGGTCTTTTTCAATCTCGGCTGCGAGGTTAGCTTTGACGCCTACACCAGATTTTTGTAGGGAGGCGAGAGTAAACTGTGGTGTCATCGGCGTACAAACCTACTTGGGCTCTTATGGAATCAGGGAGATCATTAATGTATATCAGGAAGAGTGTAGGACCTAAGATGGAGCCTTGCGGGACACCTGCGTTTGTATGGTAGTTCTGGGAGGCATGTCCGTTTAATACCACCTTCATTGCGCGGTTAGAGAGGAATGACTGGATTAGTTGAAACAAATGTTTGTTTTGTCTATCTCTGGCTATACATTATCATCGATTTCCTTCCCTATCACTTATTATTCAAACGTTTTTTAGCAGCATTTGCCGTTTATCCAAGTCTTATTTAATTGTATGTAATATTTTTGTTTGGATGAGAACGCATTTTCAAATTTGTCGGAAAAAACGCTTATTTTTTTTTTTACTGGTTCAGAATAGTCATATTTTAACATAACCTAAACTTATTTATAAATGGAAGTTTGTGTGTGTGTGTGTGTGTGTGTGTGTATCCGTTACCTATAGACTCCAAAACGGCTGAACCAATTTTCTTGAAAATTTACACAGTTGTACTATAAGCGTCTGCGAGTGATCTTAGCTAGGTTTTGGAAAATCGATAATCGAAAAAATCGGGTTATAGAAGGAGTGGTCCGATTTTAATCAAATTTGATACACTCATAGACAAAGACATAAGAAACGATATTCAGAAGTTTCAAGGTTGCAGTTCTTAGAATAGTGCAGAAAATTTGATATCGATACCAGAAAATCAAAATTTGATTTACATCCATTCATTTTTCTTTCAGTCTACGGTTTCGCTTTAACTGGAAACAACTATTGCTTTTTAGTCTTTCATGCCAACGCCCAAAGAGTCTGAGCTCCAGGACCATGGATTAGTTTTAAAGCTTTCATTACACCCGAGTAACGCCGGGCTATACTGCTAGTGAAATATAAATCTTGAAATATATTTGATGACAAATTTATACATTTCTTATTTTCTTATTTATTTATTGATGTCTATTATCATTTAATATATCTATCATAATATTTAACTCCAATATCCAGTCTCATATATATATATATATATATATATATATATATATATATATTAAATATATACTGTTAAATATAACAGACAATGAATGTCTCTCATGTTTAATCATGAGCCGTTCTAAACATTGTATTTTAGCTTTAATTTCAGGTGACAATAAAGACAAAAATTCTCTTTAGATATTTTTTATTATGATTTTTCTAAGCTTTTGGCTCACATGATCCATCTTCAGAGAGGTTACAAGGACGTTAACATAGAAACATCCACCATCAAAGAGGATATTTTTATCTTGTGTTGACATAAAACTTTGCGAAGCAACGATAACAGTTACCAAATAGCAGACGCAGTTTTTAAACTTGTAATACGGTTCTATGACGTCACACCGCGTGAAAGACCGAAATGATAAAAGAACCATATATTTAAATGCAATATAATGTGTTATGACCAGATTTAAATGTGATTTTATTAAGTGTGGATTGTTTTGATTTAATGTAGATGGCCTCCAATATCTGAAGGTTCTTTTTACTGGGAGTATGAGTGAGTAATAGTGTGTTGTTGACTAAAATCTGTCTAATATTACCTATAGAAAAACATAGCCATGTATGTGTGTGTAGGAATGGGGTCTCTGGATAGAGTTATCACCTTTTATATCTGAAATGCTGCACTTTCGGTTGGATAGGCATCACTGGTCTTCAGAAATCTCCTAAATCTCTCACGTCATGGCTTTAAGATGCCATGTCTCGGTAAACCGTTTTAGCTGGCGGGCTAATCACATGTGGACAACTAGTCTTAACACGAAACCAGTGGATAAAGTTGTGACTTGACGCAGTTTACCGGCCAGGGTTCCTACAACGGTCATGTGTTCGCAACCAAGGAAAGTCACTTAATTAGAGAAGATAAACTGTGATCTAATATAGAAAGGAATAGGCTTTGCCAGGTTAAAACGCCCAAGAAACCATTTGCAGAGAGCCATGCTCAGGAGCACAACCGCGACAGATGGAGGAGAATGGTAGGCAGCTCATCCAAAATATGTCCATTCTATTTCAACGTCAAAAGATATAAGACCCAAGAACATACCAAGAAATTTATGCAATCATATTGTAAAAAGATATATTTCTTTTTTTTATACATCAATCATGAATCTTAGACGTTATGACACTCAGCAAAGAAAACGTTCTTTTTCTTGTCAGGATTAGAAGAGTACTGAATACATATATTTCTTGAGATTTTTTTGAGAATCATACATCAAACTTTATAGTGACTAAAATAATGTCAAATAAATATCTAAAAAAAATAGGAATATTGTTACCGGTTAAAAAGAATGTTATAGCATATTACGATCCGATCTGAAAAATCAGAAATATGATTGCATGTTTGGATCTGATCTGAAAAAAAAAAAGGAAGGCATTGCATGTCTGAATCGGATTTGGAAAAACAGGAATGGAATTGCATAACTGGATCCGATATGGAAAAACAGAAATTTGGCTGAATGTTTGGATCTGATCTGGAAAAACAGAAATGTGAACGCATGTTTGGATTCGATCTGAAAAAGTTATTGCATGTTTGGATTTGATCTGAAAAAACAGAAATTTTATTGCATGTTTAGCTACGAACTGGAAAAACAGGAATGTGATTGTATGTTTGATTCTGATATGCAAAAACAGGAATGGTATTTCATGTTTGGATCTAATCTGGAAAAAACAGACATTTTATGGTACGTTTGGATCCGATCTGGAAAAAAAAGGAATAGTATTGCATGTTTGGCAAAAACAGGAACTTGTTAACATATTTAGATCCCATTTGAAAATAACCGGAATATGATTGAATGATTTAGTCCAATCTGGAGATAAACAGGAATGCAATTGTATGTTTGGTCCGAACTAGAAAAAAACAGGAATGTGATTGAATGTTTCGTTCTGTTCTGGAAAACAGAAATGCGATTGCATGTTTGGTCCGAAATGGAAAAAAAAACAAAATTGATTGCATTTTTTGGTTTGATTTTTAAAAAAATGAATGTTATCGCATGTTTGGATCCGATCTGAAAAGAAAAACAGAAATTTGATTGCATGTTTGGATCGGATCTGGAAAATCAATATTGTGATTGCATGTTTGGATCCGATTTGTAAAAAACAGGATTGTATTGCATGTTTAGATCCGATCTGGAAAATCAAGTATGTGACTGCATGTTTAGATCCTATCTAGAAAAAAAACAGGAATGTGATTGCATACACACATATTTGGTCATAAATTTCTATTATCTTATTGGTCGATAAATAGCATCCTCTATGTGCAACGCATACAATTCTTCTCAGACGAGACACTGAATTTCAATTGTCATCAAGAAATTGAAAGAATAAAAATAACTGCATCAGAAAATAACCGCTTGTCATGATACAATAACACATGTGAAATATCCATAAAAAGATGATTGTGTTGCGCCATTCTGTTAAGTGGTGACACCTTTCTGTTTTAAAATGAATATTCAAGTACTTGTATACCTCACCATTTATAACGACTGAAATAATGTAAAATCATTAGAATAAATATAGGAATATTGTTACCGGTTAAAAAGAATATATCCGATTTTTTTTTTTAATTTATGCAATCATATTTTGAATAAATATTTTTCTTTCTTTACACTTGGTGTGATAAACAAGACATCAATTATGAATTTCAGACACCAGAAAGGATAGAGCTAAAAGCAGAGAATCTATACTTTATTTATGTATCTTTTTTTTTTTTTTAATAAGCCGTTCTTTCTGGTTTCCTTAATTTTAATTCGTCTTTTGCTTGCGTAAAGCTTGTCCGTTTCTCCATTTCTTTCCTTTAAGAAATAATCCATTTTTCACATTCCTTTCTGTTAATAGGTAATATTATTAATAGTATCCCGCAATCCAGTGTAAAGTAGGTTTTTTCTAGGTTCCGCTGTTTTATACCCGGGGTATAAATTAATAAAAGCTATTTTATAACTACAGCTATTCAAACCCTTGGATATAACATGTGCTATGCTAGAACATATCCAGAGGACAAAACATACCAATTTCTTTTTCGATTTGTCTATATTTCTGAGATAAGGTAGTATTTACAGTATTTACATTATTTGGACTATCGACCTCATCTTTGTTGCCATTTGTTTGACGTTTCTGCCGTTGTAGGCTCCGGCCTTCTTCAGGACACATGGCCCAGTGCATATAGACCTGGATTAGTTTCTGTGACTTGACCCAAAGTGTTGTGAGCTCAATACCAGGCTACAGCTGTTGTGAACAAGTAAATTGCAGGGTTAGAGGAAGATAACTCATGGCTTCCAGTCGAGTATTTATACAAGGAACGAGAATGATATACCCCAGTGATTGTAATAAAGAGTTCTGTTCGAAATTCCTAGCACCTGAAGAAGGCCGGGGCGTACAACAGCCGAAACGTCGTACAAATGGCAACAAAGATGAGGACAATAGTCCGAATAATGTAAAAACCGTCCTTTTTCAATATAGTAAGAGATAAGTTCGAAGAACCTCTCAAGCTAGAGCATGTTCTGTATATCTCTATCTTGAGTGGTTCTTGGGCCTTGTTCTTGGCGAACAATAGTATAAAATAATGAGATTAATAATAAGAAAACACTGTTCCGTAATACTCAGCCTCCGCTAGAAAAACCTTCTCGCGTAATACGCGGCTTCCATCACAAATAAAGTATCGTTTCCTATAAGCCTCTCTGCTGTGGCTATGCATAGAGTTGTTGGGCCATATTTCATCTTCATAGACCGTCTGGTATTTTCTGTCATCAAAGTTAATTGGTATTTGTACACATGTCGAGAGGAACAAAAAAATTAGAAAGACAAGAAAAAAGAAGGAACAATGAAGGCGTTACGAGGGAGCCAAGCCCTCTGAGGGCAGTCGGGGATCTGGAGATGAACTCGCGCATGCCTGGATTCACACATGCGTAATGCCACTTGCTATAGCGCTTTCAAACCAGTTATTGGCAAAAGCATCATGGCGGCCACTCAGGTCTGTCATCAAGAATCGAGACGATTCTAATAAATGTCGCTTGCCATTGAAGCCCTTTTAGAGCCTTTGAATCTGTAACCGTCAGCCGAGCACTCGCCTTTGACCTTGAAGGTTTGATCTGAGACAATTATTGCTTTTATTTTTCACTTCTTTCTCTATTTTGCCGTTGATTCATCTTTGGTATTGATTTTGCTTGGTAATATTTGCTTTCATTCGTTCTTTTTTATTGCTTTTCTTTCCGCTTATTCATTTAACTTGAGTTAATGTCTTTATATTTTATAGTATTTTCTCTATTCTTTTTTTTATTGCACTTTGAGGTTTTAACTTTTGCATTCATTGACATTTCCATTCCTTCACTGTTTTCTTTTTTCTAATAACGATACTTATTTTTCTTCTTCACTATATTCACCTTCTTTGTTTGTTTTCATAAATTAAATCTTTTTTTCATTTCTGTTCTTTTATACTTCATTATCTTTTCCGTTTAATTCTTCTTTTGCTTGCATAAACCGTCCAGTTCACCGTTTCTTTCCTTTAATAAATAATCAATTTTCACCTTCTTTTTTTTTAATAAATTACTATTTTATCTCTTTAATTTTTCCTTTCTTTTTAATAAATCTTTCTTTTTTTATAAATTTCTTCATTTTAATAAGTTGTCCTCTCTGTTTGTCTCTGTTTTTTTAAGAAATATTTTGCATGTTTTTTGGAGCGTTTACATTTCGGTAATTTTTTTTTATATTTTTGTTTTAATAAGTAACTCTTTTTTTATTTATACATATTTTTTTAATAACTCGCTCTTAATTTTTTCTACATTCTATCTTTTTAATAAGTAATTTTTTTATTTTTCATTCTTTTAATGATTCTTATTTTTCCTACTTTTCCTTTTTTGTTTCTTGCTTTCTTATAAAAAGTTTTTCTTTCTTTTACCTTTCATTCTTTTTCCTTTCTTTTAATAAATCATTCTTTCTTTATTTACTTTTCTTTTTTACATCAATCATTCATTTCTCTTTCTTTTGTTTAAGAAGCTATATTTTTCTATATCTTTTTTTCTTTTAATGAATCGGTCTTTCTTTTTATACACTCCTTTTTTTTGTTCGTATTCTTTTTGTGAATAATTATCCCTCTCTCTTTTTTAATATTTATTTTATTTCTCTTCATTTTAATAACTACTTTTACTTCCTCTCACTCTCCGTTTTTCTTTATTTTGATAAGTAATTGTATTTGTTTTTCTTTTTATCTAAGGACATTTGTTTTTCTCCTAGATCAGTTTTCTCTTTTGGTTTTTTTTATTCATTGGTCCCTTCCATTTTCTTTGTTGTTTCTTCTTTCTGCATTATTTTCTTTGTATCTTTTTTCTACATTTTCTTTCCTCTTTTTGTGTCATTTCATTTGTTTTGTACTGCTCTTTATAACTTTTTTGATCTCTCCTTTTTGCTCTATCCTTTCTCTCCTTTTTGTTCGTTATATCTCTCCTTTTCTGTTCTGTCCTTACTCTCCTTTTCTGTTCTGTCCTTACTCTCCTTCTCTGTTCTGGCCTTTCTCTCCTTCCTTGTTCTATCCTTGCTCTCCTTTCTTTTTTTCTGTCCTTGCTCTCCTTTCTTTTTTCTGTCCTTGCTCTCCTTTCTTTTTCTATCCTTGCTCTCCTTTCTTTTTCTCTTCTTGCTCTGCTTTTTTGTTCCGTACTGTCTCTCTATTTTTTGTTCTATCTTTTCACTTTTTATTGTTTTACCATTTCTCTTTTTTGTCTTGTCTTTTCTCACCTTTTTATTCAATCGTTTGTTTCCCTTTATTCTATCGCTTTTTTCCTATTATCTTTCATTTGTCTTTTTCCTTCACTTAATTTTCTTTCGGTTTACCTCATTTTCTTATTCTTTTTGGCTTTCTTTTTTTTCTTTGCTTTTTCTTTTATTGATCTTTCCTTTGTTTATCTTTCTTTCATGTTACGTTCTTCATTAGTTTCTTATTTCAAACTCTTTCGCTTTTCTTTTTCATTTTTCTATCTCTTTCTTTTATCTCCACCCCAGATAAATACACAAATTTAATGAAGTATGCTTAACACTGATTGAGAAGAAATGTAAATTAGAAATACTGCGTAGCTCCAGGAAAGCTTATTTTTAAAAAACGTCTTATTCCTTATATTGGTTCAACCGTCGACCTCTGTATCCGGTTGGGAATTGGTAACTATCGCATTGCCGAGAAGACAAAAATCCCTCGTAAATTTTGCTCTCTTTTTCCCTGCTACTTCATATCACCTTCTCGTTCTCGTTTTTCTTTTTCTGTCTCCTCTTTCATTTTCCCCTATCACCTCGTTTTACACTCAGTACTTTCTTTACTTCCCTTTTGAAATTCACTTACTGATTTACTTCTCCTTATGTCTGTCTTCCTCTTTTTCTACAAACTACTCAACCATCCCCTGTTTCCCGCCTTCGTTCTATGTAAGTTTATTTTTAAGTTATATTTCTTTATGTACACCTGCCCTTCTTTGACCGATATTTTATTTTATTTGCGTGTCTTTTATTTTTCATGAATATATTTTCAATATTTTTCTGTATTCTACATCGATTTGTCTCACGTAAGACCTTTTATTTATTTGTCCTGTTTTCTTTCTTCTATGCCTTTCTTGCCTTATTTACCCAGTTTTATAAACTCAGTTATTTCTTCGTATTTTTTTCGTTTCTCGTAGTCTCGTCTCCTCCGCCATTATTTTCTTCGCATTTATTTCCTGCATCATTGAACTTCTTTCTTTTTTCCAATTTCCATACAATATAATTTCTTTCTTTCTTTCTTTCTTTCTTTCTTTCGTTCATTATTTCTCTCTCTTTCTTTCTCTTTTGGTCCCTTTCTTTCTTTATTCCTTTCTTTTCGTTTCTCGTAGTCTTTTCTCCTCCCCCATTATTTTTTTCGCATTTATTTCTTGCCTCATTGTACTCCTTTCTTTTTTCCAATTTCCATACCATATAATTTCTTTCTTTCTTTCTTTCTTTCTTTCTTTCTTTCTTTCTTTTGTTCTTTCTTTCGTTCGATCGTTCTTTCGTTCGTTTGTTCGTTCTTTCTTTCGTTCGTTTGTTTTTTCTTTCGTTCGTTTGTTTTTTCTTTCGTTCGTTTGTTTTTTCTTTCGTTCGTTCGTTCTTTCTTTCGTTCGTTCTTTCTTTCTTTCTTTCGTTCGTTCTTTCTTTATTTATTTTCTCTCTCTCTCTCTCTTTCTTTCTCTTTTGATTCCTTTCTTTCTTTATTCCTTTTATTTCGTTTCTCGTAGTCTTTTTCCTTCGGCATCATTTTTCGCATTTATTTACCGCATCACTGATCATTCATTGTTTATTTTCCTGATTTCCATATCATGTAATTTCTTTCTTTCTTTCTTTCTTTTTTCTTTCTTTCTGTGCTTTTTTGTTCTCTCTTTATTCCTTTTCGTTTATCGTAGTCTTCTCCCCCTTAGGCATCATTTTCTTCACATTTATTTCTCATATTTTTCATCATCTTTCTTTCTTTCTTTCTTTTTTACGATTTGCATATATTTTCTTTCTTTCATTCTAATATATCGCCAGTCTTCTCCAACCATTCCATTCCTCTAACCTACCTTCCCTATCTTCCATCTCTTTGATGTTTCCTTTCTCCCTACCTACCGTATTTGCAATGCTCCACACCCTCTCTGTCAAAGAGATTTTATAAGATTGTGTCTGTTTATATTGCCAGCCTTTAGATGTGTGCTTCGTTCGGCTTTGTCTGGTTTTTTCCGTATTTTTGACTAGGGTCATGTGTCTTTCAGACTCCCCACCCATCATCATCATTATCATCATCAATACTATATAAAAAACACAAAAACATGGAAAAACAAACTTCAATGGAGATTTGTCATCTTTGATCGGAATAAGATGGAAACAGCGACAAAAAAGTATTTAAAACATATTTGGGTGTTCGCTCTATGCGAAACAGTTCTATCTGGATAGTAGCTGGCCATTTTAAATAACTCAAGTACCGGTTGTGTGGTCCTGATATAAAGAAATAGTGAATTCAGAACTGTCATTTTTCTCTGGATTAGGTTAGTTGATTCTGCGAAATCTCAATTCTGGTTTAAATTTCAAATTTTGGCTGGGGCATTCAGTGAGGATCTAAGTCACTATTCAAGACAAGCTTCACTGATGATTGATCTAGAACGAAGTGCCTGATAATGATTTTCCAATAAAAATCAATTGGAAGTGAATTTACGATGACAATTCATTGAGAGTGATTTTATGATGAATATTCAATGGAAATGATTTTATGATGAAAATTCATTGGAAATGATTTTATGATAAAAATGTATACGGAGTGATTTTACGATAAAAATGCACGGGATGTGATTTTACGATGAAAGTTCATTGGGAGCAATTTTAAGATGAAAATGCATACGAAGTAATTTTTCGATGAAAATGCATACGAAGTGTTTTTCCAATGAAAATGCATACGAAGTGATTTTATGATAAAATAACATTGGAAAATAATTTTACGATTAAATACCATTAAATCAATTTATGTGAAGGACCACTGGGAGTGATTTTCTTATAAAATTGGGTCAGAAGTGAATTTATCATGAAAATGCACTGAAATTCAGTTTATTATAAAAAACGCTTTGGAAATGTTTTTACTATGAAAATGCTTCAGAAATAATTTTACTATAAAATGCATTAGAAATAATTTTTCTACGAAAATGCATTGGAGGTTGTTTTAATGGTTTGGTTTGTTTTGTTTATGGCATATCAAAAGTAATAGGTTATTTAATGCTGACATTTACAATGGATTCACTACACATGAAGGAATTCTCAAAACTAAAATATTCTGTTAATCTTTTGAAATGATTTGTGATCGTTTTTGTGGTTGCCAACACGGTTTGTTTATAGATACGTAATTTAGAATAAAGTTCATCACAGGAGAAAACGCGTAGACGATTTAAAATACAGTTTTCCTCTTGTCTTTATTTTATTTAATTATATATATATATATATATATATATATATATATATATAGTCATCCGCAGACAGATCTGTTTCGCTGTATCACAGTTCATCAGTACGGTTAGACTCCGATTGCTTTTTAACCCAGGATTGAAACCCGACCAAAGTGGCGTCAGTCGGCGATTCTACCTCTGGGGTATGGGCGCTCGGTAGTAGAAGGCAGACTTTTAGCGTGTATATTATCATTATACACGCCCAATTGCCAGAGTGCTCTAACACCTAATGAGCCAAACGAACTTATCTAGGTTTTACCTAAACGGATCGTCAGGGAAAGCTGGCACTACCTCTGTATTGAGCACTTTTTGTTAGATGATTAATCGTATCGGGTTTTTTTCTTTGGGCTTCGTGCTGATCTCTGTTCGAACGATTTTGACTGACATTCATGTACTAAGCTCTTTCTTTTTTAAACCATTTTTTTCCTTCTGTCGAAAGTTTTCGAGGAACGTTTTCGAAACGAGTATAATTATAATGTCGTTTATATATATATGCATGTATGCATTCAGAAAGTGATAGATGATTTGTCAAAGTCAATCAGGCGTACTGTTTAACTCATAGCTGGAAAAAAGATGGATTGATAACTTTCCCGGTTATATTTGTGCGTATGTAGATGAAACGAATTCGACTGGTATTTGAACTCTGATCGACGATTTCTCATTCCGAGCCGATATCCATTGCACCAAAGCACGCATTACACGTGCCCAAATACCTTTGAGAAAAGTATGAGTCCACCTCTTTTTGCCCTAGGTATTCCAGAAACTGAGTAGAGTATTGAGAGATAGGAAAACTTCGCTGGAAACAAAGAATAGATTACTGGATTGTCATGTGATGTCTGTCCTTCAATATGGCAGCGAATGCTGGACAATCTCAGTAAAGACGAGAAAAGACTTGAATCAGCCGAAATGTGGATCGGCAGAAAGATGCTAAGTATAAAATGGACAGACGATGGGAGCAACGACGAGGTTTTGGAGAGGATAGACACGAAAAGGAAACTGATAGTTAACATCAGGAAAATCCAGCTGCAGTCGTTGGAACATATTAGTTTGTGGTGCAGTAGATAAAGACTCGCAACAAGAAATCGGGGAGCCCAGTCATGACATATTGAGTTCTATAGCCTTGATAACCAGTCTACCGCGAAAGCAATGGCAACCTACCGCGGGATAATCTTATAATCTTCTGACCAGTCAGTTATATCTCTTTCGAGATATCATGATCGCCCAAGCGTGTATCACGTGTGGCACTTAACTGACTGACTGAATAAGGTAAGACGGCTTGGAGAATCTGATGCTTATGGGACGGATAAAATAAAGGAGATAGTTGGATGTCGCAGCGGAGGTTGAGTGGTATAACAGGTTAAGAGATGCTGATGGCTTACGTCCTGAAGGAAGAGGGCAGAGAGAAGAAGATGGGTTAATTGGTTTAACTTGTATCAATAAATCATTATTATCTTCAAGGAAGATTTAATAATTAAACAATATTATCCGGCTTTAAATGACCGGAGAAGGGGCTGATTAGGCGCAAAGATAAGCCACTCAATCAGCCAATAATATCAACCGTTCAAATATCCAAATGAATGGTCAGTCAGTCAGTCAATGTCATACGTAATACATGCTTGGGCTATCATGTCACGAATGAAACATGACTGACTGAGCAGAAGATGATCTCGCAGTAGGTTGCCAGCCAAGTCTATAGAACTCAATCCATCCTGTTATTTAACCCATGACTGGAGGGAAAAGACGGATCAATATCTTTCCCATAGGTATTTGCGCGTAAGTGAATGCAAGGAATTCAACTAGGATTCGAACTTGGTTCTCCGAGTTCTCTTTCCGAGCCGATATCCACGGCCCCACAATGCACGTAGCTATATTAATAAAAATCAATAATATTTAGTAAAATATGTCGCGGCATTTTCTTAGTGCTAATTCGAATTGATTTTTAAAGATGATTTAGTGTAAGTGTTCGAATATCTATGAGTCAATACCTTGGTAAATGTATATTTATTCATCAAAATACATATATAATGCATAATCGTCTTATATAAAAAATTCTGATTTTGAAATTAGCGAACAAAAATATTCTGTGATTGCTGAAATACCTTCAGTGGGCATGAACTTACTAGATTTAAATTTATTTAAATTACCAATAATAGTTTTGGTAGTATTTTACAACAGGAAGCGACAGCTGGTGTTTCTAGGACATGTAATGAGAAAGGAGTGTTTGGAGAATTTGATCTCACAGGACGGATAGAGAAAAGGTAAGTCAGAGGAAAGCAGTGCGAGACATATTGATGGGCTTGAGCAAATGAATGGTGGAGCGGGGTTTGGGAGAGATCAGTCAGTCAGTTAAGTTTCATACGTAATACACGCTTTGGGTGATCATGTCTCTGATGGGCAGAAGATTATCCCGCAGTAGGTTGCAAATGCTTTCTGCAGTAGACTGGTTTCCAGTCAAAGCTATAGAACCAAATTTGCCCTATTATTTAAGCCATAAATGGAGGGAAGAAAGTGATTAATACCTTTCCCAAGGGTATTCGTGCGTAAGTGAATGCAAGGAATTCAACTGGAATTCGAAATCGGCTCCCCGATTTCTCGTTCTGAGTGGATAACCACTGCACTACAATAGAGAAAAAATATTAAGTGTGATAGTGGACAGGCACAAGTGGAAGTACATGATCGCCTACGTCTTGAAGGGACACGGCATATAAAGAAGTATAGAACAATTACTAATGATATAAAAATAACCTGGTATTATGTAAGGGTTCATGACTACAATATTAAAATGTATGGGATAAAATTAAATTTTATCCACAAAAATAAAGCATGAATCTAAACTTATTTATGAATGGAACTTTGTTTCTGTGTGTGTGTGTGTGTGTGTGTGTGTGTGTGTGTGTGTGTGTGTGTTTCCGTTACCTATAGACTCCGAAACGGCTGAACGAAATTTTTGAATATTTACACAGTTGTACTATAAGCGTCTGCGAGTGTTCTTAGCTAGTTCTTGTGTCGAGGTATCCCAGATAAATATCGAAAATCGATAATCGAAAAAATCGGGTTGTAGAAGGTGTGGTTCGATTTTAATCCAATTTCATATACTCATAGACAAAGACATAAGAAACGATATTCAGAAGTTTCAAGGTTGCAGTTCTTACAATAGTACAGAAAATCGATAATATATATATAAAAGGCAAGATGTTTGTGTGTGTGTCTGTTTATCTGCCTGTATGTCTGTATTTTTTTTTCAGCCCTTTTATTTTAGTTTTTACTTCGGGTTTGGCTCTAAGTAGGTATAATTGTAGTTTTTAGTCTCAGCCATAATACCATTTACTCAGAGGACTTATTTAGCCTTCAAAATTCAGTTTAAGACGAAAAAAACTTATTTGATATCGATACCAGGAAATCAAAATTTGACTTACATGCTTTCATATTTCTTTCAGTTTACGATTTCGCTTTAACTGGAAACAACTATTGCTTTTTAGTCTTTCGTGTCAACGTCCAAAGAGTCTGAGCTCCAGAACCATGGATTAGTTTTAAAGCTTTCATTACACCCGAGCAACGCCGGGCTATACTGCTAGCTATACATAAAATAAACCGTTCTAATTGTTCCTGAGAATATATTAGGGAAACTTATAGAAATCATAGAAAACGAATCCATGAACGAAAAAAGGATCTTATATACATCGATTTATCAAATACATTAGTCATGTATAGAAACAAGATCACCCACAACAATGATTTGACGAATTTTATACTTATTAAAATATTTTTTGATTGTTTTTATGACATATCGACCTCGGCGGATGATTTCTTGCCAACTAATTTTTATTACTGGTAATACCTTTTTCTTTCAACAATTTATTGTTTTTATATAAGTTTTGTGTCTAGTCATACGTTTTTCGAGTATCAAGATTCATTGGGAATTATTTTTAAGGGCAGTGTAACCAAGTTCTACCCTTCTTATTTAACCTATAACTGGAGGGAAGGGACGGATTAATACCTTTCCCAAGGGTACCAGTGCTTAAGTGAATGCAGGGTATTCAACTGGAATTCGAACTCGACTCACCGATTTCTCTTTCCGAGTCTATATCCACTGCACCACAACGCACATCCGTCACTAAACGCTTACAGCACCTGGTATTCCCAAGCGGTCACCCATCTAATTACTGACCAGGCTCAACGTTGCTTAACTTCGGTGATCGAGCGAGAACCGGTGTATTCAACGTGATATGGCCGTAGGCCTTATTAAAAGAGAAAGTAATTTATTTAGAGTGTCCTGGGGATGACAATAAACTACAGACAGCAGTAAGGCCTCCTATCGAGAGATTAGAGGTTTTTACGAACTTCTTAATTGCTGTTGTTCCATGGTCCACTCAGACCGAATAGAAGCGGAGTTTCTTTGGGCACGACAGCTTGACGCTCCAGGTTGATTTGATTTCAAATTTTCTTCTCCTAAACCGGTTGCCAGTTAAAGTTATAGGACCCAGTTTGTCCTGCTATTTTATCCATAGCTTATGAAAGAGATGGATTCATATCTTTCCCAAGGGTATAAGTACGTAAGTCAGCTCTCCTATACCTCAATCCAAACAACTATCCACTACTCTAGTATCTCTCCTTTTTTACTCCTGCTTATAAATTGTTGCAAAATATTGCCTTTACTTTTGTCTTGTTATAATTCATCAGATGACGAAAAGTTTTCCTTTTATCTTTGCGCACAAATTATCTTATATACTTTTATTTAATGTTATCTTTTGCAAAAATATAAATTTCTTTAATCATGTCACCCCAAGCAAGGCGTTCCACTGACACTATAGCGCAGGGGGTTACACAGGGCGATATACGAGTTAGGATGTACATAGGGGGAGAGTTGGAGAGAGTGGGTGTGAGTTAGTGTGTTAGAAGGTGTCTACTGACCTTACATTTAAACTCCTGGAGGTTATAGCCGTCGCGAAAGCAAGCATGCGGAATGGAATTCCACAGGCGGGAAGTGCGAGGAAAGAAGCTGTTGGAGTAGAAATTGCGGTTACATTTCATCGGTTTCACTGTAAAAGTGTGGGACCTAGTTGCCAATCGAGTATCTCGTACAGAGATAGAAAGCTGTTCATCAGAGCAGAAACCATGAAAGTATTTATAGAAGAGGCACAGAGAAGCCACGGCACGCCGGTGAGAGAGTGACTGCAGGCAGTCAGCTAAGTCGGTCAAGTTATGTAAGTATTCAAATATCACAATCTTCGTCAATATATTAAGAGATTCAAATTAACTAACATAAAGCCTTCTTATTCCTTTGTAGCAATTTTAAAGGTAACCTTAGCAAAACCCTATATTGCTTTATGGATGGATTCAACTACACAGGGTAGCAGTGGAAGTGTTAGATTTTGCTTCCTATATTCGTTTTCAAAATTTCTTGTACTTTGATTTCACTTATTTTATTTTTTTAATATAATTTTGCTTTTTTTTCAACATAAATTATTATTCCCTTCTTTCTTTCTTTTTGCCTTTTCTTTTTTACTCTTTCACGTTTTCTTTCTTTTTATTTCACTTTTTTATTTATTTACTTCTACATTTTCTATTTTGTGGTTTTTTCTTAACTTTTATTTCACCATTTTTTTAAAATATAACCATTTCTTTTTAACATGAATTCTTTCTTTACTTGTTTCTCATTCTTTCTTTCTTTCTTTGTTTCTATTTCACCTTTCTTTATTTCTTTCTTTCTTTCTTTCTATTTCACTTTCTTTCTTTCTTTCTTTCTTTCTATTTCACCTTTCTTTCTTTCTTTCTTTCTATTTCACCTTTCTTTCTTTCTTTTTCACCTTTCTTTCTATTTTCTTTCTTTCATTTTTAATTCACAGTTTTTTTAATATATATTTTTGTTTTTTTAACATGAATTATTTTTCCCCTCTTGTTTCTCTTTCTTTCTTTTTACCTTTTCTTTTTTACTTTTTCACTTTTTCTTTCTTTTTATTTCACTTTTTCTTTATTTTTTATTTCTACCTTTTATATCATATCGCCAAAGATTTTTTTGCATTTTTATTTCACTGTTTTTTAAAATATAACTTTTCTTTTTAACGTGAATTCTTTCCTTACTTGTTTCTCATTCTTTCTTTCTTTCTTTCTTTCTTTCTTTCTATTTCACCTTTCTTTCTTTTTTCTTTCTTTCTCTTTTCTTTCTTTCTTTCATTTTTATTTCACAGATTTTATATATATTTTTGCTATTTTAGCATGAATTATTTTGCTTTTTTTCTCGTTCTTTCTATTTCACTTTTCTTTCTTTCTTTCTTTCTTTCTTTCTTTCTTTCTTCATTTTTCTATTGTTTTGTTATTTTTAGTCGTTCACCGGAGCGTTACTCGGGTTTAGCGAGCGATAATCACTCAACCGTGGCTTTAAGACTTGGGAATTCTGACAATCAATATCATGCAATACTTTATAATATGTGCCCAATTTTTAAGCAGGGTCATTTATGTGTCAGCATCATGGGAGAGGAAAGGGTGAAGGTTGTGGCTTCAAGGAGATGGGGAGGTCTTAATGTGGAAATTTCGTTTCCGTACCGGGTTGGGGAAGATGGATAACCAGGCAGATAGGGTGAGGAATTACTTGTCTGTGGAAATGGTTTGGAATATATAGAATGATGGGAGACAAGATGAAGAGGTAAAATTTGCAAAGTGACTGGAATGAAGGTTGTCATGGAGATTGATTAGTTGGTGTGGCTGGGTGACAGTAGGAGAAAGGGCTGCAATTTGAAGAAATGAGTTAGAGATGGTGACTTTCAGAAATGGGAAAGTGGGGTAAAATCTGGTGTGGAAAGAAAAGGAGTCGCCGTGAAGTTGGAGAATGAGAGAGAGAGAGAGAGAGAGAGAGAGAGAGAGAGAGAATTGAATCTTAAGAGAAAGGATGATGAGGAGTAGTAGAAAAATGAACATTAGAAAAGCCATAAAACTTCTTTTTCTATGTGCCTTGTCCTTTCAGGACGTAGGCGATCATGGCTATCCACATATCATTATCCTTGATGGCTCTTAGCACGCTTTCTCCTGTTACACCACGCAATCCACGTTCTGTCATCCACCTGCTCAGGCTCTTCAAATATGTTATTCGTTGCTTTCTCCTGTCTCTTTTCCCCTCTATCTAGCCTGTTAGTATCAGGTTCCCTAAGTCCGCCTTCCTCATTGCATGTACCAAGAACTTTCTATTCCTGATGCTCAGTATTAATTTTCTTTTCGTTTCCATCCCTTTCAAAACCTCATCATTGCTCACATGCTCGATCCATGATATCCGCAGCATCCTTCTGTAGAACCACATTTCAGTTGCTTCAAGTTTTTTCTTTATCTTTGGTGATATTGTCCAGCATTCACTGCCATATTGTAGAACTGACATCACATAGCAATCCAGTTCTCTTTGTTTCTAGCGAAAATGTTTCCTGCTTCCTAAAAGTTTTTTTCTCAGCCGCATTTCCGGAATAAACATTTGTTTGCACATCACAAAACTGAATTTGCGGGGAAAAGCGCAAACATTACTGCAGCAAAGAAATTCCAATGAGAGTTTTAAAGGGAGATAACCCTGAATTCTAAATCTATCATTGATAACTCTCTCCTCCATAATGCGGACCCTAGTTACTATATTCTTTATACTTAATATGATGCAGAAATACTATCATGAAAAATCCGTCAATAAATATTTATAACTTTTCATACTGCGACTCATACATGCAATTACACATTATCCATATTAATATTTTAAATTTTAAAATCATACTTATATTTGACATATGCATTTTTTAAACTGTTTCTAAATCTTCGATTGCGTTTCAATCATTCCGGCTTAATTGCTATCGTCTCCCGCAATTTATGCTTCATGTGCGTGTCCTTTCAGGAAGTAGGCGATCATGGACTTCCACTTGCTCCTGTCTCTTTTGCTTAATATTTTTCTTCTTGGTATCTCTCCAATAACCGTCTCAGCCAGGCAATTTCTCAAGCCCATAAAATATGTTTCGTGATGCTTTTTCCCCGTCTCTTTTTCCCTGTTTTCATCCTGTGAGTATCGGATGCTTCAAAACCCTCACTACTCATTATGTGTCCCAGTACCTCAACTGTTTCTCTCTGATGTTAAGTATAATATTCTTCTTGTTTGCATTCCCTGCAATACCTCGTCGTTTCTCACGTGCTCGGTTCATGGTATCCTCAGCATCCTTCTGTACAAACACATTTCTGCTGCCTCGACCGTCTTTTTCATCCTTGAAGAGATCGTCCAGTATTTGCTGGCATACAGAGGAACAGATATCACATAAGTGTTTTAAGACTCTTTTCTTTGTTTTCAGTGAGATTTCCCGCCTCACTCTTCCGAAAATGACAGCTGAAGAGCAAAAAGTAAATTAAAAGAAGTTTGTAAACGAAGACCGAGATGAAATGCTTATCTATCTATCTATCTATCTATCTATCTATCTATCTATCTATCTATCTATCTATCTATATATATATATATATATATATGTGAAAAGCCGAACGAATAATCTAAGGCGGTAGATGAGGCGTTGAGTTTTTCCTTTTATCGTCTTTCTCTTCACTCTCTCCATGCTTAAATTTTCACTCTTTATTTATGTAGCCCCCTGCGCACCAGTGGCGGTACAGCCTTGCTTGGGGTAAAAAGATTAAAAAATGTATTATATTTCTCTGGATATTTCCCATTGAGCTTTCTATATGGATCTATCTCTTTAGTAATTTATACTAAAGCGATCTACTTGGATTATTCTCTCTGTTTATGTATTCGACATCATGATATATATATAGTAACATAAAAATGACGATACAGTTTTTCCAATGATGTTAACACTGAACAAGGCCCCAGAGCCCCACAAGTTAGTGTACAACAGAGTAATGTGTTTATAGGATGTGTAATAGTATCCGACACCAAAGTGAAGATGGTGAGGCAAAATATCAAATTTATAAACAAAGTGTTTCACCGACAATGTCTGCTCCCTTTGGCTTCCTTAGGTTAGAATGAAAGAAGATAAAATTGTATGTTGGAAAATGCTGTGGAATATCTGATAAATCAAATTAAGTTATATATATATATATATATATATATATATATATATATATATAAGGAGAGAGAGACGGAGAGACATAGAAAGAGAAGAAAACTCAATACATAATTAAATGGTTATAAATCCAGAATTTATTTCGGCAGTTGTAAAAATACAAACTGCTTCATCAGAATCGGGTCGGATGGAACAGATTGTGTTTTTACATCTGATATAAAACAAAAGTCGCTTGTACTTTTGTAAATTGGTATAAAACCGCTGAAGATACCGAAAGGTCGAAACCAAGGTTACGTAATCGACTGACTTCCAGATGTACACACACACACACACACACACACACACACACACACACACACACACATATATATATATATATAGAGAGAGAGATTTATATATGTGTGCATATGCACACGTACCCACACAGGAATATACATATATATTATAACCTTTTTTTCAGTTCATAAAAATGAATCGTTGTTCATACTGGGATCATAGAAACTAGGGAATGGATGGAGGAACTTGTGTAATCATAAAAAGTCCAATGAAAGAGCTGGAGGATCTGGTATAAACATTATTAGTTTAGGGAAGAACTGGAGGAATTGTCCTAATCCTAAAGAGTCTCAGAAAACCTTGGAGGTATTTGTTTAACAGAGAATGAACTCTGTGAAACGACGGACGAATTTTTATAATCCCGAACAGCTAGTGTCGCTCCCGAAGAGCCTAAAAAAAGGATGGATGGGCAGATATAAGTCTCAAAATATTCAGGGACAAAATACAACACAAAAGCCGAAGGAAGTGGCATATTTCCTTAAGAGCAGAGCGTGAGAAGTAAGATTACCCGAAACCAGTTTTTTGAGTTGAGTGATGTGCGTTGTGGTACAGTGGATAGCGGCTCGGAACGAGAAACCGGGGAGCTGCGTTCGAATTCCAGTTGAATCCATTGTGTTCACTTACGCGCAAATACCCTTGGGAAAGGTATTAATCCGTCTCTTCCTTCCAGTTATGGGTTAAATAGCAGGACAGATTGGGTTCTCTAGCCTTGGTCAGCAACCAGTCTACCGCAGAAAGCAATGGCAAAACTACTGCGGGATAATCTTCTGTCCAGTCACTCATGTCTCTTTCGAGACATGATCGCCCAAGCGTGTATCACGTATGGCACTTAACTGACTGACTGAATGTCATTATTACTGAAAACAGATTGACAACTATGATGATGTCTTGGGTATACTCGCTGTCACGTGAACTTCAATGTCAGCCAGCAATAGTTGGTGTAAACAGACAATGAGTGAATAACACTGAAATTGCATATAACATAATTTGGTGTTCTTTTATGATATGATCGATAAGCGATTGGCTTGAATACGATATTCGTATTGCTAAAGATCAAGGGAAAATCATTGTATACATGTTTTGTCCTCTTTGTGTGAGGAAAAATTATTAGAGATAACAGAACAAAAATGATGAAAAATGCATGAAAAGAAAAACAAATGTAAAATAAAAAGTAAAATATAATTACATTGAAAGAGTTACAATTTAATATTTAAAAAGTGTGCATTTGCTGATAGTGTAACTGTTATTGGCTTTACAACCTAAGCTGCTAAGTTCACAAGCGCACTAACACCGATGAAGCCTCTAGTCTGTGAGGAAAATATCCAGAATTTATTTTAATCCTCCGAAGTAAGGTAATAAAGTCACTAAGACAAAAGCAGTTAAATAGTGCTAGAGAATATGAGAAAAGGCTGTTATAGAATATGAAAAGAAGGGCGTTAAGAGAATATGGAAACATATTAAGATAGGACAATAAAAGAACAGGAATTAAGAAGAGAGAAAATAATTGAAATTTAAATTTTTGATGATTATAATTAATTGAAAAGTAAGAATCTGCAATAGCGTTTGACAAACGAGATTTGCGATAAATGAAACTCATAGAATTTACAGTTTCATCTGGCCTATTCAAATAAAAATATTTATAGAATAGGAACAGGGAAGGTAGGCTACGACGTTGGCAATGTGAATGAATATTACATGCCAGGTCAGGAGTAATAAGCTTGCAGATACGCGTTGCGGTGCACTAGATATCGGCTCGGAACGAGAAATCGGGGAGCCGAGTTCAAATTTCAGTTGAATTCGTTGCATCACACTAACGGGCAAATACCCCTGGGAATGATATTAATCTGTCACTTCTAACTCCAGCAGGATAGATTGGATTTTATAGCCTTGGTTGGCAGCCAGTCTGCCGAAGAAAGTAATGACAACCTACTGTGGAAAAAATTCTGTCCAGTCAGTCATGTCTCTTTCGAGAGATGGTCACCCAAGTGTGTATCTGTATCACGTATGGCACTTAAGTGACCGGCTTATATCTGTTACAATGAATTGTCAGTGTGATTTTCATGTTTGCGGCATTTAGACAACGTTTAATTCCTCACACACTGAACATGTATGAATGTATATATGTATGATTTATCTGTGTGTATCTATGTATATATTTGCGTGTATGTGTATAAAGATATTATATGTTATAAAAAAAATTATTACTATACATATACTTCTACTTTCCCAGCTTCTTTTCTCGCAATTTCCCCCTGTGAAATTCCCTTCCGTATAATTGCTTTCCCGACAGCTACAATCTCCAAGAATTCAAATGAAAGGTCAATAGTCATCTCCTATCTCTCTGACTTGCATCTTTTCTCTCATGCACTTTTCTCCGTCCACTCCACTCTCATCACAGCAGTATTCTCATCCTTCTCTTACCCACTTCCTGACACCCTCTATAACCTGTCCTTATCCTTTCTCTCATGCCCTTTTCTCCGTCCACTCCACTCTCATCACACCTGTATTCTTATCCTTCTCTTACCAACCTCCTGACACCTCCTATAGCCTGTCCCTCTTTCTCATCATTTCCTCGTATGTAATCCCCTGTAAAACTGCCTAGCTTGAGGTGAAATGATTATATATATATATATATATATATATATATATATATATATATATTAATCATTTTACTACAAGGAAGGTATATATACACATGTGATTTATACTGTAAACCAACATATTTTTATTCTTTTTCTGAACGCGTTTGGCCCCATTTATGACATATGTGTGAAAGTTTCTAAGTGTTAAGTCTATTTAAAGAACTGATAGAAGATTTCAGGTTAATGTTTTTCTTTTTTTTTTTAACAATTCTTGGTGTTGGGTTAGGCTATCTCTGGCGCAGTCTATTTTATGGTAATTTTACAAACGTAGCTTAGATGTGGGACAAGAGTAAAATATGGGTAACGCAGTGAGGATCGAACTCACTATTCAGTCGTAAGTGATCAAGCCAGACAAGCGTGCTAGCTATTATACCATGTCGAAGTGCCTTGCAGTCTATCTTGTGTTCACTTTTTTATTACTTATACTAATGTTAATAACTTTATTACTTATACTAAAGTTTTCTCATTTCACATCCAGAAATATTACGATTGATTTGGCTTAAGTATCCTCATTGATTTCATTTCAAATCCAGATAGATCACATGGTATTTTTGCGTGCGGTGCGGTGGATATCGGCTCGGGAAGAAAACACGGAGAGCCCAGTTCAAATTCCAGTTGAACTCGATGCATTTATTTAGGCGCAAATACCCTTTAGAAAGGGAATAAACCGTCTCTTTCCTCCAGCTATGGGTCAAATAACAGAACAGATTGGGTTCTATGGCCTGGTTGAAAACCAGTCTTCCGGAGAAAGTAATGGCAATGTACTGCAGAACATCTTCTGCCTAGTCAGTCACGTCTTTTTCGAGACATGATCGCCCAAACGGGTATCACGTATGGCAATTAACGAACTGATCTGGATAAAAGAATTGAAAAACAAGGTAGATTACGTTCTATAGCCTTGGTTCGCAACCAGTTTCTTGTAGAAAGTAATTTTCAACTTACTGCTGGAAAATCTTCAGCACAGTCAGTCATGTCTTTTTTGAGACATGATCGTCCAATCGTGTATCACGTATGGTATTTCAATGGCTGACTGAAGGTATATTTAAAGGAAAACGGGAGAATGTGTAGTGGTTGATGCAAGAGATTGTCAGCTAAAAACACCATGAACCCAAATAAAACGTTCCATACACAAGAACAGCAGATGGGGAAGATGCTTTGAAGAAATCGGGAGATGTGGATTAGCACAGTTAGTCCAAAGATGATAAGATGATAGCCCAACAAAACAAGCAGATGACATGTGGACAGAGCTCCAAATTTGGTGCACCCAGATAAGAGATTAATTGGAATTGATACTAGCATAGTATTTTAAAATGAAAAAACATGCTACCTCTGGTGTTCTTGAGTTACTGGCTAAGAAATCAATTTAAGAAACCTAAGCTGAGTTGAGTGTTAACAGACAGGAAAATTTCACTAGAAACAAAGAAAAGAGTACTGAATTGCTATATGATGTCAGTTCTTCAATATGGCAATGAATACTGAATTCAAAGTTGAATTAAAAAAAGTGGAATCAACTGAAATGTGATTCTACAGAAGAATGCCGCGGATATCATGGATCGAGCATGTGAGCAATGATCAGGTTTTGGAAAGGCTGGAAAGGAAAAGGAAATTAACACTAAGCATCAGGAAGAGACAGCTAATGTTCCTGGAACATACAAGGAGGAAGGGCTTGTAGAACCTGATACTAACAGGTCATATAGAGGGAAAAAAGACAGGGAAAAACAGCGTGTAACGTACTTGACTAGCCTCGGCGGATGGATGGCAGAACGAGGGTTGCGTGGTGTAACAGGAGAAAGCATGCTAAGAGTCAATAAGGATAGGGAGACGTGGAAGGCCATGATCGCCTACGTCCTGAAAAGACAAGGCACATAGAAGAAAATCCCCATCCCCGCTGTGTTTTTTGACAAGTCATAAAATTGAAAAGATGCCTTGAAAGGAAAAGAAAAAATGAAAAAAAAAAAAGAAAGCAATTGATATTACCTATAATAAACTACATGTAACTCCATTACTGAAAGGAATTTTTCCAGCAATGGTTCTATCAATTAATGGAGAGTGCGCGGATGATGTGATGGATAAGCGCCTCGAAATAAAAACCAGCAGAGCGGAGTTTAAGATCTAGTCGAGTTTGTTACATTTACTTACGCGCAACTACCCTTTGGAAATATATGAATCAACTATATTTTATTCCTCCATCTACGGGTTCAATAGTATGTCTTTTATGGAGAAAAAAATCATTGATATTTTTAAAAAATGTTATTTCAATATTCATTTTTAAAAAATCGTAAAATCTAAAATGTTCGTATCTAAATAACCCACATAGTTTTGATAATCTTTAAAAATTAATCTGTAGAAAAAAAAAACATCGGATCAGAAAGTGCTTCACAAGAGTATTTTGAAGGTAGAAGGGTACAGTAAGGAACAATCAAGAAAACTTTGTTTTCCCAAATGAATTTTTTTTTTATGCCCTGTGTCTTTCAGGACGTTGGCGATCATGGACCTTTACTGATTCTAATCCCTTAACACCTTTCCTCTTTGTGTCTCTCCCACGCCGTGCTCCGCCATCCACTTGCCCATGAAGTATGTCTCGCGCTGCTGTTCTTTATTTCCGTCTATTCGACCCGTGCTTATTAGATTTTCCCCAGGGATTACATTAGCACTCTTCAGACTAATGTCTCTTTCTCAACATGACTGACACAGGAGAAGACTTTTCCGTAGTAGGTTGCCATTACATTCTATGGTAGCCAGCCAAAGCTATAGAACTCAATCTGTCGGGCTGTGGTGATACCGACCGAGCAAAAGCGAGGGACCGGATGTTTGCACATTAACGACCAAAAAGCAAATGACCGAAACTCGACGGTGCGCATCCGGGTTCGCGCAGATATTCCGGTTGAAAAAATAAAAATTAATTAAATATTAAATTTCCAGCCTACGCGAATTTTATTTATCGGCCAATGGGAATCCCAGAATCAAATACAAGTGTGAATCCCCAAATGATCACCTGCGATCCAAAAAGTCGAAATAAAAAGCCGATACAGAAAGCATCGTCAGACAGACCGACGCAAACCGACACACATGCACTGACTTGAGACAGATGAGAGTGATTATTATCTCTCTTGACCAAGTCAAGCGGCTACTATGTTCGACTCCCTTCAGCTCTCCTTACCTTCTTCCCTGTCTCAAAACTACTTACTGACCTAAGGAGCGAATACATCAAAGACATTCCTTACTTACAGCGCTCCCACATTCCTAAGTATTAATTCTCTTTTCAGCATTTTATTGCCATGAACATTTTAACGTACGTTGGACCTATACCTCAAGTATAACTATAATTTAAAAAAAACCCACATCTGCCGAGCGCATTTATATTTGGTGGAAAGTTCAAAGGCATTTCCTCCCGGCCAACGCACCTACAAATTAAGTATCGAATTCTCCTTGTCAGTCTTGTATTGCCACTATAGGGCTATTTAAGGCATAACTGGATAATTAGGGCATTTAAGTTAATACAACGAATTCAACTGGAATTCGGACTCCGCTCCCCGATTTTTCGTTCTGAACCGACATCCACAACGCACATCCATGTATTAAACTTTGACAAATAGTATATAGCATAAGGTTCTATTAAATGAGCAACACACTATACACTGAAATATGTTGATATTCTATTTGGGCACCTCAGCGTAATGCAATGCCTGGCAAGCTAGTCTCACTATTTCAACTGCAATGTGTCCTATGCTTTTGGCCTTTTGACACATCTAAGCTAAGCTTCAGTCTATTAAGTGCCATAAGTGATATACACTTAGGCAATCATGTTTCGAAAGAGACATGACTGACTGGGCAGATGATTATCCGTAGTAGGTTGCCATTACATTCTGCGGTAGCCTGATTGCCAGCCAAGGCTATAGAATCCAATCTGTCCAGTTATTTAACCCATAACTGGAGGGAAGAGACAGATTAATACCTTTTATAAGGGCATATGCACGTAATTGAATGCAAGGAATTCAACTGCAATTCGAACTCGGCTTACTGATTTCTCGTTCCGAGTCGATATCCACTGCACCACAACGCAAGCTTAGAAACCCTTTTTGGTATCTAATGTGCTGTAATGCTTAGCAAAGTTATCTCGCTAGAATCATTAAAATTCAGTTGTTAGTTCGATCCCCATAATCTCGGCCTTGCGCCACATCTATGCTGCGCTGATAAAATTACCTTTTCATACTCATGTCTTATACATAGAAAAATAGTATAGATATACTAGTATTTTATTAAATGAGCAACACATTATATACCGACATATATGCATGTTTTACATAATAACCTCGGTTTAGTTCAATGGATCGGCAAGCTTGTCTCGCTGCAACAGTTACGACTGAGTAGTGAGTTGGATTCTCCCTAGTTGCTCGTTTACACATCATTAACCCTCTAGGGCCATTCGTATCATAAAGTGGGGGATCAGTTCTATATTGTTATGAAGTAATAAACAGATCCCCCACTAATTACTACTTAATAATATAGTATGATAAAGGCTTCTACTTGTCATAAAGTGGGGGATCAGTTCTATATTGTTATGAAGTAATAAACAGACCCCCACTAATTACTACTTAATAATATAATATGATTAAGGCTTCTACTTGTCATAAAGTGGGGGATCAGTTCTATATTGTTATGAAGTAATAAACAGATCCCCCACTAATTACTACTTAATAATATAATATGATTAAGGCTTCTACTTGTCATAAAGTGGGGGATCAGTTCTATATTGTTATGAAGTAATAAACAGATCCCCCACTAATTACTACTTAACCCTCTAGGGCCATTCGTATCATATTTGATACAGTATTTCCCTATAAGGAAACATTTGGTATTTCCCTATAAGGAAACATTTGGTATTCATTGACTGAGCAGTCAGTACTGCTTTCATTTGAAATTTATAAAATATTTCTCTTAACCCTCTAGGGCCATTCGTATCATATTTGATACAGTATTTCCCTATAAGGAAACATTTGGTATTTCCCTATAAGGAAACATTCGGTATCCATTGACTAAGCAGACAGTACTGCTTTCATTTGAAATTTATAAAATATTTCTCTTAAAAAATTTTTCAGGAAAATATTTCTTTCAAGGCTTGTTTTCATACTGTATCAAATATGATACGAATGGCCCTAGAGGGTTAATAACTTACGAATTAATAATTACATAATTCGTAAAGTGAGGGGGTGAGTAAATGCCCATTTTTGACAGATAAACAGAGTGCGATGGATAAATAGTCAGCTAAATGACGTGAAATTGAAAATAATATCTAATTTTTGACAAATTTACCAGTGTGCGATGGATAAATTATCGTCATATTGACGCCGAAATGAAAACAACACAGACGTCTCATTTTAACAGATATATTTATCAAAATTCTCCCAAGGAATAAATTAAAGCAATAAAGAGGAGATTTATTTAATGTCTGAGAAACTCAACAATAAATTCGGTAATTCTTTTTTCATCAGAACGATCATCGTATGTTTTCCGAGCTGCTGCATCTTCGTAATCACCATTAACCTCATCCAACTCTTTTGGAATCCTCTGCAATATTTTCAGATTTACACTTAAACACTTTGAAATGCTCGTATTAGAGCTTCCGACGCAAATGCTAAGAGACAACATGCCATTTCCAAATTTCTAGCGGAGTTAATTGCGAATTTTTTTCCAATAGACGGTGCCCAACTGACTCTCCGTCAACAAAATCCAAAACAAACAATGCACATGCGCGAAATTAAAAATACAAGATGGCGACATTTTTTTCATCGCAACCTGTATAAAAATATATGTATTATATAATTGGTGCACTTCGACGTAGCATAATGGTTAGCATTTGTCGCTACAACAGATTGAGTAGTGACTTTGAGCCACACTGGACGTTTTGTATATTCGGCCAAGTGTCACATATAGGTTACACTTAATATATATATATATATATATATATATATATATATATATATATATATATCGAATGTAGACAATCAGAAATAAGCACTTAAAGAGTGAAACCAATTGCAAAATTTCTGACAAATGGTCTGATTGCAAAAAAAAAAAAAATGTTCTTCAACAAGATTCTGGAGTTGATGTACTAAATATAACATCAATCAAATAAGTATCTAATTTTATTAGTAAATTCCTTGCATTCACTGACGCGCGAATACCCTTGGGAAGGGTATTAAGCCGTCTCTTCTCTTCAATGGGTTAAATAACAGGACAGATAGGGTTCTATAGCCTTAGCTGACAAACAGTCTACCTCAGAAAGTAATGGCAACTCACTGCGGTATAATCTTCTTCCTAGTCAGTTATGTTTCTATCGAAACATGATCGCCCAGGTGAGTATCACGTATGGCACTTAAATGACTGCATGATATATATATATATATATATATATATATATATATATATATATATATCATTCAGTCAGTATATATATATATATATATATATATCATTCAGTCAGTATATATATATAAATATATATATATATATATAGGTATTACAGCGGATTAATATAATTAACATTAGTAACTTAGCTGATTGATTTTCACCTCACTGTTGACACACATACACACACACACACACACACACATATATATATATATATATATATATATAATATATTAGGAGCGGATTAATATAATTAACATTAGTAACTTAGCTGATTGATTTTCACCTCACTGTTGACACACATACACACACACAGATATATATATATATATATATATATATATATATATATAGGTATTACAGCGGATTAATATAATTAACATTAGTAACTTAGCTGATTGATTTTCACCTCACTGTTGACACACATACACACACACAGATATATATATATATATATATATATATATATATATATATATATATGAGAAAGAGTGAGAGGTGAATATAACAAAACAAATAAAAAAAAGCAAGGTTCATATGAAGACATGCATTAGCACACCGAAGTGTGTCTTTTTTTATATTTTATTTTATTGTATTTTATTTTTTTGTTAATACAAGCAGTGGTCGTTGTCATGGTTCTAGGCACGTAGACAGAAAAACAAGCCCAAGTTCAGTTGTTGTTTGGTAATTGCTTTGTTTGCGGTGTTTCTTCCTGCATTTTGACGTGAAGACATCAGAAAAGATGAGAAGTGAATGCGATGTGCTCGCTTAATTACGTCTTGTTCATGCACTGGGTCGTTTAATCAAGAAGTAGGCCGGCCGGTTTCGACTCAGTGTAAGACGATCCCTACCCCAACCGCTCAACAGTTATTCTACTACGCATGCGCAATACTTTTCATGAACTGTAAACAAATGCACACACACCCACGCATGCGCGGGGACACACACACACGCACACATAGATATTTGTTCTTCATCTTGGTGACGTGTTTCTTTAGGACGTCGTCGATCATGGCTTTCCACCTATCCCTATTCCTAGTGGCTCTTAACACGCCTTCTATTAGCCCACTAATACTCTGCTCTGCCATCTACTTTCTCAAGCCTATCAAGTATGCTACGTTTGCTTTCCTCTGTTTCTCCTTCCTTCTATCTAACCTCTGAGTATTAGATTCTCCAAGCTTTTCTTCCTCATTATATGTCCCAGGAACCTTATCTGTCTTTTCCTGATATTCAATATTAGTTTCCTTTTCATTTCCTTCCTCTCCAAAACCTCATCATTGCTCACGTGCTCGGTATACGCAGCATCTTTATGCAAAACCACATTTCGTTTCCATCAAATCTCTCCTTCATCTATGAGAAAATATCCAGCATTCACTGACAAATCGAAGAACAGCCATCACATTACAATCCAGTACCGTTCTCTTTGATTCCAGTGAAATTTTCCTGTCTCTCAATACCCTTCTCAACGTCTGGAACGCGTCCTTCGCCTTCGGATCTCAACGTCGTACTTTTCGTCTTATGTTAGAACACTGATTGATATTCTAAACGTAGTTTAGACGAGACAGAATGCCGAAAGTATGAAACACCTTCCTATTATGAGACCTAAAAAGAAGCTCATCTTTATTGATTTTTTAGGAAGACGATTTAATAAGTTAAGGCGTCCATCACAGCTCATCAGTGCGGCTAGGCATCGACTTGTTTCGAACCTGGATATATATATATATATATATATATATATATATATATATATCCGTAATGAATTAGAATACTCTTAGCCACTGGCGTGTGTACATTGTACATAAAATGCTAAAAGACTGTTTTCTTCTACCGAGCGCTCATCGCTCAGAGGCAGAGTCGCCTACTGATGCCAAATCTGTCGGTTTTCAATCCTGGCTAAAAAGCAATCGGATGTCTAACTGTACTGATGAGCTGTGATATAGCGAAACAGATCTATCTGCGGATGACTATGTATGCTCTCACAACATGATTGAGCACTCTGGAAGAATGGTAGACTTCGAAAAAACAGTAGTAACTCTAGCATCTACGCATCGTTCATTCAGTAATGAATTAGGACACTCTCAGTCACTGGCGTGTGTACATTGTACATAACGTGCTAAAATCTGCCTTCTTCTACCGAGCGTAGAATCGCCGACTGACGCCAAAAATCCTGGCTAAAAAGCTATCGGATGTCTAACCGTACTGATGAACTGTGATGTCTGCGGATGACTATATATATAATCAATTCACATCCATTCACGCGCGATATAAGGAAGGTCAATAAAGAGCAATACACTAGATAAATCACCTTCGACACAACAACACAAAGCAACACAAGATAAGTAAGTCAACACAACAAAAGGAATTAAACATCTATGGAACAAGTCACATATAAAAATATTGAATTACACAAAGCTCCATATAAATAAGTATAAGACACAACAACAGGTTGAAAAAATCCACTGAGGAGCGAGAACGTCATAATAGTGCTTTCACGAAACTTCAAAGTCGACATAACTCTGCTCAGTTAAGTAACAAACTTCTCCACTTTTAATGAAAAAAAAAACCTTCCGAAATTCCATTTCCACTATTAAATTATGTAAGGTTTATGGTAGGGGAGAATTATTTCATATATAAAAGTGCCTCTCTTATCGCAAAATTCTTTTAACATTGTGATTTAAATAGTATCCTGTATTTTTTACTAAGAAAGCGTACGAAAATTGAAACGCTGCTCGAACACTCTGACAAGCCTTACAAATACATCGCGATTATTGTTAATGTCAGCATTTCAACTGTCAGTTTTGTTATCAACGTGAAGCAACAAACTAGATCTATAAGTCCAAAACTTATAAGAAAATGCGATCGGAAGAGAAAAACAACGCCAATAGACAAGATATACGTAATCAGAGAAAGAGTGAAAGATCCCAAGGAGACATTATTTCTTTAGTTTCTATTAGTTTTCACAAGGTATATATATATAAGTGGCTGAAAGCGCTCGGAAAATTAAGAATTGTGTATATTTGTAAGGTTTGTCTGCAAGCCTGTGTGCATATGTGTAAATAAGTTTGCGTATATAAGTGTGCGAATAGATATATATATATATATATATATATATATATATATATATATATATGTGTGTGTGTGTGTGTGTATATATGTGTGTGTGTGTGTATTTATATACATATGTATTGTTGTAAATATATATATATATATATATATATATATATATATATATGAGACAGCTGAAATTTTTAGTACACATAATGAGGAAAGAGAGCTTGGAGAATTTTTTATTTACAGAACAGATTGTAGGCAAGGAAGACAGACAAACCCACCTATAGAACTTTATTAAATGAATGGCCAGACAAGATTTACGAAACCTAACAAAAACGCAAGACCTAAAACATACAAATATATATATATATATATATATATATATATATATATATAAATGTATATATCTATACTAGCAGTATAGCCCGGCGTTGCTCGAGTGTAATGAAAGCTTTAAAACTAATCCATGGTCCTGGAGCTCAGACTCTTTGGACGTTGGCAAGAAAGACTAAAAAGCAATATTTGTTTCCAGTTAAAGCGAAACCGTAGACTGAAAGAAAAAATGAATGGATGTAAGTCAAATTTTTTAATTTTGGTGAGGATCGGATAAAAATTGTGGATTTGTATAAAGGACATACAAACAGATAAACATACACACACACAAACATCTTGCCTTATATATATATATATATTATATATATATATATATATATATATATATATATATATTATCGAGTTTCTGCACAATTGTAAGAACTGCAACCTTGAAACTTCTGAATGTCTTTGTCTATGAGTGTATCAAATGTGATTAAAATCTACCCACTCCTTCTATAACCCGAATTTTTCGATTATCGATTTTCGATATTTATCGGGGTACCTCGACACGAAACCTAGCTAAGAACACTCGCAGACGCTTATATTACAACTGTGTAAATTTTCAAGAAAATTGGTTCAACCGTTTCGGAGTCTATAGGTAACGGACACACACACTCACTGACACACACACATAAAGACAAAGTTCCATTTATAAAATAAGTTTATATATATATATATTTATTACGGAAATCAACGAATTTTAACTAAACTTGGTTATAAGCAACCGACAATTTGAAATGAAACAATTCATTTCATCTATATATATATATATATATATATATATACATATGGTGTTTAGAGAGTAAAATAAGAGATCAGTTTGTATATTATTCAAATGAATTAGCAGCTAAATATCAACAACGTTTGCCAGTTTTCTAATCTTTTAGCCTGATTCATGATGGTAGCTTTATCATAATCATGAGTGTTCTTTCAACTTGAAAGCACTATTCTAACCAGTGTAATTTCTCATATTCATATTGTTCTTATCTCTTATCAATCTGTTTGAAAGATAATTTGTGTTTTGCTAAATTACGAAAATGCTTCAGAACTTCCATGCTCTTCTAACTTTTGTCGGGGAATGGTGGAATTTTATTAATAGTTCTTTTAATGTCTTTTAGTGTGTGTACGATGGCTTTTCGTCCGATGTCCATGGAAATTCTTCTTCCGTTTCATAATATTTACTGATTCCAAAATTATTAATTTCGATATTTATATGAAAACCAGAGTTTTGGTTTCTTAGTGATCACGTACATCAATGTTATAACAAACAATAACCGAAGCCAATAATTCTTTATTTCCTTTTTTTGGTCCTCAAACATAAAATGTCCCAGCGATAAAATCTTTATATTTACACCATTGTGCAAATTTATAAAAAACAACTGCTTTAGTTTTTTTTCTTTCACTACACAGTCAGTTTTATACCTACTGGAGTCACAGGGTGTAATCAATTGCTACTTTTTCCGTAGATTAAGTAAGTTGCAGTAGTGTACAGTAATATGAATGTACTTTCGTGGTGTATGATTAAATTAGTTTGACCATGAAAATTATTGCGTCGTCCGTGATTGCATTATATTTTTATCACGCCCAGACACTATAGTCTCGACCATGGATTAGTTGACCTGCGGTCATTTTCTGCGATGGACGTTACTCAAAAGAAGTGTAGAAAAATTGTAACGCTGCTCGAAACACATTGGCTGGCCTTACAGAGATCGCAGATATGGTTGGTGTCAGCGTTTCAAGTGTTAGTCGCGTCATCAAGGCAAAGGAAAAAACTCGATCCATAGTCTAAAACGTAAAGAAAAATGCGATCGTAAGAGAAAAACAACGCCAAGAGACGACGTATACGTGATGAGAAAAGGTGTGAAAGATCCTGTTTTGTTTCAATTTGTTTGCACAAGGATTTAGTTGGGGAGAGAAGATGTCAAATTTTAAAGGTTGGTAACAGGAGGAGTCATTACTTTTTCGTCGAAGTGCCTTCCAGAAGCTAAGCAAAGTGTTTAAAAATGATCAAATTCGTTAGAAAGAAAGAGTTCTGAGCAGTTCTGGAAAAATCTGTCCTCCTGTACTGAAGTAAATGATAGACAATCTGTTCACAGAGTAAAAAGAGACTTAACGCAAAATAATTTTGCTTCTACAGAAGGATACTGAGAATACTATGTATAGAACATGTGTGCAACGACGTGGTTTTACAAAAATGAACACAAAAACGACACTTATGATTAATATCAGGATGAGGCAGTTAAAATTTCTAGTGCATATAATGAGGAAAGAAGGTTTGAAGAATTTGATACTCACAGGACAGGTTGAAGGCAGGGAGGACAGAGGAACCCACCTATAGAGCATTATCCCAACTTCGCAGATCAGATACAGTCATTTTCTCACCGGCGCAATGTAGCTTTCCTGTGTCTCATCTACAAATACTTTCACGGCTTCTGCTCACTGGTGCTCTCTATACATGAATTTACTCGAGCCACAAGATTATCAACTGCGTCCTATGCAAGGAATGGAGTTCATATACCCCAGTGATTGCAATAAAAGGTTCGGTTCGAAATTCCTAGCACCTGAACAAGCGTACAACGGCCTAAACATCGTACAAATGGCAACACAAATGAGGATAATAGTCCGAATAACGTAGATCTTGATGAACATTTTCTGAAAAATGAATTAGCCGAATAGGTCCAATTGATTGGCCAGCACGTTCATCTCACTTGACCAGACTGGATTTGGAATATACTCAAAGACAAAGGTTATAGTCGAAAAACAAGAACTTTTATTAATTTGATAAATTGCATAAGAAATGCAAAGCATTAATACGCAAAAAGACTTAAGCAAAATGATTGTCAAAGCGTTAGCGGTAGACTCCAAAAGTTTGTAAATTGTGATGGACAACATTTTCATCAGCTGCGTTAATAAAATTTAGAGTTTTTATATTATAGTACTCAATAAATTTTAATTGTCAATGTAATAATTGTATTATTAAATACATATAATCTCAAAAAGAAAGTTATCATTTACTTTTTTTTTAATCATATCACCCCGAGCAAGGCGGTAACGCCACTGATGTGCAAGGGGGCTACATAAGAGTAAAAAGATTAAAGAAGTGTGAAGAGAAGGACGAACCAGTTAGAAAGGAACAAGAGAAGAATGGGAATATGACAGTTGCAAATGTGGAGAGAAAGGAAAGGATATACATGGCGGCGTGGAAAGAACTAGGGTCAAGTAGTTAAGAGATGAGTATTGACCTTGCATTTAAATTCCTGGAGATTGTAGCCGTCAGGAAAGCAAGAATAAGCAAGCCAGTTCCACAGGCGGAAGTGCGAGAAAAGAAGCTGGAGGAGTAGATTTGTCGTCTGCATTTGGTTGATCTAACTGTGAATGGGTGAGACCTGTTGTAAACACCTGTTGCGGAGGCACCAGTGACGGAAGTTCGTTGGAGCAGAAACCATGGAAGCATTTATAGAACAGACAAAAGGAAGCCAAATCTCGTCGGTGGGAAAGTGGCTGTAGTCGAACCGCCAAGTCAGTACCTATCACATTCCTGATTTTGCTTTGGAGCCTGTCAAGAACACGGAGATGAACAGCGGAGGCACCTGACCATATATGGCAGCAGTACTACATACACGGATGTGCGTTGTGGTACAGTGGATATCGGCTCGGAACGAGAAATCGGGGAGCCGAGTTCGAATTCCAGCTGAATCCATTGTATTCACTTCCGCGCAAATACCCTTGGGAAAGGTATTAATCCGTCTCTTCCCCCAAGTTATGGGTTAAATAATAGGACAGATTGGTCGGCAACCAGTCTACCGCAGAAAGCAATGGCAACCTACTGCGGGATAATCTTCTGCCCAGTCAGTCATGTCTCTTTTGAGACATGACCGCCCAAGCGTGTATCACGTATGGCACTTAACTGACTGACTACATACACGGACGAATGGTTGATTTGTAAATATGCAGGATGGTTTCAGGTGGGAAAAATATCCTGGCCCGACACAGTGACCCATCCTTCCTAGCAGTGTATTTTGCTATTGACTCAATGTAGTGTTTCCACTTGAGATCAGAAGAGAGGGTAAGGCCGAGGAGGCGCAGAGTATTGCTCTCGGGGAGACTCGCTTGGTCCTGGAGGCAAGAGAGGTTGCCTGTGATGATTGACAGACAGCAGCTTGGTCTTAGACGCATTGAAATTTACTGTCCACCTATTTTTGGACCACCCTGTATATTTCAAATGTTTTCAACCACCCTGCATAACTCAAATGTTTTCATAACGTCTTCAGGTCTTGAAGTTGAAAGATGAAATATAAAATGAAAGCTTTTTATTTTTTTTTTTTTATTTTTTATTTTTTTTTTTTGTGTTTGTTTGATTACTTAATAACAGATATGCGTCGTGGTGCAGTGGATATCGGCTCGGAACGAGAAATCGGGAATCCGAGTTCGAATTCCAGTCGTATTCCTTGCATTCACTTAGGCGTAAATACCCTTGGGAAAGGTATTAATCCGTCTCTTCCCTCCAGTTATGGGTTAAATAATTGGACAGATTGGGTTCTGTAGCCGTGGTTGGCAACCAATCTACCACAGAAAACATTGGCAACCTACTGCGGGATAATCTTCTACCCAGTCAGTCATGACTCTTTCAAGACATGATAGCCGAAGCGTGTATCACGTATGGCACTTAACTGACTGACTTAATAACTGACTACGACTGAAAAGTGATTTTCATTGGACAACCTACATCTATCATTTTATAAATGCCCTTAAGAATCTATAAAAAATAATTAAAGGGAATGTTGTTTATCTTTTTTCCTAGATTGTTGAGAATATATTTTCACTTCTTCTTCTTCTTCTATGTGCCCTGTCCCTTCAGGACGTAGGCGATCATGGCTCTCCACGTCTCCCTATCCCTTGTGGCTCTTAGTATGTTTGCTCCTGTTGCTCCTGGCAACCCCCGTTCCGTCATCCACCTGATCAGACCCTGCAAATATGTTATCCGCTGCCTTCCTCTGTCTCTCCTTCCTTCTATCTGACCAGTCAGTATCAGGTTCTCCAGGCTTTCCTTCCTCATTGCATGTCCCAGGAACTTCAGTTGTCTCTTCCTGATGCTCAGCATCAATTTCCTTTTTGTTGCCATTCTTTCTAACACTTCGTCGTTGCTTGTATGCTCAGTCCACGATATCCGTAGCATCCTTCTGTAGAACCACATTTCGGCCGCTTCCAGTTTTGTCCTCATTTTCGATGATATTGTCCAGCATTCACAGCCGTACTGAAGAACTGACATCACGTAGCAGTCTAGCACTCTTTTCTTCGTTTCTATTGAGATCTTCCTGTGTGTTAGTATTTTGCTCATAGTTTTCTGATTAAATATTTTTTATAGATGTCTGAGCAAATATTATTCTTTGCTTTCTATTTTTCGTAGATTTCTTAGTTTATATTTTCCTATATTTCATAGTTTATATTTTTCCTATATTTCACAGTTTATATTTTTACTATATTACATAGTTTATATTTTTCCTATATTACATAGTTTATGTTTTTCCTATATTACATAGTTCATATTTTTCCTATATTACATATTTTATATTTTTCCTATATTTCATAGTTCATATTTTTCCTATATTTCATAGTTTATATTTTTCCGATATTGCATAATTCTTTTTCCTACATTTCTGATTATATATTCTAAAATGACAAATATATTTTATCCAGTGAAAAAGTTCCTTTCTGAATCAGAAAAGATGCAATGAATAACATAATTTAAAACCCCTTAGTTTTTTTTTAATTTATGAATTTTTATCTCGACAATATTAAACTGTTAGGGACATATATTGGAAGCAGTCAGTCGTAAGAACTTCCGCTTAAATCGAATGTCGTGTTCTTCTCAGATTGACTATTGTAAGTGTGTTCGATCCTGACTGTGTACACCAAAAGTTTATCTGTGTAGCACATTAACGTTAGTAGTAAAAATTTATATGAAATATTTGTGCGCTCTGTTGAGAAAGAAGTACATTTAATGTTCTTTATGTGATTTTTAAGAAAAAAATAAAAACCGCTCTCGATGTACCCACACGAATATACTTTACAACGCGCTAAATATACTAAAATTAAGTCAGTCAGTTAAGTGCCATACGTGAAAAACGCTTGGGCGATCATGAATCGAAATTGGCACGACTGACTGGGAAGATGATGATCCCGCAGTAGGTTGCCATTGCTTTCTGCGGTAGACTGGTTGCCGGCCAAGGCTATAGAACCCAATCTGTCCTATTATTTAACTCATAGCTAGAGGGGGAAGAGATGTATTATATTATTAATTAGTAATTAGTGGGGGATCAGTTTATTACTTAATAACAATATACAACTGATCCCCCACTTTATGACCAGTAGAAGCCTTAATCATGATTCCAACTATTATATTCAGTCAGTCATTTAAGTGCCGTACGTGATACACGCTTGGGCGGTCATGTCTCGAAAGAGACATGACTGACTGGGCAGAAGATTATCCCGCAGTAGGTTGCCATCGGCTCCCCCTTTATTCGTTACGAGCCGATATCCAATGCACCACAACGCACATCCTTAAATTTAAGTACAAACTTATATAATTGATATGGAAAACACTAATACTATTTTGAAAAGAAACAAGTGAAAATTAGTGAAAATATTTTTTATAGTAATTGTAACATTTGGCTTGACAGACAAACTTACACTGGTGGGCTTGGAAAAAAACCAACAAGAGAAGTTAAAATACAAGATAGACTACTTAACCATCGGCAACCGACTTCATAATGAAATTGTTTTATGTAAAATTTATCTAATCTTTGACTCTGAGAGTAAATACCTCCCAGTTATATGCAAATTCAGAGTAACATTTTGTTAATTCTCAGTAGCCGAAACGGCAATTCGACAAAGATAAAATAAAGAATAAAGACAAGAAAAATGTAGTAAAAAACATATAGATAAATCTTTGGCAAAGACCAGAAAATCCATTTGGAACACCTTAAGGAAATCACTAGGGATCAAAGTAAAAGTCATTTCTAGGAATGAACAGCGAAAAAAAAAAAAATACGTGGCCGGTGAAATACTCGACCTGAAAGAAAACAAAGAAAAAATAGATAATGTCAAGTAATAGAACAAAATAAATGCGATTTAAAATAACTAAACAAAATCAACTAAAAAAATGTGTAAAACCACTCGAAAGATGAAATGTACATAGACTGTAATATTCGAAAATGAACAAATACCACGTTTGTACAAAATATAAAGCAAATCAGGATAGAAGAGATGCTCACCAACAAGATATAAAAAATATGAATGAAGAAAAATCAGAAGAAATGAAGAAAATGCTACTACAGATACGGAATGAATATACAAAAGAATGCTAAAAAGAAATCAAAAATAAATAAATAAATAAATAACTCACGCTTAAATCACAACAAAAAGAAACATAAACAAACCTGTAATATTTAAATTTTTAATTATATTAGCAAGAGCTACAGTAAACAGGATAAAAAAAAGAACTGGATATTTAAATAGAAATACTTTGTGTTTAGGGCCAAACAGCTTGAAAAGTTTAACAAATTAATAAACCAAAACGAAAATCTTGCAATGGTGCTGATGCTAAATATATTGATTATTTAAGTTGTATATAAATAACATTCTTGGTTTTGTTACTGTTATAACCAAAATTCACATTGGTCTTTTCTTCTAAGTTTCTTAGGCTAACTTCTGTAGTATGTTCAGTTTCTGAAATTATATAGTTTTTTTTCTTTTTGCAGCATATCGTACATGACAATATAAGATAAACATATCTGCCCATCTTACTTTGTACCCGCTACTAATATATTCTGGTTTTGGTTTATTTTGTTTTAAGGTATATCAACCTGAGTGAATTATTTAATACCGTAAAAAATTTAGGATAGGTTTGCATGACTAGAGTATGTTGTATTTGTAAGAAATATAATTTGTACATCAGGTTTATTGACTTTTTTTTTTAGTTTTGGTTTATTTTCTTTTATGGCTTATCAACACCAATATATATATATATATTTAATGACGACAAAACTTTCAGATTAGTTTCGTAGAAATAGGACATGCATTCTTTGTCAGGAATTTCTTTTTAGATCATGTTTTATTGGTGTATTTTGTTTTTTTTTTTTTGGGGGGGGGGGGGTTACGCTGTATTCACCTAAATAAATCATTTAATGCTGACATTTATCAGAATAGTTTCGTATGAATAGAATATGTATCCTTTGAAAGTAATCAGTTTTTTAATCATGTTTTATTTTCGTATTTTTGGTTTTGGTTTGTACTGTTTTAATACTGTTTGGTTTGTACTGTTTTAATACATACCAATCTCAATGTCATTTAATTAGTATGCCAATATAATACCAAGATTCTTTAGGATATCTTCGTGTGAACAGAATTATTTTTTATGAGAAATTAGTTGTAGATCAGTTTTCCTTCGTGTATTTTTCTTTTGGTTTATTTTATTTTCCGGTATATCAACACCCATGGGTTATTTAATGCCAACAATTTTCAAAAATAGATTCGTATAAATAGAATATGTAATCTTTGTAACAAATTACCTTGTAAATTAGGTTTAATTGACGTATTTTTGACCTTGGTTTATTTTGTTTTATGGTATATCAACCTGAATGCGTTATCTAATTGCAACAAGTTATTTTTAGGATATGTTCTTACGAATAGAATATATATTCTTTATAATTTTTTTTTTTTATGTTAGGGTGAGTTGACCCATTTTTGGTTTTGATTTATTTTGTTTTACGCCGTATCGATATCACTGGTTTATATAGTGCTAACAAAATGGGTACAATATATTCATATGAATAGAATAACAATTCGGTAAATTTTCGTTTTAGGTCCCGAAGGCTTTTCCCCCTTCAAATTTATCCAAAATAGCATTATTTCTGTGCAAATGTATATGCTGAACTCAAATCAACAATTAGTTATTGAAGAAACCAAACTTTATTGATCTGATTGACCAGAAAAAATCGAACTACCTCTCGCACTTTCTGTCTCCCGTAACTCTCACGAAGTCATGTAATTAACTTCTGAATGACTTTCAGCGTAGGCAACAAATTTCGGCCTATTTTCGGCCTATTTACTTTTTTTACAGAAATTTCCGCCTATTTACTTCCTGTAATGAAAGTAATACGCGATTTATTTCTACGCGTATTACTTTCATTACACGAAGGCGGAAATTTCAGTAAAGGAAGTAAATAGGCCGAAATTTTATTGCCTACGCCGAAAGTCATTCTGCAGTTAATTACATGACTTCGTGAGAGTTACGAGAGACAAAAAGTGCGAGAGGTAGTTCGATTTTTTTCTGATCATTAAGTTCAATAAAGGTAGGTTTATTCAATAACTAATTGTTGATTGAGTTCAGTATATACATTTGCACAGACATAATGCTATTTTGGATAAATTTGAAGGGAGAAAACCTTCGGGACCTAAAACGAAAGTTTACCATAAATTCTTTGTAAGAAATGAGTTTATAGATCAGGTACTATTTTATAATTTTCTTTTAGGTCATATCAATTTCAATGTGTTATTTAATACTAAATATATTTTTATGGTAGATTCGTCTAAATAGAATATGTATTTATTACTGGTATTTTTAATATAAAAAGGTATTTTTTTTATACTTTCATAGTGTTTTGAGCCTAGTTTGAGGGCTACTTACTTTTTCTTTGCTGGGACCTGAACATGTGCTACCAGACCTTGTCAGAGGGGACCTGGAAACAACAGCAATTAAGAGGTGGTACAACACTCGTTGGATGTGCGTTGTGGTGCAGTAGCTATCGATTCGGAACGACAACTCAGGGAGCCGAGTTTTTTTTTTATCATGTCACTCAGAGCAAGGCGGTAACGCCACTGATGTGCAGGGGGCTACGTAAAAGATTGGAAAAAAGACTTGCATTTACTTACGCACAAATGCCCTTGGGAAAGGTATTAATCCGTCTCTTCCCTCCGGTTATGGGTTAAATAATAGGACATATCGGGTTCTATAGCCTTGGGTGGAAACCATTCTACCGCAGAAAGCAATGGCAACCTACTGCGGGATAATCTTCTGCCCAGTCAGTCATGTCTCTTTCGTGACATGATCGCCCAAAGCGTGTATCACGTATGGCACTTAACTGACTGACTGAAATTTTGGTAAAAGATACGTAATTGTTTTACAAGCCCTTTCTATTTTTGAGTATGCATTCATTATTTTTATTGGTTTGCTCTCAGTATAATTTCTGGGTTATGTTAATATTTTTCCTAAATGAAGCAAAGTTGCCTAGCACGTTCTTCGAACATTACTTGTAAAATCCTTATTACTTTCTTGACATAGGTATTTGTTTATATGCCTATATATTCTCCCTCGACTCGTTATTGTTAGTTGTTGTACACAGCTCTTGTGTATTCGCCTCATTTCTCAAGACGCTGTTCCTTCCTCATCTCCCCATAACACAGCATCTATTTCTTGAGAGGATTACTTGATTCGGTTGTATGCTTTCCATTTGTGGAACATTGAACAAATGCTAACAGACAGTCTCTTCTTCCCGCTGTAAATCTGTCTACACGTTGGCTTTGTGGAGGTGCGTGTGTGTTTTTGTTTTTATTAAACGCGACCAGGGCTCGTTTCCATGCGTCAGATGCGTTTATGTTCTTTTCCGTGGCCGTGTCGGCCCCCGGGCTGTGTACTGAAAGTTAACATTTCGGCTAGGAGCGCTGGTGACTGGATGAGGTTGGGTCGGAAATACAAAGAGAGAGAGAGAGAGAGAGAGAGAGAGAGAGAGAGAGAGGAAAATATATATAAGACAATGAAAGTTCTTTTTCCAGTTGCCCTCCGGGCGCCTCTACTGACGACATGTCTTACGGCGCCATTAGTGAAGATTACTTCCGGGAGAGTCAGGCAGTTGCGAAGAAAAAGTAAATAAGATTGAGAAAAGAAAAAAAAATGGTAAACCAAAAAAAACAAAAAGGGTTGAGAAAAAGGAAAAGGTTTACAACGACAGAAGGAAGTAACAATGTATGAAATAGCGTTACAATATAAGAAAATAACGAGAAAGGATTGAGTGAATTAATGAAAAACGTATCGAACAACCACATGTAAGAAACGGCTATAATTGTTAAGTTCAGCCATCCGCCAGAAGCTCATCAAGTAGATGACTCGATGCTTACCACTATATCTACCCTATATCTGCCCCTATATATCTTGCCTTCAATATACTCTGTTCGCTTTATTACTACAAGTAATCCCGCTTGACCCATAGGCACAAAACTGATACCCTCTGTCGTAAAATTTCTAACTTCTAAGATTTTACTTTTTAATTTTATATTTAAGTTTCAGTTTAAATTAAATTAAAATATTACTAGAAGAAATACTTTACATCTTATTGCTGCACGTTTTATCATTGGTTGAATCATGTCACGGACAGACACTGCTCTTATTATAGTATATTAACATTAAGATATAAAATTGTGACGGACGGACGGACGGACAGACGCGGCTTCTCTTGTAGTATAGACTTTCTTTAAGATTGCCTCGTTGATTCGAAAGAGGTTTCAGTATCCTTCGGCAGAATCACATTTATGCGCCCACCTCTCAGTTTTCTTCTCGTCAGTGGGGTGATTGTCCAACATTTAAAAAATTATATTTTACCAAAAAAAAAAAAAAAAAATTACTTAAAAAATAACATTTTACCAAATACGTAAAGAAATGTTTTCCGTAAAAAGTAAAAAAAATATTTTAACAAAAATAAAAACAAAAATGAGAAAAACATGGAGGAGGAAGAAAACGAAAACGTGTAGGAGGAAGTGAAGAAAAAGGGGAAGAGGAGGAAGTGAAGAAAAAGGGGAAGAGGAGGAATTGAAGAAAAAGGGGAAAAGGAGGAGAAGGAAAAGAAGAAGAAGAAAATGAAGACGAAGAAGAAGAAGAAGAAGAAGAAGAAGAAGAAGAAAATGAAGACGAAGAAGAAGAAGAAGAAGAAGAAGAAGAAAATGAAGACGAAGAAGAAGAAGAAGAAGAAGAAGAAAATGAAGACGAAGAAGAAGAAGAAGAAGAAAATGAAGACGAAGAAGAAGAAGAAGAAGAAGAAGAAGAAGAAGAAGAATACACAATGTTTACAACAAATAAAAGTTTTACCAAAAAGTAAATAATATATTTCACAACATAAACAAATAAATATCTTACCAAATAAATAAAGGTATTATCAAAAAGGGAAAGAAATATTTCACCAAAAAATAAATATTTCCACAATAAAAGAAAATAAATATTTCGTCAAAAACGTAAATGTTTTATCAAATTATTAAATAAATGTTTCATTAAATAAATAAGGAAATGCTTTATAAAAAGAGAACTGTTTTACCAAATAAGTAAATAAATGTTTACCAAATAAAGAAGTTTTTTGCGAAATAAATAAATAGCTGTTTCAACAAATAACTAGAAAAAAAAACAAATCTTTTACAAAAAAAAAAAATGTTTAACCAAATGAGTAAATTAATGCTTTAACAAATATGTACAAAACCGTATTACCAAAACAGTAAAAAGTTCTTTTACTAAATAAGTAATGTTTTACCTAAAAGGTCCCACCCTTTTACAGTTAAATCAACTAAATGCAGTTGCCATTTCTACTCTTGTAGCTTCCGTTCTCGCACTTCCCACCTGCGGAACTCCCTTTCGTATACTTGTTTCCCTGATGGCTACAATCCCCAAGAATCTTAATGCAATGTCAATTCCCATATCTTATCCACTTGACTTCAGTTCTTCTCTCGTCCTTTCCCCATCACCCTGTGTATCTTGTTCTTTTTCTAATCTCACTCTACCCTCACACTTGTATTCCCATCCTTCTCTTGCTCTTTCTCCGACACCATCTGTTTGAGATTGATCAGGAAAACAGTTCTTTAAGAGGCATGTGAATTCATGGCTTCTTCTTCGACGAGCTTAGCTCACTGATGCCCCGTCCACAAGAATTTACTCGAGCAACCAAACTGGCAACAGGTCCAACCCTTTTACAGTTAAATCAACTAAATACAGTCGCTGCTTCTACTCCATCAGCTTCCTTTCTCGCAGATCCCGCCTGTGTAAATCCCTTCCATATACTTGCTTTCCTGATGGTTACAATCTTCAAGGATTTAAATGCAATGTCAGTTCCCATCTCTTATCCACTTGACTTCAGTCCTTCTCTCGCCCTTTCCCCATCACCTCGTGTATTTGTTCTTTTCCTTTCTCACTCTACTCTCGCAACTCTTTTCACGCTGGTATTCCCATACTTCTTTTGCTCTTTCTCCGACATCCATTATAATCGGTTCGTTTTTTTTCTTCGCTCTTCTCCTGCTTAAACTTTCACTCTACTCTTTTATAGCCCTCTGCTCACGAGTGGCGGTACCGTCTTGCTTGAAGTGAAACAATTAAAAAAGTAAATAAATGTTTTAATAAATAAATAAATAAATGTTTAGCCAAAAATATGAAGAAATTATACACAAAATAAATAAACGAAATATTTACCTAAAAAGTAAAAAAAAATTGATCAAATAAAGAAAATGTGAAATCATTGTAGTCGTTAGAATATATTAGTTTGTACAAGAAATGATTGAATGAATTAATGAAAAAGTAAAAAGAAAAACGTAAAAAAAGGAAAAGAAAACAAGACAAATACTTCTAAAATGCCCAACATATAAAGTATGTCTATAATTACTTTTTCATTTTTTCCACCGCCGTAACCATAGTTTTCCTTTGTATACCTTTACAAAATTTTACACGTTGAATTTTTCTGAATAACTTTCTTCTTTGGTACATAGATTTTGAATTTATGCAAGGTACTGGATTGGCAGCAACTTTCAATATTTTAAAGTTGATTGATTGATCGATTTGTTAGCTTTAATATCAACTTCTTATGGGTCGTTCAATGCCAAAATTTAATGCTCTTAGGAATTTTAAATAATATGATAAATGTTTTTCTGCTTTCACACTTGTATACATGGTAGATAATTTAATTTGTTATATTTTCCAGCATTCTTACGTTTTTGTTATGGAGCCCTTCTACGAGGAATGAACTCTTCCTCTGACTATATATAATTACCTGCGTAACTTCTGGAGGACAGGACAGCAGTTAAGACGGCAGCCACTACGCAGTTAAAGCCGGCTACTAGTCAACTGTACCGTTCGGATTTACTTATTTCTATTTATTTAATTACTAACACTTACGTTGGATCTGTGTTATAGTTATACTAGTACACTGTTTGAGCCTACCTTCTGTGTTCTGTGTCTTACTTCAGGCAAAACGGTTACTACTACTTTGCATCGAATAAATTGGCGACGAAGATTTGCATTAAGATTTGACAAAATAATTGGCGACGAAAATCTACAACAATTTGCCTGTTTGGTTATGAGTAAACATATTTTTAAAAAATGTTCGTATTCTCCACTGATATGCGTGATATGCATGTTTTATGCTGTAATATTTTAAAGTTATACTAGAAGTGTAGCTCGGCGTTGCTCGGGTGTAAAGAAAGGATTAAAACGAATCCATAGTCCTGGAGCTCAGACTTTTTGGACGTTGACACGAAAGACAAAAAAGCAATAGTTGTTTCCAGTTAAAGCGAAACCGTAGCTTGAAAGAAAAATGAAAGGATGTAAGTCAAATTTTGATTTCCTGGAATCGATATCAAATAAGATTTTTCGTCGTAAACTGAATTTTGAAGGCTAAATAAGTTCTCTGAGTAGATGGTATCATGGCTGAGACTAAGAACTACAATTATACCTACTTAGAGCCAAACCCGAAGCAAAAACTAAAATAAAAGGGCTGAAAAGATACAGATATACAGGCATATAAACAGACACTGCAACTTTGAAACTTCTGAATATCGTTTCTTATGTCTTTGTCTATAAGTGTATCAAATTTGATTAAAATCGACCACTTCTTTTATAATCCGATATTTTTCGATTATCGATTTTCGATATTCATCGGGGGTACCTCAACACAAAACCTAGCTAATAACACTCGCAGACGCTTATAGTACAACTGTGTAAATGTTCAAGAAAATCGGTTCAGCCGTTTCGGAGTCTATAGGTAACGGACACACACACACACTACAGACACACACACAAACACAAACAAACACACACACACACACACAATATTCCATTTATAAATCAGTTTATATTTAGAATGCAGTTTGATCTCAGAAATTGTAGGGCATTGTATGGATTAATATCATGAAAAATCTTTCATTTTGGTTAGTCGGTTCGTTTTTGTGGTATAATGTCGATGTTGAAATCTATTTAATGTCGAAATCTAAATAATTTGAGCACAATTTGATGACTTCAATCACAGATAAACATTTATTGTTGAACATTTTGCTAAAAACTTTATTGTTAGTATTTATACAATAAAATATATTGCGTGTCATTTTACTATGAACATGTTTTTTATATACTATCATATATGTTTCTCTTGGAGGGTTCATAGCGGGGATCCTAGCTGTTGGTGAAGAATTGAAATTTGGAGAAGAAAAAGAAGAAGCATGAGGACGGGAAGAAAGATGATTATGATAAGATGGAAGAGGAGAAGAAAGAGATGAATTGGAATTTGGAGGAGGAAAAGAAGAGGAAGTATGAGGCGGAGGAGGAGGAGAAGAAGAAAGATGATGATGAGAAGGAGGAGGAGAAGAAAGAGAAGAATTGGTGTCTGTCGGAATACGAACAGAGAGAATAAACACCAAAACGAATTAAACAAGAAACGATGTTGTAGAATTCGCTACAGAAAGCGCTCGAAAGTACAAAACCATATGACAATTCTTGTATAATTTCAGTTCCGAAAAGATAAAATTATACGAACAGAATAAAAATTATATAAAACACGCACGCACACACACGCGCACACACACACACACACACACACACACACACACACACACACACACACACACACACACACACACACACACACACATAATGATATGCGCTAAAAAGTCTGCCTACTTCCACTGAACGCCCATAGCCCAGGGGTAGAGTGGCCGACTGATGCCATTTCGGTCGGGTTTCAATCCTGGGTAAAAAAGCAATCGGAGTCTAACCATACTGATGGGCTGTAATACGTCGAAACAGAACTGTCTGCGGGTGACTATATATATATATATATATATATATATATAAAACTTTGACTAATACAAGAATCGTATACTCTACGCTATTTTTAAATTGTAATGGTGATTTTGAATCCGCATTAAGAGTGAAAATGTTGTTTGAAGGAAGGATATTAGGATAAAGAGGATAGAAAACGATTGACCTTTGACAACGAAACTACAGCATTATCACATTGCATGGAAAGATTGTGTCTTTCTTCTCTATACGGTGGATACACATTCATGAAAGAAGGAGACATTTGTAATTCTCCTCCTTATCTTGATTGCAATAAATTAACTAGATGTAACATTACTGGGTAACAAATCCTAGGAATCAATCTATTCAGTAAAATATTAATTGATGTTTCACCGTATCACATTTCCATGACGAACCGCAAAAAACTGATTCAAAGAATTTCTTCCACAAAAAGCCTCGGGAAAATGTCTGGGATTGTGATGTCGGTGGCATTATGCCAAAATTAAAAAAAAGGATACCGCACTCGTTGAATAGGAAGAGAAACTAAACGTTTGTTTGTAAGCAATATGCATTTGAAATTAATATTTCATAATTCTTTTTTTAACATGAAAAGTAATAAAACTCGGATTAAAATAGTAAATATAATCAGATATAAATCCGTGTGTTGTGAGTTTTAGTTTGAGTTTTGTTTAACGGCGTAACAATCTCTGTGGGTTACTTAATGCCAAAAAAGGTTAGGTTTTAAGGTGTCATTTTAATGTTCGGTTATAGTGAGAAAGTTGATTTAGTCAGAATTTAATGAAAATATTTTCTTTTTATTCTTTTTTACTTTAGAAAACTGAAAATGCCTTCTAGTTTTGTATTCAAAAATGTTTTGACTGAGAATTTTTCCTTCAAAAATGTGTTATGGCAATAATTTTTTCTTCAAAAAAATGTATATTTTTTTTACAAAAGTGTTATTTTATGTATATATTTCTATAAAAGTATATTTTTATACTTTCATAGTGTTTTGAACCCAGTTTGGGTGTTTACTATTTGCTCATAGCTGGGACCCTAACAGGTGCTACCACTCCGAGTCAAAGTGGACCTGGGAACAATAGCAATTAAGAGATTGTTCCTTGCTCATCAACACTTCCCAATCAGAGGCCTTGCTGCCGGATGCAGTTTACCGTCATGCCAAGAACCAGTGTGCTGTGAGAAAAGCTGAAGTAATGAGATGAAATAAAAATAGAAACAAAATTATAATGAAAAGTGTATTTACCTAAAATTTTCAGTTAAGAATACCAAAGAATATGCAAGACTAGTGAAAGTTTCTCGACCTAAAAAATTCAAAAAATAGAAAAAAAATTCTAAAGCAGAACTGAAAAATAAATTTATTCATGTTTTTATCAAGGATTTGTAGTTAACGCCATTTTAATGTTTCGCATAAAATAAAGCGTGGATAAGAAAAAAAAACATTTAAAATATAATAAAAATAAAAAGAAAAAATATATGAAAATTGAGAAAATATATGAAAATTGTTTTTCTTATAATCATTTCCCCTCAAGTAAGGCTGTACACTCACTGGTGTGAAGGGGGTTAAATGAGAAGAGCGAAAAGAAAGAGGAACAAATTACAGGGGGTGACGAAGAACGGATAAGAGAAAGATAGGAAAAGAGTTACGTGAAAATAGAGCAAGAAGGAAGAAGAACATGATACATTGGGTGTCTGCGAAAAGATAAGAGAAAGATGGGATTCAGAGAGATAAATGATGGGAATTGACATTGCACTTAAACTCTTGGATGTTGTCGCTATCAGGACATTAAGTATATTGAAGGTAGTTACGATTGTAGCTATCAGGGAATTAAGTATATAAAAGATAGTTACGATTGTAGCTATTAGAGAAGTAATTATATAAAAGGTTATTGCGATTGTAGCTGTCAGGGAAGTAAGTGTATGGAAGGTAGTTACGATTGTAGCTATAAGGGAAGTAAGTATATGGAAGGTAGTTACGATTGTAGCTATTAGAGAAGTAATTATATAAAAGGGCCTTGTGATTGTAGCTGCCAGGGAAGTAAGTATATGGAAGGTAGTTACGATTGTAGCTATAAGGGAAGTAAGTATATGGAAGGTAGTTAAGCATTCAAGCATTTTCACCTACCATCGGCATCGCTGAGAGTAACCCCCAGGAGAGTGACACATTGCGTGTCCTTGGGCCAACTTTTTTCAGTGAGATAATGTGGAATGTTTAAATTGCATCAATTGCTGCTAGAAAATTTGAAATCGATATATATATATATATATATATATATATATATATTGATAAAAAATAATGTTCAAACAAATTATTTCAAATTGTCGGTTGTTTATAACCAGTTTCCTTAATTTTCGTAAATTTCCGTAACATGTTTACATTTGTTGACATTACAATACATTTCAGAGCAAATATGGTTATTACGATGAATTCGAAAATTGTGTATGTATGTATCCAGGACCGGTGGGTACTTCCCCGAAACTCCAGACAAGATTCAAGGGACAAAGATGGATTAAATTCCGGACATTTCTTAGCGACATTTTCTTAGCGACATTTTCTTAGCAACATTTACAAATTGAACTAAGTATGACTGACTGTTAAAGGATGAAAAAGTTTTGAGTATTTTGACGTTATTTCGAGGTCTTTTTTTAAAATTATTCTAGGGTACTGTTTTGTTATTTTTTTATAAATCCTTCAATTTTTTTCTCGGGGTAAATCTCGATAAATCACTGTATAAAATTCAATACTTTTATCCATAATGTTGTATGTGTTAATATTCTCCAACGTTTTAATAATCAAAAATATTGCAAAACATTGTTGATTTATTAAAGAACTAGCAGTATAGCCCGGCGTTGCTCGGGTCTAATGAAAGCTTTAAAACTAATCCATGGTCCTGGAGCTCAGACTCTTTGGGCGTTGGCATGAAAGACTAAAAAGCAATAGTTGTTTCCAGTTAAAGCGAAACCGTAGACTGAAAGAAAAATGAATGGATGTAAATCAAATTTTCATTTCCTGGTGTCGATATCAAATAATTTTTTTTTGTCGTAAACTGCATTTTGAAGGCTAAATAAGTCTTCTGATTAAATGGTATCATGGCTGAGACTAAGAACAACAATTATAACAACTTAGAGCCAAACCCAAAGCAAAAGCTAAAATAAAAGGGCTGAAAAAAAATAGACATACAGGTAGATAAACAGACACACACACACAATCATCTTGCCTTATATATATATATATATACTAGCATTATAGCCCGGCGTTCCTCTGGTTTAATATGAAAGCTTTCAAACTAATTCATGGTCTTGGAGCTCAGACTCAACCAAAAGAACATTTGCGTGAATTTTGGTGAGAATCGGATAAAACTTGTGGATTTGTATAAAGGACATACAGACAGATAAACACACACACACACACACACACACACACACACACACACACACACACACACGAACATCTTGCCATCTATATATATATATATATATATATTATCGATTTTCTACACTATTGTAAGAACTGCAACGTTGGAACTTCTGAATATCGTTTCTTATGTCTTTGTCTGTGAGTGTATCAAATTTTATTAAAATCGGACCACTCCTTCTATAACCCGATTTTTTGATTATCGATTTTCGATATTTATTGAGGGTAACTCAACACAAAACCTAGCTAATAACACTAGAAGACGCTTATAGTACAACTGTGTAAATTTTCAAGAAAATCGATTCAGCCGTTTCGGAGTCTATAGGTAACGGATACACACACACAGACACACACACACAGACAAAGTTTCATTTATAAATAAGTTTAGATAACTTAAAAGTTTCACAGCTCTTCTGTATGTTGTTTTTCCTTGTAACAAGGTAGGTGACAAATGAGATCATTGCAAAATAGTTATTGAAGATTCTGATGGCTGGATGAGGTGTTTTGTTTTAGCTGAGTGCTTGTTTTTTTTTTTTTGTTTTTTTTTATAATCGAATGGCCCCAAGCATGGCATTTTACTGATACTGTTGAGCAGGGGGTTATGTGAAGGAATGTTATGTGAAGGAATGTTATGTGAAAGAGTGACAGGTTACAGGGGGTGTCAGAAAAAGATTATGAGAAGGAAGAGAATACTGATGAGAGTGGCGTGAACGGAAAAAAAAGCATGAAAGAGATGTAGATCATTATTGACTTTACATTTGAATTTTTGAAGATTGTAGCTGTCGGGAAAGTAAGTAAACGAGAGGGAATTCCACAGGTGTGAAGTGGGAGTAAAGAAGCTGTGGAGTAGAATTTGCGTTTGCAATTTATCGGTTTCACAGTAAAATGGTGGGACCTAGTTGATAATCTTGTGGCTCTAGGAAATTCATGTATGGGGTGTACCAGTGAGCTAAGTTCATCGGAGCAGAAACCGTGAAAGTATTCCATCAAGAAGTGTTATCTATGGCTTTGGACAAATTTGTAGATTATCAAACTGTATTTTACTTTTTTTTACCGCACATCTCATCTGCTTCCACTGGATAGTCCTTGATCAAATAAATAATATTGCTTGATTTGAAAAGTCACTGTTACAGATGTATTTGAAAGGATGTTGAGTTGTTCTTAGTCTTATTAGTTGTTTCTCTCCCGGTTTGTACTCTCCAAATACTTCAGATACTCTTAATCTGGTTTGCAACATCTGCTTGTCATCTAGAATGTAAAGTCTCTAGTGTTTCCTCTCCTCTTCTTTCCCTTCGTCGTAGTGCTCTGGTCTTTCGATTTTCACATGGATTTGGATGTTTAAATAAATTTGGATTTTCACATGGATTTGAATTACTAATTTCACGCCATGGAACTTCAAAACTTTAGTTTAACTCTGATTTGGGTTATAAGTTCAATACCGGACGAAACACTGAAATTAAGTTCCTCAAATCAGAAACTCTGTGGTACTTCAAATCCCCAGGTCACGAAGACTCTCTTCAATTCCTTGGATTTTGAAGAAATAAAATTGATTTCTTCAATTCACAATGTTTTGGAAATACTTTTGCCTGAATTTAAAACAAAAACAAAAATCAGTTCACAAATTTTTTTCTATTTCTTTAAACTCAATATAAAGAAATAATTAAAATCACTAATTTATTCAGTTTTTTAAAATTTTGAATATTCAACTCTTTCCTCTTCTCATCCAGATACAAATACCAAATCCTTGGTGTCCAAGCACCAGATGAAGATCAGATTTTCAATTCCAGGTTCATCCTGATTCTTAAAAGGCATATGTCTATGTAGAAAAATGCAAAAAGTCTTGTAACTCTCTTTCATCATTTCGCAAAGGCATTCGACAATGTACGCCACAAATCTTGATAGAGAAGTTCGGAGACCTAGCCCTATGTGGGAAAGACATTAGAATAATCCAGAACCTCTACCGGCAGCAAACTGCCTGCATACGGACAGGAAACGAGCTCAGCAGAGATACAAAGATAAAAAGAAGTGTAAGACATGTATGTGTCTTCTCACCAGATCTATTCAACTTACAAAGCAAGGCAATCCTGAGAGTCCTAGAAGTGACGCAAGGATTCGTCATTAACGGCCACAATTTGAACAATTTAACATACGTAGATAAAAGCGTGCTAATAGCAAACATTGAAAGGAAAATACAAGACCTTTTAACGAAGGTAAGTGAAAAAGGCAGAAGGAAAGGAATACATATAAACTACAAGAAAACGTGGTCAACGGTAAAAAGAGGAGCCCAAAATGCCAACTGTAGGCTGGGAATGGTAAAGTCAAGCAGGTACAGAAAAATAAATACCTGGAAAGTGTTCGAACTGAGATCTAAAGGCAAATTAGTATGGCCAATTATGCATTCCAGAAGATAAGCAGAGTATTGAGAGACAAGAGAAATCGAGCTAAAAAGAAAAGAGTACTGGATTGTTAGGTGATGTATACTCTTCAAAAAGAAAAGAGTACTGGATTGTTAGGTGATGTTTACTCTTCAAAAAGAGTTAGGTGATCTTTACTCTTCAAAAAGAGTTAGGTGATGTTTACTCTTCAAAAAGAGGTGATGTTTACTCTTCAAAAAGAAAAGACTACTGGATTGTTAGGTGATGTTTACTCTTCAAAAAGAGTTAGGTGATGTTTACTCTTCAAAAAGAAAAGAGTACTGGATTGTTAGGTGATGTTTAATCTTCAAAAAGAAAAGAGTACAGGATTGTTAGGTAATGTTTACTATTCAAAAAGAGTTAGGTGATCTTTACTCTTCAAAAAGAGTTAGGTGATGTTTACTCTTCAAAAAGAGGTGATGTTTACTCTTCAAAAAGAAAAGACTACTGGATTGTTAGGTGATGTTTACTCTTCAAAAAGAGTTAGGTGATGTTTACTCTTCAAAAGAAGAGTACTGGATTGTTAGGTGATGTTTAATCTTCAAAAAGAAAAGAGTACAGGATTGTTAGGTGATGTTTACTATTCAAAAAGAGTTAGGTGATATTTACTTTTCAAAATGAAAAGAGTACTGGATTGTTAGGTGATATTTACTCTTCAAAAGAGTTAGGTGATGTTTACTCTTCAAAAGAGTTAGCTGATGTTTACTCTTCAAAAGAAAAGAGTACTGGATTGTGAGGTGATGTTTTACTCTTCAAAATGGCAGTGAAGGTTGGACAATCTCTTCAATGAATGAAGGAGAGACATGAAGCAACCGAATGTTATTCTCAATACGTATGATGAGGATACCATAACCAAACATGTGAGCAAAGGATGAGGTTTCGGAGACGATGCAAATGAAAAGGAAACTAGTACTTAAAATTATGGAAAAAACAACTGAAGTTCTTGGGACATATAATGTGGAAAGAGTGCTTAGAGGGAAGGATAGACTAGGGAAAGCAATGAGTAATATATTTGATTGGCTTGGGTAAATAGATGGCAGAGCGGTGTTTTGGTCGGGTAACAGGAGAAAGCTTGTAAAGAGCTTCTAGCGACAGGGAGATATGGAAGGCCATGATTCTGAAGGCCTCACTGCAGAAAGAAGAAGAAAATGAAGTAGAACAAGTATGGCTGAGTAAGTTGCTGAGACATACGAAAGGACTGAAATAATTTGCCGTTTGTTTATTTATTTAGATAGAATTAACTATTAAGGCATGTCTCGAGGTTGTATTTATTTTTATTGTATTTATTTTCAATTTGTTTGCTTACGGCCCTATCACGTTGAATACAACCGGTTCTCGCTCGATCACCGAAGTTAAGCAACGTTGGGCCTGGTCAGTACTTAGATGGGTGACCGCTTGGGAATACCAGGTGCTGTAAGCTTATAGTGACGGATGTGCGTTGTGGTGCAGTGGATATCGGCTCGGAAAGAGACATCGGTGAGCCGAGTTCGAATTCCAGTTGAATACCCTGCATTCACTTATAGCACTGGTACCCTTGGGAAAGGTATTAATCCGTCCATTTCCTCCAGTTGTGGGTTAAATAACAAGGGTAGGACTTGGGGAGCCTGCTCTTAAAAACAAATCCCAATGAATCGTGAAAAGAAAAATGTTGTAAAAATAAAATAACCTTACCCCAAAATCATTGGTTATGGCCTTAAATGATCCCATAACGATTGATAGGTCGTTAGGCCTCAAAAACAAACAAAAAACAATTCAATTGGTTTAGTTGAATTCTTTAGCTAAATTTAGAAAGATACATTATTGTACATAGTGAAGTTAAAATGAAATTTGTATTCTATATTTGTATTACCTGATAAAAATTGAGACATATGAGGAAAAGATTTATTCGTGACCCCTTATTTACCCAAATTTGTACTTTTTCAGTTTCTCCGTTCAGGGGGTTTTGTCATTTTTAGAAATGAATCTTTCTGAAGTCTTCTTGGGGGAGAAAGATAAGAGTGTTATATGTTTAAGTGACTAAATAAATACTGTGTTTTAACTTTTTCTCAATTTCATTTATATATATATATATATATATATATATATATGTAATATGATATATATATATATATATATATATATATATATATATATATATATATATATATATATATATATATATATATATATATATATATATGAAATATGATATATATATATATATATATATATATACTATTGGGCATAATTATTAGGTCACAACATTTTTTAGCATTTATTGCCAAATGAAATAGAATGTTTCTTTTGCATTTATTTGCAAAATAGTACAAAAAGACAAGAAAGCGAAGATGAACTCGTCCAAATCCAAATTTTCATCATTCTTTCATTGGTGAAACTGCAATATAGATAATTATTAAATATTTATAAATTCACTTAATGCACATGTTATTGGGCAGTATTAACAAAACAACTATTATATTTTCATTTACAATTATTTACGTGACAATAAATACTAAAAAATATTATGAAACACATCATATTTTTAACACTTTGTTTGCCTAATAATTATACCGGGTATTATATATATATATATATATATATATATATATATATAAATATATATATATACTACCGGGCATAATTATTAGGCAAACGGTAAAATAAGTTACTGAAAATCGCCTGAAGATACCACATGGTAGAAAACTAGGTCGCGTAATAACTCGTTTACAAATGAAGAATATATATATATATATATATATATATATATATATAAACAAACATGTTTCGTTTGAAAACGACCGACAAGGAATATTTTATTAATTTTTAACTTAATTTTTCCAGTATCCTTATATGTTTTGTTTTTGCTGTAGATAAGAAATATAAAAACGTTCCATAATTTTTAACTTTTTAAGCACTTTCAGTCACTTCACTGGCCATTTTCAAGGATATTATTTTTTCGATATGATTGACTATAACGTAATATTTGTACGTTTGTATTTTTGAAAAGGAGTGTTATTTGAAGCTATCACCTGACACTCATCGCGTAAGTGTCTTTTTTTATAAAAGTTTCAAACTCTATTTTCACTGTTGAAAAAATGTAAGGTCAATGGTAGGAAAAAAATTGATATATAGTGCCTCTTTTATAACAAGGTGCCTTTGATAGTGTTATTTTTACAGTATTTTTTCCTCTCAACCAAAAGTTTGTTTTTAAGATTCTTGTAAATTATGGATTAATAAATATTTTTTTTGCGCTATTATTATTAGGTAGGTATCATGTAAGGCATCTACTCGAACAAGTGCTAGTATTGCCAACATAGGTAACTAATTTATGACAAGAAACACAATCCTGTTCATAATCATGAAAATGGCCAGTGAAGTAGCTCAAAGCGCTTAGAAAATCGAAAATTAAGATGTATTTTTACATTACCTCCAGTTATGGGTTAAATAGAAGGACAGACTGGGTTCTATAGCCTCGGTCGGCAACCAGTCTACTGCAGAAAACAATGGCAACCTAATGCGGGATAATCTTCTGCCCAGTCAGTCATGTCTCTTTCGAGACATGATCGCTCAAGCGTGTATCACGTATGGCACTTAACTGACTGACTGATCCCCAGCAAAAAGGAAGCATGTAAGAATAGGGGAAAAACTAAATAAATACTACTTGTAATTTTTAACGAAATATGATTAAATGAACGCTTTCTGCCCAATCATACATCAATATATATATATATATATGTAAGAATTACAAAAATCTAAATAATCAGATCTGAATGTCTCTTGAATGGCTGAGACTTAGTCGCTTATTTGAGTGAACCATCCTGCAGAGCGAAATAGCATAAATAGTAGCCATGAGGTTAACTCCGTGTTTTTCTGTCATAGTTCACCAAATTGTAGCCTCGGCGGCCATGTCAAAATTGGTGCATTTGCCTTTTGATGTCTGTGCAGGTGCAACCAGTTGGCAGGAGACAAAAGAGCGAAGGGAAAAAGAAGGAAAGATTTGCTTATTTTACCTCAAGCTATTACCGAGGAAGAATAAACAAACAGCGGCTTGATCATGATATTGCCAAATCTATCGCCTTTCCTTTCCGTGCAGAAATACACGCCAGCCTGCCTGCCTATCTATCTATCTATCTATCTATCTATCTATCTATCTATCTATCTATCTATTCTAGTCTGTTCGTATCTATCTATCTATCTATCTATCTATCTATCTATCTATCTATCTATCTATCTCTATCTATCTATCTCTTATTCTATCTATCTATCTATCTATCTATCTATCTATCTATCTATCTATCTATCTATCTATCTATCTCGTTATGTTCATATCTATCTATCTATCTACCTATCTATCTATCTATTCCAGTCTGTTCGTATCTATCTATCTATCTATCTATCTATCTATCTATCTATTCCAGTCTGTTCTTATCTATCTATCTATTCCAGTCTGTTCGTATCTATCTATCTATCTATCTATCTATCTATCTATCTATCTATCTATTCCAGTCTGTTCTTATCTATCTATCTATTCCAGTCTGTTCATATCTATCTATCTATCTATCTATCTATCTATCTATCTATCTATCTATCTATCCATCTATCTATTCCAGTCTGTTCGTATCCTATCTATCTATTCCAGTCTGTTCGTATCTATCTATCTATCTATCTATCTATCTATCTATCTATCTATCTATCTATCTATCTATTCCAGTCTGTTCGTATCTATCTATCTATCTATCTATTTATCTATCTATCTATCTATCTATTCCAGTCTGTTCGTATCTATCTATCTATTCCAGTCTGTTCGTATCTATCTATCTATCTATCTATCTATCTATCTATCTATCTATCTATCTATCTATCTATAAATTGAACTTTGTCTGTTTGTGTATGTGTATGTGTGTGTGTGTATGTCTGTTACCTACAGACTCCGCAACGGCTGAACTGATTTTCTTGAAAATTTACACACTTGTACCATAAGCGTCTGCGAGTGTTCTTAGCTAGGTTTTGTGTCGAGGTACCCCCGATAAATATCGAAAATCGATAATCGAAAAAATCGGATTATAAAAGGAGTGGTCCGATTTTAATCAAATTTGATACACTCATAGAAAATATTTACAAGTTTCAAGGTTGCAGTTGAAAAAAAATAATATATATCGGAAAAGAAATAATATATATCGATAAAAGGCAAGATGTTTGTGTGTGTATCTGTTTATCTGTCTGTATGTCCTTTATACAAATCAACAATTTTTATCCGATTCTTTCCAAACTTCACAAAACTATTCTTTAGGCTTCTGGTCAGGTCATGGACGACATCTTTTCAATCTTTTTCAATTTCTCCCCAACATTGGAACTCGATACCCCGATATCCAATCAGGTCTGATCAAGATCAGGATTTCAGCCCTTTTATCGTGGTTCTTGCTGCAGAAACTGCTATAACTTGGTAAAATTATAGTTTTTAGACATAAACATTAGTAGATCTTTTCAGACAACTATGGGAAATCGATACGCCCGTTATTCTATCAAATCTGATCAAAAACCGATATTCATCCATCAATATGGCTCATTTTCTCCAGTTATAGATAGATAGATAGATAGATAGATAGATAGATAGATAGATAGATAGATAGATAGATAGATATAGATAGATACTCAATACTCCAGATGGGTACGGTAAGTTTTCATGGACTTACTTAAGTTAGTTTATCCTTGTATGACTTATTTGACTCCGATATTGGAAATCGATAACCCGATATCCTACCAGGTGTGATCAAAATTAGTTTTTCAGCCCATTTATTTTAGTTTTTGCATCGGATTTGGCTCTATGTAGGCATAATTGTAGTTCTTAGTCTCAGCCATGATACCATTTAATCAGAGGACTTATTTAGCCTTCAAAATTCAGTTTACGACGAAAAAAACTTATTTGATATCGATACCAGGAAATCAAAATTTGACTCACATCCATTCATTTTTCTTTCAATCTACAGTTTCGCTATAACTGGAAACAACTATTGTTTTTTAGTCTTTCGTGCCAACGTCCGAAGAGTCTGAGCTTCAGAACCATGGATTAATTTCAAAGCTTCCATTACACCTGAGCAACGCCGTGCTATACTGCTAGTACTAAATATGTCATATCTATCTATCTATCTATCTATCTATCTATCTATCTATCTATCTATCTATCTATCTATCTATCTTAAATATGTTCATATCTATCTATCTATCTATCTATCTATCGTAAATATGTTCATATCTATCTATCTATCTATCTATCTATCTATAGTAAATATGTTCATATCTATCTATAGTAAATATGTTCATATCTATCTATCTATCTATAGTAAATATGTTCATATCTATCTATCTATCTATAGTAAATATGTTCATATCTTTTTATCTATAGTAAATACGTTCATATCTATCTATCTATCTATCTATCTATCTATCTATCTATCTATTGTAATTATGTTCATATCTATCTATCTATCTATTGTAAATATGTTCATATCTATCTATCTATATATTAGTAAATATGTTCATATCTATCTATCTATCTATTGTAAATATGTTCATATCTATCTATCTATTGTAAATATGTTAATATCTATCTATCTATCTATCTATCTATCTATCTATCTATCTATCTATCTATCTATTGTAAATATGTTCGTATCTATCTATCTATCTATCTATTTATCTATCTATTGTAAATATGTTCATATCTATCTATCTATCTATCTATCTATCTATCTATCTATCTATCTATCGTAAATATGTTCATATCTATCTATTTATCTCTGTTCAGATCTATCTATCTATCTATCTATCTATCTATCTATCTATCTATCTATCTATAGAGTTGAGTTATGATAATGTTCAGATTTTTTTCAATATTTTTACTGATAAAAATATTTTAGCAAACAGGTTTTTTTACTTAAAATTTGAAACAGCTGAAATATGGTTCTAAAGAAGGATGCTGTGGATATCATGGACCGAGCATGTGAACAATGATGAGGTTTTTGAAAGGATGGAAACGAAATGGAAATTAATATTGAGCATCAGGAAGAGATAACTAAAGTTCGTGGGACATGAAATGAGGAAGGGGGGCCAGATAGAGGGAAACAGAGACAGAGGAAAGTAGAATACAACATATTTGAAGGGCCTGAGCAGGTGGATGTCAGAACGGGGGTTGCGTATTGTTACAGGAGAAAGCGTGCTAAGAGCCACCAGGGGATAGGGAGAAGTGGAAGGCCATAATCGTTTATGTCTTGAAAGGGCAAATTATATAGAAGGAGAAGAAGCTCAATATCCGGGTAGAGATAGAGCGTTGATAGTTTTAGTGCAAATAATTTGTCACTCAAGCTGAGCAGGTTCATGCCGACTTCTACGTTTCATGATGGCATTGTTATGATGGTTTCACGTTTCATGTTATTTGGTATTTTGTGGCATTAATCTCGTTTGCAGTTGATTGGTTTATATTTTTTTTATTTATTTTTAGATTTATTGTGTATGTTTTATGTTCTGAACAAAGTAAGCTCGTTGTTGGCGTCTTTGTATTTCATAATAGTGAGCGTTGAATTTTTCTTTTTTTTATTTATCATACCTTCATTACTTTTAACCTTTGTTTGCATGTGAATGATGCTATGATATTTGTGTTGTCAACAACTATGTTACAAATAGGATTTAGTTAGTCTCCGTATGTTTTTAAATGAGATTTAAATAAAGAAATACTTAATATGAAATTTCTAAGAAATAATGAATTTTCAAAGTTTTTTGAGAGTGTTGTGATTAGTCCGAGTGGTAAAGAGTAAGGAACATACGATTAACTCAACCTTAAAGTTTATTGTACAAATATTAAGAGTCCACGCAATAGTCACTATGTACAACAATAGAGCGTAGAGTACTTCCGTCTGTTCCTGGTCGTCTTTCCGTCATCAGCTCGCTCCTAATCTACTGCGTGGTGTATTTATAATGGGTGACAGTCCATTGCTTGGGGGAGACACGTTCTTCTATTACAACAGAAAGAAAAAATACAGCAAAAAGAATGCGACAACGAACAAAAGATAGTAATGAAGAAACTGAAAGAAAGAAAAAATGAAAAAGAAAGAAATCGAAAAGAAGAAAGAAATCTTCAAGAACGAAAAACTCAAAAGAAATTAGTTAAAAGAAGAAACGTTAAATATTTCTGAGCTGGTGCATAATTTTGCGAAGAAGTGTATTTTTATAAAACAACAAAAATATGCAAACTGGTTAACAAAAGAAAAGTAAATATTATTCTAAAAATATTTGGTTGTTGTTATAGTTAATAATGCAGCCGAAAATCCCCATGTCAGGTAAATATATTATTGTCTTCAAACCAGCCTATCAAGTTTACTGCTCGAACGTAATTGTTCGAGGTGTCAACGTGTCTTAGAATGAGTAACGGGTGACCTACTTAGTGGAAGTTGAAAAAGAAAAAGAAAGCAAAAGCTGAAAGGGAAAACATTTTTTATGCAAGTCTCGTTCTGGCCTGATTCATTGTTATGCCCAAGGTCGGAGACTAACTTGGAGTTTACATCAAGAAAATTAACAAGGCAAATATATATATATATATATATATATATATATATATATATATATATATATATATTAATCGTAACACACCGAGCAAGGTGGTAACGCCATTAATGTGCGGGAGGCTACATAAGAGTAAAAAGATTAGATAGAAGAGAGTGAAGAGAAAGCCGAACCAGTTAGAAAGGTGCAAGAGAAGGATGGGACTACAGGTGTAATGACAGTTGCAAAGGTGGAGAGAAAGGAAAGGATATACAGGGTGGTGAAGAAAGAACTAAGAGTCAAGTGGTTAAGAGATGAATATTGGCATTGCATTTAAATTCCTGGAGGTTATAGCCGTCAGATAAGCAAGAATATGGAAGCGAATTCCACAGGCGGGAAGTGCGAGAAAAGAAGCTACAAGAGTAGAATTGTCGTCTGCATTTGGTTGATCTAACTGTGAATGGGTGAAACCCATTTGCCAGTCTGATTAGACGATTAAACACCTGTTGCAGAGGCACCAGTGACTTATGTTCATTGGAGCAGAAGCCATGAAAACATTTTTAGAACAAAGAGAAGCCACATTCCGTCGGTGGAGAAGTGGCTACAGTCGAGCCACGAAGTCGGTATCTATATGCGCCCAATATGTAGTGAAAAGGATGTCACCTTTGATATTGATATATTCTTTATTACTTCTATATGTGTTGCTCTGTATTATTTGTTGAATTTTTCTTTTATGTTATATTATATACATATATTGTGCAATCGACGTGATTGTGTGGTAGAAGGAGATGGTCAACAGAGGAAATGCAATTAAAATGTTCATAGATGAACTTTTTGAAAAATGGTATTGAAGGAATGTTACATATCTGAGCTGGTGCATATTGTTCGGAGAAGTGTATTTTTATGAAACAGAAAAAATATGCAAATTGCAGGCAAAAGAAAAATAGATTTTGTTTTACAAATATTTGATTGTTGTCAAAGTTAAGAATGCAACCAAAATACCTCATGTTTGGAAAATATTTCATTGTTTTGAAACTAGCGTAGCGAAGATCAGCCAATGCGGGCTTGCAAATGTTTCTAAAAAATCTGTCTAAAAGATGACGTAGTCGCTTATATAAGAGACAGATTAGTAGTAGTCGATCAGTCCGTGAGCAGTTGAGATCGGAACCCAGACCGAGAACCACAGAAGGAAAACCGTGGACAAGCGCAGTCTCTACCTGGCTCGACTTGAAAATGTTTTATGCCTTTATTTACAGTTGTCATTTTATAAAGTGAGAATATCGTCAGCGTAAAAAAGGCAAGCAATTTTATAAAAGAGAAGATAACAAGTTTTTGGACCCCGTTGTCGAATTAATCGTCGTTTTATCGAAGGTATACAGCATATATGTCGTTTTTGTTGTAGTTTAATTTGCGTCGTTTTGGTATCGATGATATACAAAAATATACAGGGAGAAATAAAAATAAATGACTAAAAAGACAAAATTAAGAAATTAAAAACTTCGTGAATCTAAAACAAGAAATGAATTTAAAAGAAAAAATATTAAAAAGAAACAAATTAAGAAAAAGAAAGAAAAAGACTGATTTAAGAAAGATAAAAACAAAACAAAAAGAAGGAAACATCAAAACTGATGTGAAATCTCCCCTTTTTTATGATAATGGACTCGACTTGAGTATACATATACTCCTGCCATAGTGAGATATGTCAGATCCGTTAGAGAACAGTGAGAGAACAGTACGAGTAGCTTAACAGGTCCTTAAGTTGCCGAGAGATACCGAAGTTACACAGAGAATACCGTGTCATTTGCCATAGTAGCTCTGAGCTTCACTCAGAATAGTATTACACGGACATACTATTTCCAGGACGGCTTCACTTTAAGGACTTATATATATATATATATATATATATATATATATATATATATATATATATATATTCCTTACTAATTGTATTCTTGGATTACTAACCTGCATTCAATGTTGTATTTTTCTATGTTGAATATGTGTTTTGTTGCTCATTATTTTGGGCGGTTCCCCAACCGGAATCCCCAACAAAAACAGAAGAATAGAATGCATAGAAAATCAAAAAAACTGAAAAGGAGAAAGAAAAGAACACCATAAAAGCAAAAAGAAATTAAAAAGAAAAAAAATTAAAGACATTGCAAAAAAAATAAAATAAATAAATAAATAAATAAAAACAAGAAGAAAAATTGAAAACAGAAAGAAATTACACTGTTCGGGCTGTTGTCCGCATCTTTATTGCCATGTTTACAACGTTTCAGCTGTCGCACGCTCCGGTCTTCTTCAGAGGTTAGGAATTTCGAACCAAATCACTGGAGTATATCATTCTCATTATACGGACCAGTAGATATAGTCATTGTTTAGTTCCAGCGACTTGACCGAAAGAGCTGTGAGTATAATACCAGGCTACTGTAGTGGTGAACAAATAACTTAGAGAGCTAAGTTAAAGGGAGATAACTACATGGCTACCAGAAGTGGCATTGCACATGGAATGAAAATGATATACCCCAATGATTGTAATAAAGGGTTCGGTTCGAAATTCTTAGCACCGGAGCGTAAAACGGTCGAAAATACGTAAGCATGGCAATGAAGATGAGGACAACAGTATGAACAATGAAAATAGTACCTAATCTCAGAAGTATAGACAAATACTGAAGAAACAAATTAAAGGGAGATAACTACATGGCTACCAGAAGTGGCATTGCACATGGAATTAAAATGATATGCCCCAATGATTGTAATAAAGGGTTCGGTTCGAAATTCTTAGCACCGGAGCGTAAAATGGTCGAAACGCCGTAAGCATGGCAATGAAGATGAGGACAACAGTGCGAACAATGTAAATACTACCTAATCTCAGAAGTATAGACAAATACTGAAGAAACAAATTAATAAAAGAAAGATGGAAAATGATAACGGATAAAAATGAAAATAGATAAGAAGTAAAAAGAAAAAAAACGCAGATTAACAAGTAGATAGTGAAAAGAAAGAAAGAAAGAAATTTGTCAGAAGGGAATAAAAAGAGGAAAAAAAGAAAGAAAGAAAGAAAGAAAGAAAGAAAGAAAGAAATTTGTCAGAAGGGAATGAAAAGAGGAAAAAAAGAAAGAAAGAAAGAAAGAAAGAAAGAAAGAAAGAAATTTGTCAGAAGGGAATGAAAAGAGGAAAAAAAGAAAGAAAGAAAGAAAGAAAGAAAGAAATTTGTCAGAAGGGAATGAAAAGAGGAAAAAAAGAAAGAAAGAAAGAAAGAAAGAAAGAAAGAAATTTGTCAGAAGGGAATGAAAAGAGGAAAAAAAGAAAGAATTAACGGAATGGTAGAAAGCGAGAATAAAAGCGACTCTTTAATATTAAACTGTTCGTTGCGGCTTCAACCGTAATAGGCTGTGGGCAGGATAAACATTATGTTTACATCATGTTGAGCAACATTTCCGACGCGAAGATCTCTGCAGGCCCTAAAGTCAATTGGTTCAATGACTTTCTACTCTCCCTACAATTCGGTCAAATAGCTTGGAACATTTCCACGTTACACATCCTGGAAACAGCACAACATATTTCCTCGGATTATAGAGACGTCGTCTCAACACAAAAGACACAAGGATTAAATTGAAACGTTAAATGCAAAATACGTTTAAAAAATATTGCAAGTAAATTTAAATTGCGGAAATATTTATGAAAAAATGTTAGGGTTTATTGTTGTTGATTTGAAATAATTATTTTCAGTACAAATTGAAAGATATATACTTTAGTATGGTCTTAAAAGTTTTCAGCTTGACCAGGAAGATATTCTAAAATAAATTTTGATGTTAGTTCATTTTGACAGATTTTGAGATTTGACAAAAAAAAAAAGAAGAAAAATTAACGCAACAGCCTACCCTCTAAGTAAAATCCACATTTCTCCGCAGTAAATATATTCCCAAACTCTCAGTTGATACTTGAAAATTAGGCTAGTTTCGATTCAGTCAATACAGCCTTTGAGATTTCACTCGCCCGATCGACTCAGTCGATTAAAAACTTAATTGGGCAATTAAAGTTTATTGAATTACTTGCTCGCGGTCCATTAAAAATCTCGCAATGAAACGTGTCCCTTCAAATATAGAAAAAAAAATCTGATTACTTTTACAACCCAAAAGTATGCCATTGAAGATTCACAAGTTACTTTTAATTACCTACTATGCCATTATTCAACTCTTTGGTCTTATACCTGGCGCCTGATTTTAGGTGGATATGTGTGGTTAAAAAAAAAAAGACAGCGACATCCTACAATGATCAAAGCAAGATTTGACAAATGGAATTTAGACAAGCTCCTGTCTCGCTTTTATCGTCCCGATCAGTGTAAACATTTGTTTAATTAACGCTTCCAGAGTAGAGCTAAAATAATGCTCACAGATTATAGAAAATTATTCGGAAAAATATTATCCTTGACTCATTATATTTATTTCCTCCCCGCTTACGATAAGTAAAAATGAACATTTGAAAGAAAGAAAAAATACGCACACTTCTTCCAACCACTCACCGAAAAACAAATTATACCAGTAAGTAACTCTATTGAGAGAAAATCGTTGAGAAAATCAGATTTGCTTATTTTTTATCATCTATGAGATGGAGGTTGTAGTCTAACGGAAGAAAGAAACTACGAATTTAGGTACCTCCACTCAATTGCCCCCAAAAAAACAAACAAACAAAAAAAAACAGCATATCATTATGTTAAGAACTTAATAAAAACAAAGTTTTGTCATCAAAATGTTTATACTATTATTAAAAGGAAAAAACATGTTGAAAGTTTTAATTAAAATTTCAGTTTTTGTTTTCCGTCAGCGATTCACGCTATGTTTACGTAAGGCGACTATTAAGAAAATAGAGTCTGTCGAGTCAAATGATTTTGGGACGACTAAATTTTCCTTCGCTCCCGACCGCCGATCGAGTGATTTCTTTTTCAAATCTCGAAGACTATATATATATATATATATATATATATATATATATATATATATATATATGCAGCAATCTCTCTTTTATCCAGGTTTCATTAACAATAGCTGACAAATGTGGTGGTTAATTTCTTTATGAAATTTTTCATCTGTTCATATCATTCTTTACTTCTGAGGACATAAATTATATAAAATTGTCCAAATGTTTTATTTATCCGAGCGCTTTCGGCTATATGTATAGCCATTGGATGAATGTTATTTTACATGTAAGAGAATGTATGTGGTGTTATGTATGATGTAGAGTAGTGATATGTGTTATGTGCTGAACACGGTAAGTATGTTGTTAGAGTATTCGCAGTAGATATAATTGAGTGTAGGGTTTTCTTTTTATCAATAAGGCTTCCATTATTTTTAGATATTTTTACATGTAGATAATTCTATGATATTTGTGTTGTCGTCTACAAGTATGTTACGGATAAATTTTAAGATGAAACCGAGTGTGTTTAAATGAGATTGATTTGAACTCTATTGAGAGAGATGCAGCGTGAGTTTTCGGGTCTTCTTTTGGTCGATATAATTATTTACGAAATTATGATCAAGCACGCAGTTTTTCAAGGTACATATGATTTCGTAAATAATATTGGTTCGCTGTAATTTGAAACTTGCAGGTGAATTGCTGTTTTGATGATGATATTTTAAATTTAGCATAATAGAAGATTAATATATATATTTTTTGTTTAAATCAACGGGAGTTGCGTATTTTCAGATTATGTTTCTACGTGAAGGTTCGTCCTGTTTATAATTGCTATGAATTCGGTTTTTGTAGAAGATATTTATGTAATTATTACTGTGATTGCTGTTATTATTGTTCAAGTTTGAAAAAAAATTTCTAATGTAGTAGTCAACCAAATAAGTTGGAAATCTGTTGTTGACAAGTATTTGCATAGCGTTATGGAGTTCTTTGAAGAAAAGTGTGCGAAAAGATGAGTTTTCGTAGGCGCTCGTGACTTTTTCAATGACGCCGATTTTATATCTAAGCGAACATTGACTACAAAAACTAAAGTCGCAGGAATTTTTACTGGTGTTTATATATATATATATATATATATATATATATATATATATATATATTACGAAATTCCACGATGACGTCCAAGAACGAGAGTTACTTTTTTGACTAAGCTCATATGTGAAGTTGATAACAGGTGTATATACCACATCACACATTAGGTACCGAGCCTGACATATAGTTGGCATCAATAATAAAAATCCATACAATTTTTATGAAGTACTAACCTTCCAATGGCCCGTGACAAAATTTGGGCCAATCGCATTATTAGTTTACAAATTACAGTTATTTAAGTGAAGCTACTCTTGCAAATTTTTAAAGCAATGGAAAAATATGAATTTTGTGTGTCGATAAAGTATTGCTTTCTGATGGAAAAAATACCGTTCATGTAAAGCAATGATTTGAAAAATGTTATTCAGACTCTGAGAATAATAAAACTCCTTCTTTCTATCGTAGCTCCCGAAAAAAATTTAAAACCCACATCTATTGAACAGGTGAAGAGGCTCATCCCTTGTTTCCTGTTTAGGATGCGGTTTCCGGTTTTCTCTTTTCCAATCTTTTCACTCTTTTCCTTTTTTATTATTATTTTTTCAATTGGAGTAGATAGACTAAACTATCGCCCGGTTCACACTCCACCCACATCTATTGAACAGGTGAAGAGGCTCATCCCTTGTTTCCTGTTTAGGATGCGGTTTCCGGTTTTCTCTTTTCCAATCTTTTCACTCTTTTCCTTTTTTATTATTATTTTTTCAATTGGAGTAGATAGACTAAACTATCGCCCGGTTCACACTCCACCCACATCTATTGAACAGGTGAAGAGGCTCATCCCTTGTTTCCTGTTTAGGATGCGGTTTCCGGTTTTCTCTTTTCCAATCTTTTCACTCTTTTCCTTTTTTATTATTATTTTTTCAATTGGAGTAGATAGACTAAACTATCGCCCGGTTCACACTCCACCCACATCTATTGAACAGGTGAAGAGGCTCATCCCTTGTTTCCTGTTTAGGATGCGGTTTCCGGTTTTCTCTTTTCCAATCTTTTCACTCTTTTCCTTTTTTATTATTATTTTTTCAATTGGAGTAGATAGACTAAACTATCGCCCGGTTCACACTCCACCCACATCTATTGAACAGGTGAAGAGGCTCATCCCTTGTTTCCTGTTTAGAATGCGGTTTCCGGCTTTCTCTTTTCCATTCTTTTTACCCTTACGTAGCCCCCTGCACATCAGTGGCGTTACCGCCTTGCTTGGGGTGATATGATTAAAAAAAATAAAAATAAACAAAAATAATAATATGTTACAGAAAATTGAAAACCACAAACCTTGTTGTCAGTAATCGAAATAACCCCAAATCTAAACTGGCGATAGCGAATATAATGCATTAATTTCACTTCCTAGGAAAAAATTATATCAATTACATCTATTGGATATACTACCACCTGAATGGTAGAAAGCTAACATGCCACACATGACATCAAAATGCTATAAAAAATAAAACATCTATCGATCGACATTTGACAAGAAACCTTAAGAACAATTATGTTCAAAAACACTAAAATCATATGTAAATAATTCTAGTGGATATCTGTTTAAACATCTCTCTCCTACTATCAATCTCACATTATTAACCCTCTAGGGCCATTCGTATCATATTTGATACAGTATGAAAACAAGCCTTGAAAGAAATATTTTCCTGAAAAATTTTTAAGAGAAATATTTTATAAATTTCAAATGAAAGCAGTACTGACTGCTCAGTCAAATGTTTCCTTATAGGGAAATACCAAATATTTCCTTATAGGGAAATACTGTATCAAATATGATACGAATGGCCCTAGAGGGTTAAGCAGTAGAAATCGACTGTAGAAAGTTTTAAGAATGTTTTATTTGTTGTTTTTTTTTTTAATAAAAGCCATTGGAACAATATATATGATGGAATATTTTGTACTCCCTGGCATATAACCTGCGGAACCCCCCCCCCCCCGAAAGAACGCATATATATATATATTAATTTACGCTCTCACACCATGATTGAGCACTCTGGAAGAATGGTAGACTTTGAAAAACAGTAGCTACTCTAGCATCTGATCATCGTTCATTCAGCAATGAATTAGAACACTCCCAGCTATCGGGCGTGTATAATGATAATATACACGGTAAAAAGTCTGCCTCTTTCTACTGAGCGCCTATAGCTCAGAGGTAGAATCACCGACTGACGCCAATTCGGTCGGGTTTCAATCCTGGGTTAAAAAATAATCAGTGTCTAACCGTACTGATGAGCTGTGATACAGCAAAACAGATCTGTCTACTGATGACTATATATATACATATATTTTCTATTTGTAAACGAGTTATTACGCGACGTAGTTTCTACTTTGAGTGGTGTCTTCAGACAATTTTCAATAACTGATTTTAACGTTTAGTGGTTTTTTTTTTTAGAATGCTCACCTAACAGTGTTCTTTTTTCTTTTTTAACGCTCACGTGGCGGGGAAATTTGGCACGCGGAATTTTTAAAATGACAAGTAATCATGACGTTTTCATCCATTGTTGCATGAGCCTAAGAGGTATTTTTTAGTATGGTTACAATTAGTCATAATTTCTGTTCTTTCATTCGATAGTTCGTTTTGGTTTGAGAAAGCATAATCTCTAACTTTTCTTCCTGGCACAGTCTACATATTTTACCACCATTGTAAGGATTGGCTGTTTTTACTATACGTTATGACTGGGTCTTTTTCATATACTGATTGTAGTTTCCACACGTGGCTAGTCAATTTTGTAGAGTTTTTTAAGTTTTCTATTTTGAATGTAGACTTGTGATTGAACAACCTGGTCTGAAAGGTGTTTTGGTTGAACGCAAATATATTTATTTTGGCCAGTTAAATCAGGTATTTTTGCTTTCAGAATCCTGATGAATAGAGCGAGAAGCAGAATCAGGCCAGAAATAGGACAGGAACAGTGCGGGTTCGTCAAAGGCATTGGAACTAGGAACGCCAAATATATTATTAGGATGCTCTCCGAAAGGGCAATACAAATGAAGAAAGACTTGTACCTATGTTTCATTGATTATGCGAAAGCATTCGACAAGATACGACACAAAGAATTGATAGAGATGCTTGGCAGCCTCGACATTTTTGGGAAAGACATCAGAGTAATCAAGAATCTCTACTAGCAGCAAACGACCTGCATACGAGCAGGTAACGATTTCAGCAGATTTACAAAGATAGAAAGAGGAGTAAGACAAAGATGTGTCTTTTCACCGGATCTGTTCAACTTGTACAGCGAGAATATTTTGAGGACCCTAGATGACACGGCAGGATTTGTTATTGGAGTCCACCACCTGAACAACATAAGGTATGCAGATGATACAGTGTTGATTGCAGACACGGAAAGGAAACTACAAGACCTCCTACAGAAAGTATGGGTGGACAGTGACAAAAAAGGACTACAAATAAACTTTAAGAAAACTGAATTCATGGTCATCAGAGAAAGGTGCAACCCAAAATGCCAAATACAGGTGGGGGATACCAGAATCAAGCAAGTACAAAAATTTAAATATCTAGGAAGTGTCCTAACAGAAGATGGAAAGTGCGACACAGAGATCTGAAGGCGAATTGTCATGGCAATGGACACGTTCCAGAAGCTGAGTAAAGTACTAACACACAGGAAAATTTCACTAAAAACAAAGAAAAGAATGCTGCATTGCTATGTGATGTCAGTTCTTCAATACGGCAGTAAATGCTGGACAATATCATCGAAAATGAGGACAAAACTTTTTGTAGCGGAAATGTGGTTCTACAGAAGCATGCTGCGGATATCGTGGACTGAGCATACAAGCAACAATGCGGTGTTGGAAAAAATGGCAACAAAAAGGAAATTAATACTGAGCATCAGGAAGAGACAACTGAAGTTCCTAGGACATGCAATAAGGAAGAAGAGCTTGGAGAACCTGATACTGACTGGCCGGATAGAAGGAAAAAGAGACAGAGGAAGGCAGCGAATAACACATTTGCAGGGCCTGATCAGGTGGATGACGGTACGGGGGTTGCGAGGTGTAACAAGAGCAAACATACTAAGATAGGGATAGGGAGACGTGGAGAACCACGATCGTCTACGCCCTGAAGGAACAGGGCACATAGAAGAAGAAGAATGTTTGCCTTTAAAATGACTTCTTTCGTGTTGCAAAGTCCTTGAAGTGGACATTTATTTTTGTCCCCGCAGTTGCAATCTTTATTAATGGTAAGTTTTGAAACACAGCTATCTAAATTTCAGGCGTTTTTTATGAAACTATCTAAATTACTAGTGCAACTACATGTGAGATTGATAAAATTTGAAAATTTTGTTTAGTTCTGATCCTTTTGGAAAGTGTATATCTATCAGTTAAAAAAAAAAATATTTGTCCTATTTTAGTCTTTGGTAGGTTGAACCAGATAATGGTTCGACTTTTATTATCTTTTTTTGTTTGCCTGTTTGTTTGAGAATTATACTGTTAAATGTTTTTATGGCCAGGCTTTCTTAGTGCATCTTCATAGATATTTTTCTTTTCGTCAAATATTGTTTTGTTTGACGAATTATTTGATAGTCTGAGTTCTGTTTCTTTGTGAATGTGTCTAATAATACTTTTGGGATGGTTAGGTAAAATAGTATATATATATATATATATATATATATATATTTGGTAGGTAGGTAAAAAGTATATATATATATATATATATATATATATATATGTGTGTGTGTGTGTGTGTGTGTATACACCTATATATGCATCAATATATAAATATTAATCAGATGTGAATGGAACAGTGTTCAATGCTGTATAACCGACACACACACACACACACACACACACACACACACACACATATATATATATATATATATATATATATATATATATATATATATGTATTCTAGTTTTCACGCGCGAGTCGGTGTTTCGTGCATTTTTTAAGGAATCATCGGGTCTTTATCCGGATAAGCAACTGATGATTGCTAAAACATGCATGAAACTCCAAGTTGTGCGTAAAACGTCGTATAATATGTATGATGGTGTTCTTGACAAAATCCAACAGAGCATCTGTAATGTGATCGAACCCGACTTACCCGCTCAACTGTAGTCCCTTTCTCACCGGCGTAATGTGGCTTTCGTTCTACAAATATTTTCAAGGCTTCTGATCCGATGAGCTTAGCTCACAAGTGTCCCCTATACATGAATTTACTCGAGCTACTGGACTAGCAACTAGGTCCCACCCTTTTACAGCGAAACCGATAAAATGTAACCGCAACTTCTACTCTATAGCTTCTTTTCTCGCGTTTCCCGCCTTTGGAATTCCCTTACGTAAACTTGCTTCCCCGACAGCTACAACCTATAAGAATTTAAATGTAATGTCAATTGTCATCTCCTATCTCTCTGACTTGCATTCTTTTCCTCAGGTTCTTTTCTCCGCCCACACTACTCAAGAGTATAGTCATCCTTCTCTTAGGCACTTCCTGACAGCCCCCTATAACTTGTCCCACTTTCCCATCACTCCTATGCAATCCCCTGCAAACCAGTGGCAGTAAAACTGCCTTGCTTGGGGTGATATGATTAATATATATATATATATATATATATATATATATATATATAACCAAGTATGGGTGGAATAATATTCCCCATCCAAAGAAACACTATTTTTAAAAAAGTGCTCAATACAAAGTAGAGCTAATAATAATAATAATAATATTTATTAATAAATTATAACATTGATATGTTATAATATCACTACAAAAGTAGCTATTTTGTTTCGACACTTTTTGTGTCTTTTCAAGTGATGTTGTTATTTCGAAATAACAACATCACTTGAAAAGACACAAAAAGTGTCGAAACAAAATAGCTACTTTTGTAGTGATATCATAACATATCAATGTTATAATTTATTAATAAATATTATTATTATTATATATATATATATATATATATATATATATATCGTTCATTCAGTCATGAATTTCAAGACTATCGACGACTGGCGTGTGTTTACATTGTATATAACACATTAATGTCTCTCGGATATATATATATATATATATATATATATATATATATATATATATATATGTGTGTGTGTGTGTGTGTGTGTGTGTGTGTGTGATGTTTGCTCTGACGAGCTTAGCTCATTGATGCTCCCTTCACAAGAATTTACTCGAGCAACCGGACTGGCAACTTGGTCCCACAATTTTACAGTTAAATCAGCCATATGCACTTCTACTTCAACAGCTTCCTTTCTCGCACTTCCCGCCTGTAGAACCCCCTTCCGTATACTTGCTTCCCTGACGGCTACAATCTTCCGGAATTTAAATGCAATGTCTATTCTCATCTTTTATCCAGTTCGCAAATTTGCAATACGGTTCTATGACGTCACACCGTGTGATAGCACAAAATGACAACAAAACCATGTATTCAAATGCAATGTAATGTGTTATGAACATGGCCTCCAATATCTGAAGGTTTTTTTACTGTGTGTATGAGCAAGGATTATTGTATTGTTGACTAAAATCTGTCTGATATTACCTACATGTTTGTGTTTTTCTGAGAAATGTTGTTTAATTGTACTCTGTACAATTAAACAACATTTTTCAGAAATTTGCGAACTGCATTTGTTAATTTTGGTAACTATTGCCGTTTCTTAGCGGAGTTTTAAAGCAACACAAAATAAAATTGTCGATGATGGTTGATGCTATTATGTTACCGTTGTTAATAACCTCTTTGAAGATGGCTCAAGTGAGCCGAAGACTTAGACACAAATTAATAAAGAAATATCCAAATTTTGGAGAATATTTGTCTTTATTTTCAACTGAAATTGAAGCCCAAATACGACGTTTAGAACGGCTCATGATTAAACATAATAGACATTCATTGCTTCTTTAGCAGTATATATTTAGAATACATACATACATATATATATATATATATATATATATATATATATATATATGTTATGCCGTGAGTAAGAATAAATAACTCAACAACAGGAATAGGTTAATTGTTGTATTCCGTGAAAATAGTATTTACAAAGGTTATTAGTATCCAATACAAGAATAAAGGTTAATCGTCCCAACCGTCGTAAGACGTAGTATGAGCGTAGGTACTTCCGTAAGACGTAGTATGAGACGTAGGTACTTCCGGGTCGTCACCGGAAGTCTACGACTGACTTGTCGATCGGCTGCTCGGCGCACTCTCCTACGTAGATGCCACCATTACTTTACATCGTAATGGAATAGTCCATTATAGCCGAATAGGCGCGGGCGTCCCAACAATATATATATATATATATATATATATATATATATATCGTTCATTCAGTCATGAATTTCAAGACTATCGACGACTGGCGTGTGTTTACATTGTATATAACACATTAAAGTCTCTCGGCAGTATAAAGTCCGCCTTCCTCTACATAGCTTAAAGGTAGAATCGCCGAGGGATGTAAATTCAGTCTGGTTTCAATCTCGGCTACAAGAAATATATATATATATATATATATATATATATATATATAATAATAATAATAATAATAATAATAATAATATGAGTAATGGTTATTAATAGAACTATATTTCACAGTTATACACACACACACACACACACACACACACACCACACACATATATATATATATATATATATATATATATTTGTTTATTTCTATCTATCTGTCTCATACTGAGATTATCGTATCGGAGTGGCATCTTTCATGTTGTGTTATGCATACCATCTGGTTGAAAGATGTCAAGCTTCTCACGCGTAAAATCTACCCTTGAATATTTACATATAAAGCAGTACCCAAATTCTGACATACACATTTTTTAAAAAAACCTTGTTAGGGTAATTTTATTCTCACATTAAATATATGCATGGTTTTATTATTGATTTCTTTTCCCAAAAGAAAATACAAAATTCATCTGCTCTCCAATGTCGTTCAAATTATTAATTGAACGATAATGATCTATTCCGCTAAAATCAATATTATTTCGCGAGGTTATCATGATTTTGGAATTAATTTCTAGTTTTTGAGATGATGAGATTTTACAAAAAAATTTTTTATTGATAAAAGAAAAGAAAAAACGAATTTCCTGCAGGTTTCTCTTCGTCTTTATCTTTGCTACAACCGAATTTGTTCAAAATTGAATTGAATTTATTTTGTGCTCCGGCTGCCTAAATTGGAGTCAGGTGGATGTGGCACGTAATTAATTATTTAGTGTATATTAATATTTTCATTCTAGTAAAAGAAAGTAAACATAAACATATCTATCTATCTATCTATCTATCTATCTATCTATCTATCTATACTTTTTCTACTATCTGCCCTGTCCCTTCAGGACTTAGACGATTATGGTTCTCCACGTCTCCTTATCCCTTGTGGCTCTTTGTATGTTTGCTCCTGTTACACCTCTTAGTATGTTTGCTCTTGTTACACCTCGCAACCCCCTTTCCGTCATCCACCTGATCAGGCCCTGCAAATATGTTATTCGCTGCCTTCCTCTGTCTCTTTTTCCTTCTATCTGGCCAGTCAGTATCAGGTTCTCCAGGCTCTCCTTCCTCAGTGCGTGTCCCAGGAACTTCAGTTGTCTCTTTGTGATGCTCAGTATTAATTTCCTTTTTGTTGCCATTTTTTCCAACACCTCATCGTTGCTTGTATGCTCAGTCCACGATATCCGCAGCATCTTTATGTAGAACCACATTCCGCTACAAAAAGTTTTTTCCTCATTTTCAGTGATATTGTCCAGCATTTGCTGCCGTATTGAAGGACTGACATCACATTGCAATGCAGCATTCTTTTCTTTGTTTTAGTGTGAAATTTTCCTGTGTTAGTATTTTACTCAACTTCTGGAATGCGTCCTTTGCCATGACAATACGCCTTCGGATCTCTGTGTCACACCTTCCATCTCCTGTTAGAACACTTCCTAGATATTTAAATTTTTGTACTTGCTTGATTCTGGTATGCTTCACCTGTATTTGGCATTTTGGGTTGCACCTTTTGCTGTTGACCATGAATTCAGTTTTCTTAAAGTTTATGTGTGGTCCTTTTTTGTCACTGTTCCCCGATACGTTCTGTAGGATGTCTTGTAGTTTCCTTTCCGTGTCTGGAATCAGCACTGTATCATCTGCATACCTTATGTTGTTCAAGTGGTGGACTCCAATAAAACATCCTCAAAATATTCACGCTGTACAAGTTGAACAGATCCGGTGAAAAGACACATCTTTGTCTTACGCCTCTTTCTATCTTTGTAAATCTGCTGAAATCGTTACCTGCTCCTATGCAGGTCGTTTCCTCTAGTAGAGATTCTTGATAACTCTGATGTCTTTCCCAAAAATGTAGAGGCTGCCGAGCATCTCTATCAATTCTTTGTGTCGTATCTTGTCGAATGCCTTCGCATAATAAATAAAACATAGGTTCAAGTCTTTCGTCCTTTGTATTGCTCTTTCGGAGAGCATCCTTATCATAAATATCGCGTTCCTTGTTCCAGTGTCTTTGACGAACTGCACTGTTCCTGTCCTATCTCTGGCCTGATTCTGCTTCTGGCTCTATTCATCAGGATTCCGACAATCAGTTTTGTCATGTTACTCATTAAGCTGATAGTTCTGTGTAGTTCGCACTCGTTGGCACCTGGTTGCTTCGGCAGTGTTATGAATATCGACTTGCATATGTCGTCTGGTATTTTTCCACTATTATAAATTTCGTTTCTTATTTCGGTAATTTTTTCTATGCCATATTCTTCCAGGGCTATCAGCAGCTCTATTACGACGCTGTCTGGACCAGCTGCTGTGTTTCTGTTCAGTTTGGCCATTGCAGCTTCCATTTCGGATTTTAATATTTCCGGGCCATCCTCCTCCTTGCGTATTCTCGGTTGTTCTTTTCTGTCGCTAAAAAAGATCCTTTATATACTCTTCCCATCGCTGGAGTATTTCCTCTGTCTCTAATATGATTTTTCTATCCTTGGATTTTATGCATCCTGTTGATGAGCAGATTTTTTGTCTTGTCAGTTCTCTTATGTCTTTATACATCTCTGCTTTATTGGTCCTGCTCAGTCTCTCTACTTCTGCGCATTTGTTGTTGAGCCATTCCTCTTTAGCCTGTCTGGATTTGTTCCTTATCTCCCTGTGAAGTTTCTTGTACTTTGCTCCATATCTTGGCCTTACTTTATGTCTCCTTTGCATCATTTGGAGAATCTCTTTAGTCATCCACTCGTTTTTTCTTCTGCGTCTAATTTCTTTTGGGCAATGATGTTCGCTGAGGTCACGATCTCTTCCTTTAGTGAGTCCCATTTTGAGTGTCCTTATTCAATTTGTTCTTCATATTTCTTTCTTACGCTCTTAGTGTATTCTTTCTGCAGAGTGAGGTCATCTACAAGCGTGTCGTATTGCAGCCTTGGTGATGTGCTGGGCTTCTTCATTCTCCGGAGTTTTATCCTTACTTTGCAGATGACTGGGACATGGTCACTTTGGCAGTCGGCACCTGGATATATTTTGCATTGGACCACTGTGTTCCTGACCGTCCATAATTATTAGGCCACACCAGTTTTTTAAAAGAAATCATGTATTTCATACTAGTTTTTGTATTTATTGCCAAATGAAAATTGAATTGATTTTTTTGTATTTATAACTCGTCCAGATCACTCTAAATATTTTACATTCTTTTATTGACGAAAATGCAATATAGGTAATTAAAAATATTTATAAATTCAATTAATGCACATGTTATTGTGCAGTATTAACAAAGGAACCATTCTATTTTCAATTTTTCACTTGGCACTAAATACTAAAAAATAGTATGAAATACATCATTTTTTAAAACACTTGAGTGGCCTCATAATTATCGTCGGTAGCGTATATATATATATATATATATATATATATATATATATACTGCGAACCGCCTGAAGATACCACATATTAGGAACCTAGGTCGCGTAATAACTCGTTTACAAATGAATTATATATATATGTATATATATATATATATATATATACGCTCTCGCACCCCGATTGAGCACTAGGGATGAATGGTAGATTTTAAGAAAAAATAGCTAGTCACGCATTTACGCATCGTTCATTCAGTAATGAATTTGAACGCTCTCGGCTACTGGTATGTGTTTTCATTGTATATAACACGCTAAAATTTGCCTTCTTCTACCGAACGCGTATATCTCCGAGCTAGAATCACCGACTAATGTTAATTAGGTCGGGTTTCAATCCTGTCTATAAGCAATCGGATATCTAACCGTGTTGATTAGCCGTGATACAGCGAAACAGATCTCTCTGCGGAATATATATATATGTATTGTTGTAAATAGTCTATATATATATATATATATATATATTAGGGCATGTTTCATTAAATAATATAGACAAGTTGTGTCCATTTATTTTATGGAAATTTTTTTCGTATTTCTGATAAGCTTAATGGCAGTATCATTAAATGAAGAAAGAAAATTGCAATATTGATACATACGTTTTTTCAATAATTCAATCTAAGCTTTCGGCTTACATAAGCCAGTTTCAAAGATGTCAAATTACATTATATAATATAAACACGGACAAACGATAATGACAAACTGTTTTTGTTTACATGGAAAATTTACAAGCAACAACAAACTCGTGCATTTAAGACGCTGGAAGCGAATGTCGCATCACAGCTCGTGACATCGCACATGAACAAGCGAGAGTGAAAACAAGAAATATTAAGTTTGGGAAGCCATTGGTTTATTCCAATGGCTTCTGTTGTTAATTCTGTTGCATTTAAGGATATTTGTAGATATTTCTTAGTTTATCTTGTTCAGATTAGGTTTCGACTGTTTAATGTATATAGCTTCCAGATTTTTTAGTTTTTGTTTATTGTTTTCAAGTTTAAGTATAGTTGCGTGTTCATCTAGGGCTTCCCGGAATTATGTATGTTGTTTTAAATGCCTAAAAATGTTAGGTTTATCGTTCAAGTGCAGTGTCAAGCGTCGTGAAAGCGAGTTTGTGGTGTGACCAACATAAATATTATTTAATCCGTTGGAGATACAATTTCCCAAAGGGCGCTTGAATTTGTAAACTATGTTGTTTTTTTTTTTTGCATATCGCTAACCAGGGAAGAATTATTGCGAATAAATGAGTTGGATATTTTAGATTTAGAGTAGTATATAATTAACTTAATTTTTTTTGCTAGGATCTGTTATAGATATATTAGTATTTACTAATTTATTTAGTATATTTTCATCTTGTTTATAATTTGTATGCATTTGATTACGATATAGGAGATTGATATGTTTGTGATTAGTTGAAGAAGTATTATGTTCTATTTGCTTAGTATTGAGACTTCTAAGTAAGCATCGTATCTGTTCATCAATTATATATATACATTATATATATATATATATATATATATATATATATATAGTTTGGAAAGCTATTATTAATAAGTTTCTGTTTTATATTCTTTAGTCCACTGTAAAAAAATCTGTTTTGTTGAAGAATTAGTTTTTGCACGATGCATCAGATTTTTTGTAATTTCTACTATAAAAAAGATTTAACATATATATATATATATATATATATATATATATATATATATATATAGATTGATTGATTGATTGATTGATTGATTGATTGATTGATACTTAGTTTTTGGTCCTAATAGGGTTAGACCAGTACACATTGGTATTAAAAAGTGTTCTATACAGTTATATTGTAAAACTTTTGAATATTTTTCATTTTGAAACGAATTATTTCGCTAACTTGGTTTTCACCATGAGTGCTTTCTTCAGGCAATTTTTAATAAGTTATCAAAAATCGCCTGAAGTAACCACACTCGTGGTGGAAACCAAGGTAGTGAAATAACTCGTTTCAAAATTATATATATATATATATATAATCTTTTCCCCTAAGCAAGTTAGTACTGCCACAGGGGGTTACAGTCAGAAGAAAGAACACAGTACAGAGGATGTCAAAAAAAGGGCTAGAGAAAGATGTAAATCAAGAAGAGAGAAGACGAAGCCGCATTTAAACTTTTGAAGATTGTAGCTGTAGGGAAGCAATGATAGGAAGAGAGTTCCACAGACGGAAATTGCGAGAAAAGAAACTGAGGGATTAGAAGTGGTGGTTACATTTGTAGCACGTGTAAATTTCTTGTTGTCGGGACACTAGGGGATGAAGCTCATCAGCTGCCAAATCGGGGTCGATATCTTTTTAGAATTCAATTAATTGTTTCTCCTCTGTTTTCGAACGACAAATAAGTCTATCTCTGTGTGGTGAAACCTTAAATCAGCTGGGGGAAAACCGTCACAGGAAAAAACTTTGTGTAATCAGTGATTTATACTACGACTGGATATATATATATATATATATATATATATATATATATATATATAAAGTAAATAACCTAAAGAGCCAACAAACCTATCAAGGTTTCACCTTACTGGAATTTCAGTTGAATTCGTTGCATTCACTTACGCACAAATAACCTTTCTCTTCTCTCTCAATTTATAGATAAAATATCAGAACTGACTGGGTTCTATAGTATTGTTATCAACTAGTCTACCTCTAAATATTTTTGCGTAGGGTCTAGACATTTACCTGAAAAAGGACAAGTTACAGAATCATCAACGGCTACCTTACCGATGGTAGGAGTCGTTGATCGCCTATGCTCTTCTGGTAGAATATCCAGCAAAGAATATCAAAGGAAGGTAATAAATTTGAGGTAAATATTTTGACAATGATAAAACCTGATTTATCTCTTTTAAATAATTTTCTGTATCATTTATAATATATCATTGGATACATCGCTCGCCTACCACATGCTGAATAGGAGTATTCCAAAGGTCTTTCTGTACGGGCAGTAGCCATCGACAAGGGAGCCACCTAGTCTTTGTTTCAAGGACGTGTGCAAATAGAAACATGAGTGCAAAGACATCGAAAGTCGTGAAAACGTTAACAATGATTGCTCACGCGGGCTGAAGCGATGAGAGGAAAAACAAGGGTTTTCTGCTAGGGTGAAACATGCTCGAAGGAAAGTAAAAAACATCAAGGACGTGTGCAAACAGAAACATGAGTGCAAAGGAAATGGACATCGAAAGTCCTGAAAACGTGGACAATGATTCCTCACGCGGGCTGAAGCGATGAGAGGAAAAACAAGGGTTTTCTGCCAGAAGGAAAGTAAAAAACATCGGAGAAAGTATCTTCACGATCGGAGAAAGTATCTTCACGATCGCCTACGTCTTAAAGGGACACGAACCATAGAAGACGAAGATGGTCGATTTTAAAAGCACTAATTCGTAGCTCGCATCTTGGGTCGGTTTCTATTGGCTTTAGAATATAGAAGCATATACCTCCTAGTTCTCTAACAAGGCAGAATTGTAATTTTTTACTTTAGTACCTATTCCGTGTCAAGAAGTTATTTAACCACGCATTGCCGATATCAGGTTAGCCATAAAGTCATGGGGCTTCGTGCGTTTGTCATAATTTGTTCATTTATATATATAATTCTACGTCGGTGGCACGATTCGGTGTTAGAAGTTTCACGTACTATGCAGTCATCAGAAGCATATTACATACAGATGGTTTAAGATATTTGAATTTATGTTTACTCGATATTCGTGGAAATCTAGCAATGTTAGTTTACTATATTTTTAATTTATCAAAAGTAGACTAGAATTGTCTATCGTGTTGAATACACCGGTTCCCGTCCGATCACCGAAGTTAAGCAATATCGAGCCTGGTCAGTACTTCATTGGTGACCAGTTGGGTATACCAGGTGCTTTAAACGTAGGGACTAAGAATGATGCACCGGTCTTCCAGCGTTGGGTACAGAACTACCAACCCTACCCCGTAAAAAAAGTTTGGTACAGCAACAAAATCGCATCTTGGGTCGGTTTCTATTGGCTTTAGAATCATATATATAAGTCAGAATTGTAATTTTTCAGTTTAGTACCTATTCCGTGTCAAAAAGTTATTTAATCACGCATTGCCAATGTCAGGTTAGCCATAAAGTCATGGGGCCTCTCGCGTTTGTCATAATTTGTTGATTTCATTCGGCAAAAGATTTTTTTATGGAAACCTCAGGCATCGAATGTGGACTCTTATCCGACAATTTTAAGTGTAATGGGGAAAATACAGTCAATATGGAAAACGGCTACTTGGAAGTTGTCTTTGGTTGATTTCTGGTTTAAAGGCAGAGAAACGAAAAGCGATGTGTAGAAACAAAGAATTATAAAAAACTATGAAAAAAAAGGAAAAACGCGAACGAATGCAAAATAAATACTACAAGGAATTCAAATTTTTCGCTACTGAAGATGTCAATATTTTGATGTAAGGAATTCTAGCCACAAAAAAGACAAAAGAAGTGAAGTGTTATTTTATTTTACATCATTTTTACTGATTTTTATTTGCATTCATATTAGTAGTTTGTATCTTTCACGAACAAATATCTTCTGAGCGAAAAAAGAAAATAGAAAGCGAAAGACATAGTCGGCTGTTATGATAGCTTAACAAAACATTTATGCACTTGAGAGAAAATTGCTCGCTTAAAAAAACAGAAAAGGTTTTTAACGCAGAAAAAGAAACCTTCGTTGGTAAGAACAGAATGTACGGGCTTCGATTGAATAGAGATGTCTACTCATATTTCATATATCCATACGTGACGTAACTTAAAACGGTTTTCATTGCCGCGCGGGTCGACATATAGCATTGTCACTTACTCCCCTTTTTTCTTCCTATTTTTTATGAAGACTATATTATTTATTACGTTAGCACCGCGATAAAGCTTCCGCACATCCGTTGTCAGTGCCTCGAATATATCGAATATCTAGACTATATTCTTGCAAAATTAGTCTCCAATTTAGTAGTTTTCTATTCTTACTTTTCATTCGATGCAGGAATGTGATAAGGTTTTGGTCATTGTTTACTGTTGTTGGATGGCAGGACTAAGATGATGCAGGCTTAAGACAAAGGCTAATGTTTCTTTGTCTACGGTCGAATAATTTCGCTGGCATGAATTTAACTTCCGCGAGAAATAGCTAACAAAATGTTCGATGTTATTAGAATCGACTTGAAGAAGAACGAAACCCATTTCAACATCACTTGCATCGACCGCCAGGCTAAAATGTTGAGAAAAATCTGGGGCGTTCGGAATAGGGTCAGAACATAACAAAGACTTAATCTGTTCGAACGATCTCTGACGGGAGGTTATTAAAACAAATTTGGCTTTCTCTTTAACAGCTTGGTGAGCGGTGACGCTACATCAAAAAAGTTCCGGCAGAATTTCCGATAGTATCCGGCCATTCCAAGAAACCATCTTAAGCTCCTTAGGTTCTGTGGGTCTGGGACTTTCAAGATGTCTTGAACCTTAGCATCAACGGGAGAGATTTTGCCATATTCCACTGTATGAGCCAAGTATGTCACTTCGGTCTTTCCGAACTCATTCTTCGATAGGTAGAGGTAAGATTAGTTTGTCAAAGCCTATCCAAAACGTTCTGTAGTTCGTCATGTGGTCTGCCCAGTCCGTGTTTTAGACTTTGTCATCGATATAAGTCGAGATATTAGGTAGGTCTTGCATACAATGAATCATCATAAGTTGGAATGTGGCTTGAGATTTTTTCATACCGAAAGGCATGTCGCGATATTGATATCAACCGTCTGGCCTCACGAAACCTGTTCTTTCTTTAGTGTGCTCAATAAGAGGCATGCAACAATTGCCCTTCAATAGATCCAACTTGGTGATATACATCGTTTTAATGATTTGGTCTATACAGTCATCCATTTGGGGGAATGTGATGGAAATCGGTGCGAGTAAGGGCATTTACCTTACGTTCGTCCGTGCCATCAGGTTTCTTGACCAGTACACATAGAGATGACAAACTACTCTGGCGGGGTTAAATTATCCCATGGTAAAGCATATAACCTACTTCTTGCCGCAATATTTCCGCCTTCTGTGGGTTAAGAGGATAAGGATGTTCCTTAACGGGTTTGACATTTCCGATATCTAAGTCGTGTTGAGCAATATCAGTCTGTTTAGGTACGTCTGGGAATAAGTCGTAGAAGTTTCGAATGAGATGGGTTACTTCCTACTTCTCGTCGTGGGTTAAGTGATTTAACTTAGACGCAAGATCTGATAGTACCACTAAATTCTGTAACCTCAGTGGGTGATCCGTTTTCTTTAGAACTTCTGGATCTACGTCTAGAGGCATGTAGGGGTCCATCTACGGCTAGGATGGAGGTTAGTTTCCCTCTTTCGTAATATGGTTTGAGCTTATAGATGTGGTACATTAGTGTTTCTTATCTTCGGTCTGGAGTGTTCACAATGTAGTTGAGGTGTTTAACTTTCCGAGAATTTTCGTAAGGATCGTGAAAGCGAGCCTTCAGTGAGTGACCAAACAAGGGTAAGAGCACCAGTACTTTGTATTCGATATCGAAACTCCTTCGAATAGTTTTTTGATCGTACTGTCTCTTCCTCTTGTCCTGGGGTGTTTTAAGTTATTCTCATGCCAATTCACAAGTGTCGTGCAATCGGGTTCGAAAACGGGATACATATTCTAATACTAATTCGTTCGTGGGGGGTATCTTGTAGCCATCTCTCATTCAACATGGATAAGTGTCCTGCGCACTGTGTGTCCGAATAGTAATTCAAACGGGCTGAATCCCAGCGATTCTTGAGGCGCGTCTCTCGTGGCAAATATCAAGAATGGTATAAGTTTGTCCCATTTTTTTGATGATCTAAGCAGTATACCCGGATCATCGTTTTTAGAGTAGAATGAAATAGCTCTAGGACTCCTTTGGATTGGGGATGATATGCACTCGACGTGACTATCTTTATGGCTAGAGAGTTCATAGCCTGCCGGAATATTCGGGACGTAAAGTTCGAACCTTGGTCAGATTGTACTATCTTAGGTAATCCAACCATAGAAAAAAAAATAGTGACTGACTTAGTGATCTTCCCAGCGGAAATGCTCCTCAGAGGGATTGCTTCAGGAAACCGGGTTGAGGCACACATGATAGTTAATACATATTGGTTTCCGTGCTTGGTTTTTGGGAGGGAACCGACACAATTAGGACTCGGCAGAAGGGTTCCTCAAAGGCGGGAACCGAGTGTCAAGGGGCTGCAGGGATTTGCTGATTTGGTTTACTTAACATCTGGCAGATATGGCAGGTCTGGCAATATCTTGACACATCCCCACAGATTCCGGTCCAGTAGAAGTTTCTACCGATTCGCCCGCGTGTCTTACGGATGCCTAAGTGACCTCCCATCAGTTTTCTCATATTTTGTCGTAAATCTCTAGGGTACTAAAATGTACTTGTAAAATATAAGGTGGGGATACAAATATCGACCTAACGTAATATATATATACATATATATATATATATATATATATATATATATATAACTTTTATTTATAAAGAACTAATTTAACAACGCGTATTTATATACATAATTATGAATTAAATGTCTATGCGACACGAATATTTCTATGTTTCGAGATAGAATCTCTTCATCAGGCAATATTGGATGTTGGTTGTGCAAATGATTTACATTTAAATACAAATAACGTATGTAAATGTAAATCATTTGCACAACCAACATTGCCTGATGAAGAGAATCTCGAAACATAGAAATTTCCGTGTCGCAATGACCATTCATAATTATATGATTATACTAAGCTCTATAATATCTATTATATTGAGCACTGTTTATAAGGAAATAAATGCCGAGGTACTCAAAATATTAAAACCCTGAGTCCTCTTCACCTGAATGGATGTATATATATATATATATATATATATAAATAATGAAGAGAATCTATATAGAAACATAGAAATTTTCGTGTCGTAGTTCATAATTATATAATTATATATATATATATTTAGTGTATCGAGGCAGCAGATAATATATAGTCCTCTTCAAAAGTATTGGAACGGCTAGGCCAAATTCTTTGTTTTTGTTCTTCACTAATGATATTTTGGTTTAAAATCAAATGATGGATATCATAAAATAGTTCAGAATTTCTTTTATTTTTTGGTATTTACATTTGCATGTGCCAATCAACGTAGGAACATCGCCTTTTGTTTGAACCTTCCCATTTTTCAAGTGAGCAAATTTATTGGAATACGTAAATGTTGACAGGTGTTTCTTGTTGTTGATTTGTTCAATTTCAGATGGATTGTTTATAAACAAATTAATTTTAAATAGATCTGCATGAGTATTCTTGGTCTTACTGTAGGATTTCGCCTATAAATTCTATTAATTGGTAAAAAGTATAAACTAACGTGAAGATAAGTGAGCTGTCTATGGGGAAAACAAGCTATTTTTAAGATTCGAATAGAAGATACATCGATCAGAGCCGTTGAACAAATATTGCGCATAGCCAACACAACAATTTTAAAAAAGAAAGGGACTATTGATAAACTGAGCAAGAAGCATAGAAAAGTCACTGAAGGAAAATAACAACTATTGTTGACAGAAATATTGTTAGAGCTGTGAGGAAAACCCAAAACAGTTTTCACTTACATCACCAACAACTTATGTGGTGTAGTGGTAAAGATTTCACAATCTATCGTTCGAAGAAGACATTTAGAGCAGAAATATACATGCCACACGAAAGATGCAAAACAAAGCACGCATCAGCTGTAAGAAAGGGAATGCCAGATTGGAATTTTCTAAGAAGAGCGACAAAATGTTTGCAAAAATGTTTTATGATCTGATGAAACCAAGATGAATCTCCACCAAAGTGATCGCAAGATCTAAGTATAAAGAAAGAAAGCCAAGCTCATTTATGGAGATTTACAAATCTACCATCCGCCCGTGCATTGAATACTGCTGCCATATCTGGTCGGGTGCCCCTGCTGTTCTCCTCGGGCTTCTCGATAAGGTTCAGAGGAGGGTCTGTAATGTGATAGATACCGACTTGGCAGACCGCCTGCAGTCTCTCTCCCACCGGCGAGACGTGGCTTCGCTGTGTCTCTTCTATAAATACTTTCACGGCTTCTGCTCCGATGAACTTAGATCACTGGTGCCCCCTAAATACGAATTTGCACGAGATACTAGATTAGCGTTGTGGTACAGTGGATATCGGCTCGGAACGAGAAACCGGGGAGCCGAGTTCGAATTCCAGTTGAATCCATTGTATTCACTTACGCGCAAATACCCTGAGGAAAGGTATTAATCCGTCTCTTCCTTCCAGTTATGGGTTAAATAGCAGGACAGATTGGGTTCTATAGCCTTGGTCGGCAACCAGTCTACCGCAGAAAGCAATGGCAACCTACTGCGGGATAATCTTCTGCCCAGTCAGTAATGTCTCTTTCGAGACATGATCGCCCAAGCGTGTATCGCGTATGGCACTTAACTGACTGACTAGATTAGCAACTAGATCCCACCCTTTTACAGTGAAACCGATAAAATGCAGCCGTAGCATCTACTCAAAAAGTTTCTTTCCTCGCACTTCCCGACTGTGGAATTCTCTTCCAAACGCTTGCTTCCCCGACGGCTACAATCTCCAGGAGTTTAAATGTAAGGTCAATAGACACCTTCTAACACACTAACCTGCTCCCATTCTATCAAGCACTCTTCCCATCTGTCTAACCCTCATCCTCGCTATCCTTACTCATCTGTTACCTTCCTCCTGACATTCCCTATGTCTAACCACTCCTTCTCTTTACCTTCCCCTATGTAGCCCCATGCGCAATAGTGGCAGTGGAATGCCTTGCTTGGGGTGAGATGATTAAAAAAAAATGGTGAAAACAGTGACTTGGTTTTGGATCGCATGGCTTCTTCTGGAACAGGCTCATTGATATTTATTCTTTATGTAACTCCTAATGCCTGCAGCAAAGTGAATTCAGAAGTTTACAAAAATATTTTCACTGTCAATTTACAGAGTGATGCTTCCAAACTAATCGATAGGAAGTTTATCATACAGCACATCACTAACTCAGTACATACTGCCAACACAATTAATGAATTCACCAAAGAGAAAAAAAGTGGATAGTTTTAGACTGGCCAAGTCAATCACCTGACCATAACCCAATAATGTATTCATTTTATCTCTTGAAGAGAGGCCTGAAGAAAAAAAACCTGAAAAAGTTTTTATTAAAGTCAGGAAAATCCTTATAAATGAAGAATGCTAAAATTTGATGACGTCAATTGTTCGCAGACTTGATGCATTAGTTGCTAGCAAGTGCTATGCAACCAAACATTAAATGGTACTTACTATCAGTTACTTTACCTATGCTCACCAAAAAGAAGGTGATGTGATATAAATGGTGGCATATCCCAACCTGTTTAATACATCAAAATGTAAATAGTAGGAAATAAAAGCTAAAATTTTGAACTGTTTGGCGATTTTAACGCCCACCACACCAAGTGGCTTGAAAACTCAGCCACCGACCTTGCTGGGATCCGCACCATGCACTTTTCAATAGCCCAAGCTCTAACGCAAGTGGTGGACTTCCCCACGCGTTTCTCTAAAAACCCTAACGGAAGGGACTCTTTACTCGACCTTTGCTTTACCTCCATCCCAGACTCCTGCACTACCAGGCAACTCTGCCCCCTCGGAAACTCTGACCACGCCGTAGTCTCCGTAAACATATCAATCCGCACTAACTCTACCCAAGAAAACCAGACCAGCAGAATATCATACTGCTACCAAAGAGCCGACTGGGACTCGTTCAGGGACTTCCTCTGCGACGTCCCCTGGAACAACGTCTTTGATCTTCCTGTCGAAGACTGTGCCTCCGAAGTCTCCTCTTGGGTTAAGGCTGGCATCGATGCTTTTATCCCTGCCAGAAAATTCCAACTAAAACCAAATTCGTCCCCCTGGTTCTCACCCGCTTGCTCGGCCGCTATTGCCTACCGGAACCATTTCTTGCGGCTCTATCGAAGCTGCTCGTCGAACCAAAACAGGCGCCTTTTCACCTCAGCACGGAACAAGTGTAAAAGGTACTGAACGAAGCCAAGAGGGCGTTTGCTACCAGAATTAGGCAACACATAGCATCCTCTAAGTTTGGCTCCAAAGATTACTGGCGTCTCTGCAAAAGCGTGCTCAGCAGGAACAAGACTTCAATACCCCCACTAATCAATGAATTTGAAGTTCTCACCTCCCCAGCCAACAAGGCTGAATGCTTTGCCCGTAGATTCTCAACCAATTCGACACTGGACTCGTTAGGAATACCTACACCAGACTTCCCACCCAGAACTAAGGCCCAACTAAATAACGTCCACATTTCACCCTCGCTGGTCGCCAAGATAATTGCGCAACTTGACCCACACAAAGCGAGCGGCGGTGACGGAATCCCAGTCATAGTACTGACAAAATGTGCCCCAGAACTCTCCTCTGTCCTCTCTAAACTCTATAACCTCTGCCTATCTGCTTCCTGCTTTCCTGCCTGTAGGAAGTCCTCCTGCGTAGTTCCTATATTTAAGAATTCTGGCGAACACTCAGACCCCGCCAATTACCGTCCTATTAGTCTCCTTCCAATCTTTGGCAAAGTTTTCGAAGCCATTATCAACGCCGAGGTGATTCCGCATCTTATGGCCAACGGGCTTCTCTCTGACAAACAGTATGGGTTTCGCTTCACCAGGTCTACTGCTGATATGCTAACGACCATTACCGAGTACATATACCAGGCACTCGACAAGAATGGTGAAGCCCGAACCGTTGCCTTGGATATCTCCAAAGCATTCGACAGGGTCTGGCATGCTGGCCTCTTGTGCAAACTGCGGAGCTATGGGATAACTGGACATCTGTTTGACCTCATCCAGTCTTTCCTCTCTAACCGCACATTGAAGGTGGTATTAAATGGGCATGCCTCCCAAAACTACCATACGAACGCGGGCGTCCCTCAAGGTTCTATCCTAGGTACCACGCTCTTTCTGATCTACATTAATGATCTCCCCGACACCATTAGATCCCAAGTTGGCATGTATGCCGACGACACAACAATCTACTCCCGCATCGATCAGAAACCAGGTCTGGACGACAAAGTGAACCTCGCTGCCGTACTTGAAAGGGACCTCCAATCCGTAGTGGCCTGGGGTAGGAAATGGTTGGTAAATTTCAATGCCTCTAAAACAAAGCTGTTATCAACTAATCACCATAGACAATCGCATCTACCTCCCATTAGCATGGGACAGGCTAGCCTCCCAGAGAGTAAAATACTACGCCTCCTTGGCCTTACACTCTCGTCGGACCTCAAATGGAATGACTATATTGAATCCATTGCCAAATCTGCTGCTATGAAAGTCGGCTCCCTGTGCAGGGCCCGGAAATTTTTCCCACCTGAATCTATTCTGCACATATACAAATCTACCATCCGCCCGTGTATTGAATATTGCTGCCATATCTGGTCGGGTGCCCCTGCTGCTCTCCTTGGGCTTCTTGACAAAATACAAAGGAGGATCTGTAACGTGGTTGATACTGACTTGGCAGACCGGCTGCAGCCGCTCTCTCACCGGCGTGATGTGGCTTCCTGTGCCTCTTCTACAAGTACTTTCATGCCTTCTGCTCCGATGAGCTTAGATCACTGGTGCCGCCTAAGCACGAATTTACACGAGATACTAGATCAGCAACTAGGTCCCACCCTTTTACAGTTAAACAAATAAGATGTAAACGTAAATTTTACTCCAACAGCTTCTTTTCTCGCGCTTCCCGCCTGTGGAACTCCCTTCCACAAGTCTGCTTTCCCGACAGTTACAATCTCCAGGTGTTTAAATGTAGGGTCAATAGACACCTCCTATCACACTAACTCCCAACTATTCTCACAACACTCTCATCTACCCAATCCTCATTCTCGGTATCCTTACCCGCCTATCACCCACCCTCTGTCATTTCCTATATTTAATCAGCCTTTCTTCACTCTACGTAGCCCCCTGCCCAGTAGTGGCAGTGACATGCCAACCTCGGGGTGAAACGCTTATAAAAAAAAACAAAAAAAAAACTGTCGTTTTTTGATCATAGACATTTTTTTTGAACTGTCATTTTTTGATCATAGTCTTCAATGAACAACAAAAAACAAAAAAATGGTCTTGCGTTTCAATAATTTTGGAGAGCAATGCACACACGTACACACACACAGATACACACAGACACGTACACACACACACACACACACGTATATATATATATATATATATGAGAATAATATTTATTTACAATTTATAACATAAATATTTTGTAATTGGTGATAATATATATTTATGTTATAAATTCTAAATTAATATTATTCAGTCTAATTTAAATTGAGCTCTTTTAAAAGAATAGTGGTTATTTGACACGGAATTTTATTTCAACAATATCTACCCTCTGCATGCATATATAGATATGTATATATATATATATATATATATATATATATATATATATATATATATATATATATATATATATATATATATTAAAAAAGGATTAATTCAAAGATGTTGAATGGCCATTTCGATATGAAGATCCCCACGGGGAACAACACATCACCTCAGCAACAGAAAAAAAACCTTTCAGAAACTGGAGAAAAATTAGTCTACTTTTCCTTTTTAAATAGATTGCAAAGAAATTAAAAAATAAATAATAAAATAAAATAAAAATAAAGGGAAAGAAAAAGAAAAGGAAAAAGAAAACGAAAAAGACAGAATAAAATCAAATAAATAAGAAAAGAAAAAATTGACATCGTCTGGGTTCGCAAAAAAAAAAAAAGGGGGGGGAGAATGTAACTAAAAATTAACAGACAGCCGTGTTAAATCGACGTCAGTTAAAGCAACACGGAAAAAAGGTGGTAAGAGAGATAAAAGAAGGAAGGGAGGGAAAAAGAAAGAAACTAAAGAAAAAAATTTTTTTAAACATTACAGACGCTGGACAAATTCAAAAACCTAATTTCCCCAAAACGTTGAAGTATTAGAAAAAGGCCTTTACTTAAAAAGGCATAATTATTAATAAAAGGGAATAAAAAGATATAGGATTTAAAATAAAATTATTTTTAAAAAAATTAGGTCTTTTGAAATTAAACTAAATAAAGACAACACTAGGCAAAAAAAAAAAAAAAAAAAATGAATTACAATTATTATATATACATACCTATAGAAGTACACACATACATACATATATATACACACAATTTAACGAATAAGAATACATATATACATACACATACACACACATACATTCAATTTATTACACACTTATATACATATACATGCGCATACACACATATATATATGTGTGTACACACCTATATACAAAAAATTCATATACACATAATATACATGTGTACACATACATGCACACATATACACACACACACGCACACACATATATATATATATATATATATATATATATATATTCCATATGCACTCACAGACATACATATTAATGAATATTATGTAAAGGAGCATTTAAATAGCTAAAAAAATTTTTTTTCAAAATTACATATAGCCCACATACATAAATACATATATATACAAATATGTACAAATATGCACATGAACACACAAACATACACATATACAAAAAAAAAAAAAAAAAAAATTAAAATTAAAATTAAATTTTTTTTTTAAAATATTAATAAAATTATAGAAAAATTTAGAATTTAAAAATTAAAAATTGGAAGTTAAATTTTAAAATCCGCCCTATGGCGGCACTTGTTTATAAATTCCCTTCTAAAGTTCAAAAGTAAGTCCTGATGAGGATACTTCAAAATCAGAATCTTCTCCAATAAACACAGACGACACCTATCACGAAAACTTTTAGGAGTACAAGCTGAGCCTATTAATTTCCAGCTGATTATAGGGTCCTGCCCTTCCTCCTTCATTTCCCAGAACCTACGTGATAGTGCCGTCTGGAATCTCTGTTTAGGGTTCGAAAACGTGTACCTGTGATTATAAAGCCTCTGTTTGAAAGAGCCCGCGGACATGCCAATATAGGTCCGGTAATTGTCCTTGTAAATAGATGGAGAAATGCGGGCTTCATAAATTACATGGGTGGATTTACATTTGCCTTGCACCGGGCAGGCATCCACAGAATAACAATTGCATTTGTCGACAATTCCGGATTTAGCTTCCGTATTATTTAGGTTCATTAAAACATGTTTATTGTGGGAATTAATTATATTATCTATATTTGAGGTGCAAGAATAACTAATTTTTAGGGTGAATCTATTAAAAATTTTATTTAAGGGATTGTTATTATTATTAAAATGTTTATCGATTAATTTGAGAAAATACTTACCAATATTTATATTAGTTAGCTTACAATAAGGAGGGTTAAACCAAATTATCTTCCTTTTTCTACATTTTCGGGTGTTTTTAGTTTTTGATGATTCTGGGTTTATAGCAGGCTTATCATACTTTAACTTATTAACAAAACCGCTTTTCTGAAGGGCCTTATCGTAAATTTCTTTGCTTGCGTTGAAAATTTTTATATTGGAAGATAATTGGTTAACCCTATTATTTACTATCTTGGGTATTTGTCTTATAATATTCTTGGGGTGGTTGGATAAACTATTTATATAGGTGGGAGAACTATTTTCTTTGAGAAAGGGTTGGTAGGAACCATTCTTTAAGTTAAGGGTGATATCTAGATAGTTTACAATTTTGAGATTGGAAGTAACCTCAACCTTAAAACCAAGAAAATTTAGGGCTCTGATAATTTTCTTATGTATTCTATTAGTGTAAGGCCCATTGGAATTGGGAATACATATCAGTCCATCATCCCGATATAGGCCTATTAGTTTAGGGTCTAAAAATCTACCTAAAATATCTAAAATATAAATGCCTATTAGATCTGCTACCTGGGCAGAATCATAGGCTCCCATAGGGACATCAAAACTATCTTCAGGCCCTTTAGTCCAAGTAGAACTATCAAAGGTGAGAATAGATTTTCTAGCTCCCAGTATAATTCTATAGTCACAATCCGAAATATTAACATAACCCCTAGCAAAGTTTAAACAATCCACAAGAAGTTTTTTTGATATAGAGGAATAGAAATCCACAATATCAAATTTAAGGAAAGTGGATTTAGATTTGTCATTGATATTATCAAACCATTTTATGGTATCTAAGGAACTCTTCCAAAGATTCAGTTGTAAATTAGATTGTAACTTCTCTATTAAGTTCTTCAGAACCACCCTAGAAACTATGCCTAATTCACTCTTAGTGGGATTAATTAGTCTAGTTTGTAATTTATTTCGGAAATTAGGCTTGTGGTCCTTAAATAAAATGTAAGCTTCTTTGATAGAAATTTTTCCAATTCTATCACTAATATCTAGTTCATTTGCAAATTTAGCCATATCGGAGTTAATTTCCGATAAAATTAGGTTACCTCTGTCTATTTTGTAATGATTAGTTATACTATTTTTAAGGATATTTAGGTAATTGGTCGTATTACACTTGTAAATGTTATTTGATTTGTCCGATTTAATCCATAGGTCTTTGGAATTCTTTAAGGTATTAATGTTCGACTTTAATAAATCCTGGAAATCATTTGAAGTACCCCGGAACTTGATTTTGGGGATCAAATTAAAAAGGTCTTTTTCAAACGAGTTTAAAAATTTGCATACCGTTGAACGCAGGTAAAAGTAAGCTTTCCATCGAAGTCTCCTCACAAAACTTTCAATTTTTTCCGTTAGATGAAAGAGAAAGGAATCCAGATTAGGAAAAGGAATATTCTTCAAAGAATACTCCGGAGTAAATTTCTCCATAAAAAAGGTGGTGTTGTATTGGTAGAAAAAATCCGAGAATAAACCAAGAGAGCTCAACTACCAAAAGGTAGGAGCCTGCGTTCAACGGATTCTTCTCCTGATTCTACAGAGTGCTTTGATTTAAAAACTCTAAGAACTCCACCGGTATGCAAATTTTTAAACTCGTTTGAAAAAGACCTTTTTAATTTACATAATTTTCATTAATATGTATGTGTGCGAGTGCATATGGAATATATATATATATGTGTGTGCGTGTGTGTGTGTATATGTGTGCATGTATGTGTACACATGTATATTATGTGTATATGAATTTTTTGTATATAGGTGTGTACACACATATATATATATGTGTGTATGCGCATGTATATGTATATAAGTGTGTAATAAATTGAATGTATGTGTGTGTATGTGTATGTATATATGTATTCTTATTCGTTAAATTGTGTGTATATATATGTATGTATGTGTGTACTTCTATAGGTATGTATATATAATAATTGTAATTCATTTTTTTTTTTTTTTTTACCTAGTGTTGTCTTCATTTAGTTTAATTTCAAAAGACCTAATTTTTTAAAAAATAATTTTATTTTAAATCCTATATCTTTTTATTCCCTTTTATTAATAATTATGCCTTTTTAAGTAAAGGCCTTTTTCTAATACTTCAACGTTTTGGGGAAATTAGGTTTTTGAATTTGTCCAGCGTCTGTAATATTTAAAAAAATTTTTTTCTTTAGTTTCTTTCTTTTTCCCTCCCTTCCTTCTTTTATCTCTCTTACCACCTTTTTTCCGTGTTGCTTTAACTGACGTCGATTTAACACGGCTGTCTGTTAATTTTTAGTTACATTCTCCCCTTTTTTTTTTTTTTTTTGCGAACCCAGACGATGTCAATTTTTTTCTTTTCTTATTTATTTGATTTTATTCTGTCTTTTTCGTTTTCTTTTTCCTTTTCTTTTTCTTTCCCTTTATTTTTATTTTTATTTTATTTTATTATTTATTTATTTTTTAATTTCTTTGCAATCTATTTAAAAAGGAAAAGTAGACTAACTTTTCTCCAGTTTCTGAAAGGTTTTTTTTCTGTTGCTGAGGTGATGTGTCGTTCCCCGTGGGGATCTTCATATCGAAATGGCCATTCAACATCTTTGAATTAATCCTTTTTTAATATATATTTGCTCTGTAATATTTTATTACATGGAGCTCTCTTCCTGTATCATTTTTTAATATTAAAATAAATTTTTTAATATTAATTAGGATCGGGTTTTTTGGAATTTACCTTCCTGCTTTTTTTCTTGGATTGAAGTATCTGAATTAAAATATATATATATATATATATATATATATATATACTTGATGGTAAGATTTCAAAGGAGGTTGTAATAACATTAATTGTTTAAAAATAAATATTAAAAATGATCCAGCCAAGAGGGCCCAATGAGAATAAAATTATCTATTAACGAAGCCACAATGGATTTTTTCACGCATAAAAAATTCAATGTTTATGGTCAAATGATCATTTCTGTGAATCGAATTCGCTTCTTCAGCAATCTTTAATATTATGGAAAAATTTACTTGAGTGTGTATGATGGTAAAGATACCAGAAATCAGTTTGCCAAAGATTTGGTAAAAGAGAAACGTAGCAAATAGAAAGTGAAAGGAAGAATGAAAGGATGTGAGAAAGAAAGAAAGAAAGAAAGAAAGAAAGAAAGGAAGAAAGAAAGAAAGAAAAAAGAAAAAAGAATAGAAGGAACGGAAATGGAGGAAAATGAGGGAAAACAGTTTGTAAAATTTGCAGACAGTAGGAAATGCCGGTCAGAAAGGAGGGGGAGATTCACTACTGCCAGTGATTTTTAATATATGGATCATTCAAAAGTTCATTTGAGAGAGTAGAAAGTAAACGAAAATAAAAAAAAACAGCGAAAAGAAAGGGAAAGGAAGGGAGGAAGAAAGGAAAATAAAAAGCAAAGATATGAAAAGGGGAAAGCGAAAGAGAGAAAGAGAAGAGAAGAAAGTATGTTAGATTTGAAAACAGAAGGATACACCAACCTAACGTTGGGTATTTTTAGATTAAAGGAATCTTCAGTTTTAAAGCCTAGAAATTTAAGGGTTTTAATAATTTTTCTTTTGAGGTTTATTAATTACGGAGCTATGAGGGATGAACATGAGGCCGTCATCACGGTGTAGTACAATTTTTTAGGTCTACAATTCTACTTAAGGTATCTTGTACATAAATACCTAACTGATCTGCGGTATGGGCTCAATCATATGCACCCATACAGACATCAAAACTATCATAGGGACTTTTGGTCTAGGTAGAATGATCAAAGGTTTGGACCGATTTTTTGGCTGCTAAAATAATTTTACCAGCCTTATGAACCGATTTTTTTGTTTACTAAAATATTTTTTCAACCTTATCTCAAAGCAAATATTTTTATCAACCTGATCTCAACCACCCTAACACTATTATAAAGCAAATACCCAACATTGTCAACACAATTCTAGTGTTAGAACAGATATCACCCAACCTCAAAATATTCAATGGAAATAAAATATTATTACACAAGGGAGCTCTCCAGGAAAGCGGCTTTAACAAACAGTTTAGTATATGAAACTGAACCATTTAGTCCGAGAAATAAACGTAGAGAAAAGAAAGTAATGTATTTTAACCATCACCTTTCTGTAGACTATCTAATATCAATATAAGGAAGTATTTTCTAAAATGAGTAAGCAAGCATTTCCATACAAAAATCCACTACACAAAATCTTTACTACAGATACTCTTAAAATTAGTTATTCCTGCACACACAATACGAACAATAATATAAATTACTATAATAATAATAATAAAATTAAGAATTTAAATAGGACTGATACTAGAACTTGTATTTTAACATCTTGCAATCGTGGGTCTATAAACAACTACCCGTTAAAAGATAAATGTATGTCAACTCAAGTAATCTACCAAACTCATATCCCCCCATGAATAACAAAATGAATTATCAAGTTTACTTTGAGATTTTTGCTGAAAAATTTTAAACTACGATATTATTCTCATATTTTTCCAACCCTAATCTAAAATCCTAGACGTCACTTTTCCGTAGATTTTGGAAAATGAAAGAAGAGGCACTCAACACCATAGTGAGTTGGAGACTAATAGGTTCGGCCCGTATCCACTATAATTTTTTCGACAGAAGAAATCTATGTTTAGTTTAAAAATTAAAAACAAGATTTCCTAGCCAACAACTACTGTTAAAATTACGAACAGAATTCATAAGCAAATGTTGTCCTAAATCCAAATTTTTGAATTTTACATTTTTAACTTATTTTTAATACAACCCACATAATTAAAATTAAAATTAAAATTTTTATTTGCGATAGTTGTTTTTTCTTATTTGTTGTAGAATTTATTACAACAATTATATATGTTAGCCTCCTTAGACCCTTACCTTTTCTAGTCTTATCGTTTGATATTAGTACGCGACTTAATATTATCTTTATTATATTCATCTATCATTCACTTTCTCTAATAAGATATGTTTATTATTCCTTTTAGCCCTTTACTATTGAGTAATTAAAAAAAGAATTTTCGTTTATAACAGAAACGTTTTCAACCCAGTTCTAGGCTTTTTCTATTCTTTTTTAGGGATATATATATATATATATATATAGATGTTTATTTTTAAAAATCTATTTAAAACATTTGTTTAGCTAGCACTTGTCATTCCATAATTTTACTTAATTTAATTAGTTTAATTTAAGTTTTTTCACATATTTAATTACGAAAAATTACTTGGTCTGATATATTATGGAATGAATTCATACACAGAAAATTTCAGATCTAAGCAGTATATGATATACTACCTAACCCAGTGAACCTCCATATTTGGGGAAGAAAACTCCCACATGCATGTTATGTTTAGGGAGAGCACCCCCCCAACATATACTTAGTCGTTGTCTCAAGGCATTAAGTGATGGGAGATATCGCTGGCGCAACGATAAAGTTTTAAAGAAACTAACTGAAATATTCAATACAGCCATCCGGCGTTCGAACTTTAACCGAAAGAAAGAAGAAATTCAATTTGTAAGGGCGGGTGAAAAAAGACCAGCATATAAGAGACCCACTAGATGTGTACTTTTCGCAGTTTCAGATTGGCAACTCATGGTAGACCTAGGATGCCGACTGAGGTTACCAGAACACATTCTAAGTACTTTCTTACGACCAGATATGGTCATGTTTTCGAATTCAACAAAGCAGATTATTCTGTTAATATTTTTATTTTATAAAAAATTTTTATTTTGACTTCAATTTTTTGCTTATTTTATTTTACGTTTCCTTTATTAGTTACTTTTTGCTTTTCTTTAGGTATAATTTTTGCTTTATTAATAATTCATTTTATGGCTTTCCTTTTTAATTTTGAAGTAAATTCTAAAGTAAATTATTTTTATCTCATCAATAATCAGGCCCGTTTTTAGTTTTAAAAAGATTTGAATTAAATTTTAACATAAATTATTTTTATCTCATCAATAGTCAGGCCCTGTTTTATTTTAAACGGTGAAAAAAATTGAAGAAATTCGACAAAGCCAAACAAAGCTCGCTCTCATTCAACTGAATCTTTTTCAGTGTATTTATCTACCTCTCCCCACACCCTGGTCTGTGTATCCTTCCGTCTTCAGCTCTAGCGTTCCTTCCCCCTTCACTTTTTTACCATTACCTCTTTACTTCTCTCTGACTTTTTTCTTAATTCCTTCCATTCCCTTTCTTTTCGCTATGTTTTTTATTTGACTTTTTTTTTAATCATATCACCCCAAGCAAGGCGATAACGCCACTGATGCGCAGGGGGCTACGTAAGGGTAAAAAGAATGTAAAAGAGAAAGTCGGAAGCCACATCCTAAACAGGGAACAGAGATGAGCCTCTTCACCTGTTCAATAGACGTGGGTGGAGTGTGAACCGGGCAATAGTTTAGTCTATCTACTCCAAATGTGCGTTGTGGTACAGTGGATATCGGCTCGGAACGAGAAACCGGGGAGCCGAGTTCAAATTCCAGCTGAATCCATTGTATTCACTTACGCGCAAATACCCTTGGGAAAGGTATTAATCCGTCAATTCCTTCCAGTTATGGGTTAAATAACAGGACAGATTGGGTTCTATAGCCTTGGTCGGCAACCAGTCTACCGCAGAAACCAATGGCAACCTACTGCGGGATAATGTTCTGCCCAGTCAGTCATGTCTCTTTCGACACATGATCGCCCAAGCGTGTATCACGTATGGCACCTAAACTGACTGACTCCAAATGAAAAAAATAAAGAGAGAAAAGAGTGAAAAGATTGGAAAAGAGAAAACCGGAAACCGTATCCTAAACAGGAAACAAGGGATGAGCCTCTTCACCTGTTTACTTTCTAAACTCTCAAACAAACGTTTGATTGATCCATATATTAAAGATCGATGACCGTGGCAAAGCTCTCTCTCACCTTCCTGACACGAATTTCCTCTCGTCTGCAAATTTGACTTAACTTCTCCCTTCTTTTTCTTCTTTTCCCTTTCCCCTATACTTCTTTCTTCTTTTTTCTTCCTCCCTTCTTTTCCTTATTCTTTTCACTTTCTATTCACTGCACTTTTCATTTACCTTTTCTTTGGCAAGCTTCTTCCGGTTTATATAACTCCTCACACACAATTTTAGATTTTCTTATCATATTAAAGAATGCTGTAGAAGAAAATTCAGTTGGCAGAAATGATCATTCGATCATAAATTTAGAATGTCATATGAATAATTGGTCCATTTGCCAGTTATGCTTTTATGATGATGTTGAGTGAAACACACACACACACACACACACACATATATATATATTAACGAAGATTAACGAAATGCTCTTTAAACAGAATATCTATTTAAATACGAGTATCGATCAAAAATAATGTTCAACAAATATATATATATATACTATGAGTTGCTCGGGCGTAATGAAGGCTTTAAAACTAATCCATGTTCCTGGAGCTCAGACTCTTTGGACGTTGGCACGAAAGACTAAAAAACAATAGTTGTTTCCAGTTAAAGCGAAACCGCAGACTGAAAGAAAAATAAATTGATGTAAGTCAAATTTTGATTTCGTGGTATCGATATCAAAAAAGTTTTTTTCGTCGTAAACTGAATTTTGAAGGTTACATATGGTATCATGGCTGAGACTAAGAACTACAATTATATCTACTTAGAGTCAAACCCGAACCAAAAACTAAAATAAAAGGGCTGAAAAAAAATACAGACATACAGGCAGATAAACAGATATACACACAAACATCGTGCCTTATATATATATATATATATATATATATATTATCGATTTTCTGCGCTATTGTAAGAACTGCAACCTTGAAACTTCTGAATATCGTTTCTTATGTCTTTGTCTATGAATGTATCAAATTTGTTTAAAATCGGACAATTCCTTCTATAAACCGATTTTTTCGATTATCGATTTTCAATATTTATTGTAGGTACCTCGACACAAAACCTAGCTAAGAACTCTCGCAGACGCTTATAGTACAACTGCGTAAATTTTTCAGAAAATCGGTTCAGCCGTTTCCGAGTCTATAGGTAACGGACCAACACACACACAGACACACACACACAGAGATAAAGTTTCGTTTATAAATAAGTTTTTATATATATATATATATATATATATATGTGTGTGTGTGTGTGTGTGTGTGTGTGTGTGTGTGTGTGTGTGTGTGTGCGAGCAGATGCACATCAATATATAAATATTTCTCTGGTGTTAATAGAATAATGCTGCATAAGGAGTAACAGCAATATATATATATATATATATATATATATATATATATATATATATATTAATAAATATACATATTATTATACGTTTTTAAGCACGACTCGGAGTTTTATGCATTATGAAATCATCAGATGCATTTATATATATTTCGCTTATGTTTTTAGAAAAAAAAATTATAATATTAAAACCTCTGAATAACCTTAAGTTATTGAACTAAAATAGTGACCACATGCAGACATACAATTAATTCATACTTCAATATTAAATCGTCGCTAATCCATATAGCACCAACATTTCTTTATCATATTCTGCATTTTTTCGCTTAGCCTATTTCTATTTTTCGCCATTTTTTATTTTTATCCCGTAGCGATTTCTCTCTCTCTCTCTCTCTCTCTCTGTTTCTGTCTCTCTCTCTGTCTCCTTATATATATATATATATATATATATATATATATATATATATATATATTGAGCACTCTGGAAAAATAGTAAACTTTGATAAACAGTAGCTACTCTGGCATGTACGCATCGCTCATTCAGTGAAATGAATTAGAGCGATCTAGCTATTGGGCGCGTATAATGATATGCGCTAAAAAGTCTACCTACATCCCCCGAATGCTCATAGCCCAGGTGTACAGTCGCCGACTGACGCCATTTCGGTAGGGTCTCAATCCTGGGTAAAAAAGCAATCGGAGTCTAACCGTACTGATGAGCTGTGATACAGCAAAACAGATCTGTCTGTGGATGACAATATATATATATATATATATATATATATATATATATATATATATATATAGTGCTCTATTAAGACAAGAGCTATTTTATCTTTTATGAGGCTTATTGTCTGAAAATAAACAATTTAATTAAAGTAATTTTATTTGATTTACTCAACAAATGCTTTAACAACAAAAAAAATGTTTAGTATAATAGCCTTTTCCTTTGATCACAGCCTTCATTCACAAACTTTTTCAATATATCTAATGGTGTTTCCTGCCAAGCTGCTTGTATTTGCTTCCAAAGTGTGTCTTGCAAAGTAACATTAGATTTATCAATTTATTTTTATCCAAAATATCCCATAGATTTTTAATAGGATTGAGATCAGGGCTTTGTGAGAGCCAATTCAAATTCCGAAGCCTTCCTTACACGTCTTTATTAGTTAAATAATTCTGACAAAGGTTTGGATTTCCCCCCTGCATTTGAATTTCAGTGAGGTTTTTAGGAAAATCACCCCTGTCCTAATATTTTTGCACACTGCCGGTAGTGTGCAAAAGTGTTAGGACAGGGGTGGTTTTAAAATTTATTTTGATTCTTCATAAAAGAAATAGTTCTTGTCCTAATACTTTAGCACAGTACTGTACATATATCTATCTATCTATATATATATATATATATATATACGCATCGCTCATTCAGTGAAATGAATTAGATCGCCCTAGCTATTGGGCGTGTATAATGATATGCACTCAAAAGTCTGCCTACTTCCACCCAATGCCCGTAGCCCAGGGGTAGAGTCGCCGACTGACGCCATTTTTGTCGGGTTTCAATCCTGGGTAAAAAAGTAATCGGAGTCTAACCGTACTGATGAGCTGTGATACGTCGAAACAGATCTGTCTGCGGATGAAAATATATGTATATATATATATCCATTTTTAGATGGAAATACATATGTTTGCATTTATTTATACATGCATGTGTATGCATGCCTACACTTCCGGCGATAATTATAAGGTCACCCGAATCATTTTAAAAGAAATAATGTATTTCATACTATTTATAGTGTTTATTGTCAAATGAAAATAGAATGGTTCTTTTGTTATTATTACTTTAAAATATTTTACAAGGCAAGGAAGCATTAACTCGCGAAAATCATGCTAATTTTTTTTTCATTCTTTCATTGATGAAACTGCAATATAGGTAATTATTATGTATTTATAAATTCATTTGATGCACATGTCATTGTGCAATATTAATAAAAGAACCATTCTATTTTCTTTTACAATTATTCACTAGGCAATAAATACTAAAAAGTAATACGAAATACATAATTTTTTTAAAAACGCTAGGGTGGCTTAATAATTATGGCCGATGGTGTATATCGGTAGGTATTTATTTCTTTTAACTTTCTTGTTTTCTATTTTTGATTACTTTTTAAATCATTTTTCTGCCTTTTATTTTCTTAATTCTTTTAATTTTTTTTATTTTAATTTTTTTATTCTTTAAAGAAGTAACCATACGAACCTTTCGCCCCATTATAAACAAACTATTAACGTCCCCTTCAACCTAAGATTAATAAAAATCGGACCATGAAGTATTTTATTCTTCCGCGATATTAGTTTTCCTATTTAACTTTGGCTTTTTGGTATTAACCTAACTTAATGATACAATTAATAAATAATATTAATAATATTAATAATAATAATTAATAATTAATAATAATTAATAATAATTAATAATATTTATTAATAATTTTAAATTCACAGAATAGAGTTATGGCCATTAATAGCCTTGCAATCCCAGTTGTCCAATATAGCTTCAACATCTTAAACTGGACTCTAAACGACATCAGGCGAATGGATGCTAAAACAAGAAAGCTTCTTTCTAAGCATAGGATGCATCACCCAAAGGCTGATGTAGACCGTCTATACATACCCCGTAAAGAAGGTGGAAGGGGTCTTATTCAGCTGGAATTGTCATACAAGACAACAACTATTGGCTTACTAACATACATAGAAACAACAAAGGATTGGATGATACAATTAGTAAGACAACATGAAGAAAGAAAGAAAAAATATTCAATAATAAAAGAAGGCAGTAAATACAAACAAGATTTACAGTTAGTAGATTCTGTAGAAAAGCAAAACAGAAGCCAAGAACCAACTATTGCGGCAAAAAATATAAAAATGAAAGCCAAAGATAAAGCTCTTGAAAAGATGAAACAGCGCTGGCAAGACAAACCTCTGCATGGCCAATATCCAGTACGTGCCAATAAATCCAATGTTAATACTCATCGATGGTTACGTGCATCTGGATTAAAGTCTGAAACTGAAGGATTTATACTTGCAGCACAAGACCAAAGTCTTTTCACGAGAAACTTTCAGGCAAATATTATGCATAATAATATGGATCCAAAATGCAGGTTTTGTGATAAACACCAAGAAACAATAGACCACCTAATCTCAGGCTGTTCTGTGCTTGCCCCAAACGAATATAAAAACCGCCACGATAGAGTTGGGCAATATTTACATTGGACAATGTGCAAACATTATGGAAAAGCTGTAAACAAACACTGGTATGAACATCATCCAGCACCGGTTACAGAAATAGAAGATGTAACCATTCTATGGGATTACACCATCTACACAGACAGAAAAATTGAAGCAAACAGGCCAGACATTATTGTTAAAAACCAGAAGGAGAAAACTTGTCTATTAATTGATATGGCTTGTCCAGCGGATTGTAACATAGCAATCAAGGAATTTGAAAAACTGTCAAAATATAAAGACCTGGAAATTGAAATAGAAAAAATGTGGAAATTGAAAACAAGAGTTGTGCCAGTGATAGTAGGTGCACTTGGAATGATAAAAAATGGAACAAAACAACACATTGAAAGAATCCCTGGAAACCCCAGCTTAAGAGATATACAAAAAATTGTCTTATTAAGTACAGCCCACACACTAAGGAAAACTTTATCTATGTAATGCTGGGGATGATAGGGAAGATAGAAAAACATGAAATGGAGCCATAACAACACGCCACTACGTGCCTTAGGTCTCCCCGCAGACTTGGTTGGTAGTGAGACCAAAGCAGAAATAGAAATATGATGAAAAATGACATAATAATAATAATAATAATATTAATATTAATAATAATAATAATTAATAATAATTAATAATATTAATAATTAATAATAATATTAATAATGATACAATTAATAAAGAATATTCGCACACTCAGTTTGCAATTCATAACGGCCTTAACTTAAGGAACGCTCAGATATTAAATAATAATTCAAATTGGACAATAATAATATGCACCTTCTCACAAATATCCGGTGAAATCACAATGAGCTCCTTGGTTCACACCAGAATATTCAGTTACGTTATCCCCACGGGAATCACTTCGGGGTGTATCAGCGGGATAAATTCGATCACAACAGACGCCTGTAGATGTCTGCTGACAAAATTATTCTAAACATATTCTCCAAGTGGCTAAGTCTTTGTTTCCTGATAGAACAAGGCACCGTATAGTTTTTGACAAGTTGGGTTCACGTGACTACAGGCGTCAATTGTAACATAATAACTATGATTGCCGATAATGCGGGTGTTATTTTCACTCGCTGAAATGGCCATCCGTTCTTAGAAAAACTGAATTTTTTTTATATGTAATAAATATTGACTCTTTAAATAAATAAGTTTAATTATATTGATCCCTCTGTCGGGATAAGTTTTAATATTTAATTTTTAATAATTAATATTAATACGATCTCTTAGGGATTTTACGTTCAAACCGCTTCGTTTTGGGTATATATATATATATAGGAAAAACTACTAAAAATTTGTAAGTTTAAAAATGCATTTTTTTGACAGTATTTATTTATTTCTATGATTATATTTGATATTTCAGACCGTCCTCGGCCTTTCATCAGAAACAAATGATTTTAAAATTTAAATTAGAAACGTTTTCCCGAGGAGCGTTCGTCCGAGAGATTGTTTACATCACATGACGCAGAAAGCGACAGATTTTTTTAAATATTTGTAAACGTAAACCTATCTTTAATAATATTTATAAATGTTGTTTTTAAGAAAAATTTTTTAAGTGTATCTGAAAAATGTTTAACTATTGAAATATTTATCATGATGTTTAACTACTGAAATATTTATAAAGATTCAAAACATCTAAGTCTATATTCAACCCTATGTATGTATTTAATTTTAAAATCCAGTAGTTTTCTTTCTTTCTGCGTGAGCATGTAGAACTAAAATCAGAATCTATTAGTAAACATTTGCAGTTTTTCTAATTTGTGTCCCGGTTAATAATAGAAATAAATAAATACTGTCAAAAAATACATTTTTAAACTTACAACTTTTTAGTAGCTTTTCCTATCTAATTTTAGTTCTACATACTCACGCAAAAAGAAAGAAAAATACTGGATTTTAAAATTAAATACATATAGGCTAGGGTTAAATAGGGACTTAGGTGTTTTGAATCTTTATAAATATTTCAATAGTTAAACATGTTTTAGATACACGTTAAAAAATTTTCTTTAAAACAACATTTGTAGGGATTGTTAGGGATGGGTTTGCGTTTACAAATATTTAAAAAAAAATCTGTCGCTTTGTGCGTCACGTGATGTAAACAATCTCTCGGACGAACGCTCATCGCGTAAACGTTTCTAAATTAAATTTTAAAATCATTTGTTTCTGATGAAAGGCCGAGGACGGTCTGAAATATCAAATATAATAACAGAAATAAATAAATACTGTCAAAAAATACATTTTTAAACCTACAACTTTTTAGTAGTTTTCCCTATACATATTATTAAGACAGTATACGTGGATGACCACTATGTTATATATATATATATATATATATATATATATATATATATATAGGCTACAATATATTCTGTATTGATCGCTAGAAGAGTGAAATTGAAAGCCACCAACCAATTTAAAAATTTCTGCCTTTACAATCGTTATATGTTGAAATACTCTATCCCAGACATTAGATATGGAAAATGAGAAAAGTATTATTATATATGATAACACTGTTAAAAAATATTTCGGGAGGTTTTTAAATGTTGCTACATTCATTTGTGTAAGCGCTCTATGTCGTGATAAAGCGTTTCTAGATAAATGCCATTTTGATACAGAAATCAACATAACGCGAAATTCAAACTTAAATCGATTTACAAATATTGGTATTTTAAATTTCCATGTAGATTTTGTGTTTACATCTGTAAGGCTGTTTATATACTTGAGGTGACTGATGGCAGAAGTACTTCGAATGCAACGTTATAAACCGCTAAGTGAAACGTCATATATATATATATATATATATATATATATATATATATATATATATAATGTATTTATAACTGGATCTCTTTTTAACAGTTTGGTAAGAATATATTGTCTGTACTTCATTGATTTTGAATAACTTGTTTCTTTTCAAATACGTAGTCTTTTCATGTCCATTTTCTAAGATCTTAAAATGCCATGTTTCTACCTTCACCCAGTTTTTTACGCTTTTTGTTATTTACGCTTTTTTTTTCTTTTATTTTCTACCGTATTTCTGTCTTTGTTTCCCTTTCATTCTTTTCTTTATAATTTTATTTGCTTCTCTTTTTGTTTCTTTCACTCCCATATTTTTTTTCTACTTTTACCCGAATTTGTTTCTTTCTTTCTTTTTCTTTCATGTCAATATTGCTCTCTTATTCTATATTTGTCCGTCTATCTTTCTTTCTTTCTTTCTTTCTTTCTTTCTTTCTTTCTTTTTGACAATATTTCTTTTTTACTCTTTATATTTTTACTATCTTCTTTCTTTTTTCTTGTCCATATTTCTTTCTTACTCTTTTTGTTTTATCCGCATTTCTTTCTTTTTTTCTTTTTCTTTCATGCCCATATTTCTTTCTTACTTTTTCTATATTTGTCCGTCTTTCTTTCTTTCTTTCTTTCTTTCTTTCTTTCTTTCAGGGCTATATTTCTTTCTTACTCTTTATTTTTTACCCGTATTTTTTCTTTCTTTCTTTCTTTCTTTCTTTCTTTCTTTCTTTTCTGTTTTTACCCGTATTTCTTTCTTTCTTTCTTTCTTTTCTGTTTTTACCCGTATTTCTTTCTTTCTTTCTTTCTTTCTTTCTTTCTTTCTTTCTTTTCTGTTTTTACCCGTATTTCTTTCTTTCGTTCTTTCTTTTTCTTTTTTCCGTAGTTTTTTCTTTGATTTTCTTATTCTTTCTTGTTTTTTGTTTGTTTGTTTTCTTTCTTTCTTTTATCGCCTTTAATTTAACATTTCTTGCTCTTTCTTTCTTTCTTTTCCTTTTCCTGTTTTTCCTTTTATTCCAGTTTCTTTTCTTTCTAACCAGTCTTTCTCTCCATTTTCTCTGTTCTTATCTTATCTTCCTTTCCTTTTCCGGTATATCGATATTCCATTTTTTCTCCATTTTTTTTTCTTTTATCTTCTTTTCTGCTTTCGTTCAATTCATCTTTCTTTAAACTCGAATAAATGAATACGTTCTTTTATTTTATGAATATTTTTTCCTTTTAACCTCATTCCTGAAAACCACCATTTTTTTCTATTATTACAAGCAAATAATCCTTCATTTTTTTCATCTTTTTTTCCCCCTGGGTTTTTCATCTCGCCGGAAATTATTTCTTGTAGTCATTACAAGAAATGTTATCCAATTTTTTCGTTCCTTTTCTTTCAATATTTCCTTCCATTTCCTTTTCAGAACGCGAACAAATAATTCCAGTCGGGACACATCAACTCTTTCGAATTTCAAAACGATTCTTAATAGTTTGTACAGAAAAAATATTTCTCTTTTAGTTTTTCTGTCGATATCTTTTTAAAACTTGCTATTGTCATTTACATCGTATTTACAGGTTCTTTCAATTGGATTCTCGATTAAAAAAAAAATTCTTTGATTTAATTTCGTCTTTTTCCGATTTTTCCCCACTTTCAACAATACTACTATGACTACCGCTGTTGCTGCTGATTTTTCCAGTCTTTACAGTTGATAACCATTATGACGAATTCGTTTAAAATATTTTTCTCTCTTCATTCGCCATTACTTTTATTTCTTCATTCTCAGTATTCTTAATTGATGTCTACTTATACTTTTCAACTTTTCTCCCATAACTTCTTCTGTTTTTTTTACCAGTGTTCCCAGCCCTGGAGCAATGCTTAGCAAGCTGGCCACAATAGCAGCTGAGTTGTGAGCATGATACACACAGAGTGCTAGTGTATGTTTCGTTGTGCTGTAATGGTTAAGGAGCCATTCCTGCAGATCTTTACTTCTGACTAGCAACTTTAAGATAATCTGAGGACTCGTTTGTCTCCACTGGCTTAAGTAAACCAAACTTTGTAAATAACTGTCTGGCACAATGTCGCGGTGTTATGGTTAACAAGCCCGTCATGCAGATCATTATTACAAAATCGGGTGATCAACAACTATTGGCGCTTCCTACTTGTGTCTTTGTGCCAAAACTAAGGCCAGTTTGACAAAAAATGTTACGCAACTCGTTGTCAACGAACTGATTTCGCAGACTAATGAGAAGTGACTCCGTTGTACACTGCAAACTTTAGATAACTGTGCAGTAAGGATTAAAGAACCTCTCACGCTGATCATTACAACTGAATACTGACTTCGATACTAGCTCCATAGTCATGGCTTTGTAACGAAATTAAACCGAGATCCTTAAATAACTGTTGCTTAAATTATCGTGGTGTAATGGTTAGCAAAGCACCCATGCAGATAATTTAAGATATAAACTAGCACACCTCGTCTCAAAGATCATTCTTGAGTAATGAGTTTGTTCCTGAATAGATGATTGGCATTTGTGACATGCAAAATAAATAAATGAATAAAAAAAAATATATAAAAAAAACAGGGTACGCTTATGAGATGGAATAAACTTGTACAGCACTAACGGACTGATATTTTGGATCATGTTTTAAATTAATCTAGATTTTATTTTACTGTCAGTTTATTTAATACAAGACACAAGAGCCACTCTAGGTAGGAGGTTATTGAATGAGATTATAAAAGAAAGGAAAGGAAAGGAAAGCGGAAGTAAGAAAGTATTATGAGGCTGTTTAGTTAGGATAGATAACGGTGGTTTTTAGTCTGGGCGATTGTAGTAGTCGGGGAAACATCACCACTGGTGACTGTTCTACAAACTAAAAGTTCTGGAAAAAACTGTCTCAGTGGAATTTGCTTTTCATCAAGAAAACAAATGTAATGGGGATAGTTTTCCACCCTTAACACGGCATGATAGGTCGTCATTGTAATGATCTGGGCTAGTGGAACTAATGAATGTAATTCATCCAATTATCTACCATAGTAATATCAATATGAGAGAGAGATAGAGAAAGAAAGAGAGAGAGAGAGAGAGAGAGGGGGATTGTTGCAGTATTTTGTATGTGGGTTAAACGGTTGTAGGATGGAGAATTATTAATCACTAACAAGGCCAGGGAAGCGTTTTTGAACTATACTGAACCTGTAGAGTGAGGATTGCTAAACACCAACCCTGAAAATAATCCATATTTGTCTGATCTGACTACTTGGGAAATTTGCCGTTTAGCAACAGATTTTCGTCTCCAATCGCCAAAACAGTTTTTCGAACCTTTACCTGTTTTCTCTTTGGAGAAAAAAAAATATTTGGATAAAATCTGTTGGATCATTGCGTGCCTCTTCATTGTTCTGGGTAGATTTTGTCTGTTTTGTCTCTACTTTGCGAGTCCGTATGATTTTGTTTAATGACACTAGTCAACACGATTTTGGTGCCATAAAACTAAACACGTCTTTTGGATAATTTGATGGTGCAAATTCCGTAAATAGGATGTGCGTTGGTATTGACACGGAACAACAAATTGGGGTGCCGAGTTCGAATCCCTGGCATTCATTTACGCACATTTATCATTGGGAAAAGTAACTTCTCTCCAGTTATGAGTTAAAGAATAGGACATATTGGGTTCTATAGCCTTGGCTGGCAATCAATATACCGCAGAAAGCAATGGCAAACTACTGCAAGATAATCTTCTGCCCAGTCAGTCATGTCTCTTTGGAGATATGATCGCCCAAAACTTGTATCACGTATGGCACTTAACTGACTGACTGATTCCGAAAATAACCTTAGAATTTCATGTTTAGCTACCGTTTTTGTTGTACTGAAATTGCTCATTTTGAAAAAAAAAAGAAGATCTATTTACGATTTTGGCTGTTCGTAAAATACAGTTATTAAAGATTCGTAGAAACTCATTAATTTTCGGGTAGGCCGGGCAATTTATATTAGCCACCTGAAAAAATATTCTCATACGAAAAAAATGTTTTAGAGTAAAAAACTTTAAAATAAAAGAACCGAATTTTCCCAATTTATCGCTAAAATTCAAATTAGATAATAAAATTTATCAGTAATGAACATTATCAGCAATACGTTAATATCAGTATTAAAGATATTTTTTTACACAGATATCTAGACAAATTTCTGGATAATTACGGCGATGGGAGTAATGGAGAAGAAGAACGATTCTGTTATGTGCCCAATGTATCGGGATGGACTCTTCCTCCGTCAATATAATATTAACTTACGTGTCTTCCGGGCCGCGGCTGAGAGGCAGTCAAGACGCAGCGTAACTATACCGTTCGGGCTTACACTTCTATCTGCTGACTACTAACATTCTTACCTATATATATATATATATATATATATAATCATTTCACCCCAAGCAAGGCATTCCACTGCCACTATTGCACAAGGGGTTACATAGGGGAAGGTGATGAGAAAGAGTGGTTAGATATAGGAAATGTCAGAAGGAGGGTGATAGACGAGTAGGGATACCGAGGATGAGAGTTGGGTAGATGGGAAGAGTGTTTGAGAGAATTGGATGCGAGTTAGTGTGTTAGGAGGTGTCTATTGAACCTACATTTAAACTCCTGGAGATTGTAGCTGTCAGGGAAGCAAGCATGGGGAAGGGAATTCCAAAATCGGGAAGTGCGTGAAAAGAAGCTGTTGGAGTAGAAATTGCGGTTACATTTTATCGGTTTCACTATAAAAGTGTAAGACCTAGTTGCTAACCCAGTATCTCGTGCAAATTCGTACCTAGAGGGCACCAGCGATCTAAGTTCATCGGAGCAGAAGCCGTGAAAGTATTTATAGAAGAGGCACAGGGTGAGAGAGTGACTGCAGCCTGTCTACCAAGTCGGTATCAATGACGTTACAGATTCTCCGTTGTATTTTGTCAAGAAAAGAAACAGCAGGGGCACCCGACTAGATGTGGTATCAGTATTCAATGCACAGGCGGATGGTAGATTTATATATGTGAAGGATTGATTCAGACGGAGAAAACATTCGGGCCCTGCACAGAGAACCGACTTTCATAGCAGCAGATTTAGCAATAGATTCGATATAGTCACTCCACTTAAGGTCCGCTGAGAGTATGAGGTCAAGGAGCGTAGTGTTTTACTCTCTGGGAGGCAAGCCTGTTCTATGGTAATGAGAGGTAGGTGCGATTGTCTATGATGATTAATTGATAGCAGCTTCGTTTTGGAAGCATTAAAATTTACGAGCCATTTCTTACCCCAGTCCACTGCGGATTGGAGGTCATTTTCAAGCTTGGCAGCGAGGTTCGCCTTGTCACCCACACCAGATTTTTGATCGAGGCGAGAGTAAACTGTGGTGTCATCGGCGTACATACCTACTTGAGATCTTATGGCATCAGGGAGATCATTAATGTATATCAAAAAGAGCGTAGGACCTAGGATAGAGCCTTGAGGGAGACCCGCGTTCGTATGGTAGTTCTGGGAGGCATGTCCGATTAATACCACCTTAAATGTGCGGTTAGAGAGGAAAGACTGGATTAAGTCAAACAAATGTCCAGATATACCATCGCTCCGCAGTTTGCGTAGAAGGCCAGCATGCCAGACTCTGTCGAACGCTTTAGAGATATCCAAGGCAACGGATCGGGCTCCGCCATTCTTGTCGAGAGCCTGGTATATATACTCGGTGATGGTCGTTACCATATCAGCAATAGACCTGGTGAAGCGGAAACCATACTGTTTGTCCGAGAGAAGCCTGTGGGCTGTGAGATGCTGAACCACCTCGGCGTTGATAATGGCTTCGAACACTTTGCCAAAGATCGGAAGAAGGCTGATAGGGCGGTAATTTGCGGGGTCCGTGGGCTCTCCAGTGTTCTTAAATATAGCAACTACAGAGGAAGACTTCCAACAGGCAGGAAAGTAGGAAGCAGATAGGCAGAAATTGTAGAGCTTAGAAAGGACAGAGGAGAGTTCAGAGGCACATTTCAAGACTATGATTGGGATTCCGTCCCCTCCGATCGCTTTGTGAGGGTCAAATTTTGAGATTATGATAGAGACCAGCGAGGGTGTAATGTGGTCGTCATTCAGCTGAGCCTCAGTTCTAGGTGGGAAGTCTCGAATTGGTCGAGCTTTGTTCTCTTATTTTTTGATTGAAATTATTTATCATCTGTTTTTTTTTCTTTTTTTAGTATTCAGTCAATCAGCTAAGTGCCATACGTAATATACGGTTGGACATTCATGTCTCTTTCGAAACATGACTGACTGGGCAGATCTTCCCGTAGTAGTGTGCCATTACTTTCTGCGGTAGTAGACTGGTTGCTAACTAAATTTATAGAACCCAGTCTGTCCTGCTACTTAACACATAGCTGAAGGGAGAAGGTATTGATTAATACCTTTCCCAAATGTATTTAATCGAAAAAAAAATGCAAGGTATTCAACAGGAATTCAAACTAGCTACTGTGATTTCTCGTTTCAAGCCGATATCTACTGCATTACTACGTAAATATTTAGTATTATTCATCAAAATAAGACCTATAAACCTCTCAAGGTTATTAAATTGGGTTCGTATTGTACGTATTTTTTATCAAGACTGTGATATTTATTTTTTCTAATTCTATGAATATGATAAGCTCTCCTCTTCTCATTATAGCAATATTTCTAATAATTAAGATAAAGGAAGAGTTTGAATTTATTTGTAAAGTTCTGACATAGCATCAAGTTTTCAGTCACTTTCCAACCGACCTAACGTAGATTCCCTGTGCCTTTTTAAGTTAATATTTTCATTGTAATTGCTCTGATTACCTTTCCTGTTTGGTACTTAGAGTTTATGAATTTAAGCACACTGCTAGAATGGAAGCTCTCTTTTTTATGCAGTTAATATTGCTAGATGTATCCGTAAGTTCTATGCTAATAGTTTCTTCTTTCCAATTTCTCGATCAAAATTACAATAACAACTAACATTGAGCGAGATACAAACATACATATCTACAACGGGCTCAAATTTCACTGACCACGTATTAATATACACTGCCGGCCATAATTATTAGGCAACCCCAGTTTAAAAAAATGATGTATTTCATACTATTGTTAATATTTATTGCCCAGTAGATAATTATAAATGAAAAAAAAAAGGTTTTTTGGATGAGTGGCAGCCAGGAAGCATTTGCTTTGGCCATCCAATATGAAGAAGAGACTAGCATGGGGAAGAGAGCACAAAACAGTGGTCAAAAATAAATGTTATGGATTGATGAGTTCGAAAGGTTTGGGAGTAAAAGGAGGGTGTACGAGCGGGGGAGTGTTGGGGAGCAAGTGAAAGATGTGTGTGTAGTCATCGATGAAACATCGTGGTGGATCCTGGGGATGTTTTGCGGGCACGAGTTCAAGTTACTTGGTTGAAGTAAAAGGACTATGAAGAAAGAACAGTACCATTCAATCTTACAGAGATGTGCAATTCCATCTGGATTGCATATTATGAGTCAAAATTTCATACTCCAGCAGGATAACGACTCAAACATATTTCTTAATTGTGCTAAAATTATTTAAAATTAAAAGAAATTGCTGGAATGTTAAAAGTTATGTGTTAGCCATCTCAGTCACCAGATCTTTCACCATTTGAACTTGCATGGAATGTATTGGACAGAAGAAGTAAGAAGAGACAGCCTAATAATGTCCAGTATTTAGTTAAGCGTCTAAAGGATACCTGGAACGAATTGTCGGAGAATTATTTTAAAAAACTTGTGGCAGCGGTTGTAAAGGCAAAAGTTTATTTGGAGGAAACTACAATATAGTTAATTATTAAATATTTATAAATTCATTTAATACCCATTATTCTGCAGTATTAACAAAAGAACCATTCTATCTTCATTTACAAATATTCACTTTGCAATAAATACTAAAAATAGTACGAAATCATTTTTTTTTAAACACTGGGATTGTCTAATAATTATGGCCGGTAGTGTATGTTAGAAAACAACCGTTCAGGTAAATGGGTTAAAAAAAAAGCGTATTATCTCGTTGTCCAAAATGCCACCGTGTTTCAGATAAGTTTTGAAGTGAAAAAAAATGCCTCTCCACTGGATGCAGTTGGTATTGTAAGCCGGTAAACGTACAAATCAGTTTAACACCCTCCTACTGTAAGTGACTCTGAATTGAGCTGCAAAACCAGAAAGTAGAAAGCAAATCCATTTTGCTTGTACTCATCTGTAAAGTGTAGCGATTCTGATAAAAATCCAACAACAGTTTACATTTATCTATTCAAAAACTATTCAACGTGTTAAAAAAATGAGAAAAGAATCAAGCGCACCTGCTGTTCGTCTCAGTGTTCTTGACAGGCTCCAAAGGAGAATCCGTAATGTGATTAGTCGCGACCTGGCAGCTCGATTCCAACCACGTTCTCATCGGCGGGATGGGGTTAGGGTTAGGGTTAGGGTTAGGGTTAACCCTTCCCTCTGTCTCTTCTATAAATATTTTCATGGCTTCTGCTTTGACGAACTTAGGTTACAAGAATTCACTTTGACAACCAGACTGGCAACAAGGTCCCATCCTTTTACAGTTAAATCTACCAAATGCAGGCAACAATTCTACTCCATCAGCTTCTTTTCTCGCCTTTCCCGCCTGTGGAACTCCCTTCAATATACTTGCTTTCTTGACGGCTATAACCTCCAAGAATTTAAATGCAAAGTCAATTTCCATCTTTTATCTATTTAACTCCAGTTCTTTCCACATCACCCTGTGTATCTTGTTCTTATCCTTTCTCTCTTCGTAACTGTCTTCATTCCTGTGTTCACATCCTTCTCATGCCTTTCCTCTTTTACTCCCTGTAGAAGGTTTGAGTTTATCTTCTCTCTCCCCCTGTCTAAAATGGTAACTCTCTTATGCAGCACCCTGCACATCAGTGGCAGTACTGCCTTGCTTGGGGTGAAATGATTAATAAAAATATCACCCTGTTTAAATTTGAAATATCATTATGTACAAATAATTATTGTTTCCCGGTTAAACTAATCTACTCCTTTAAGCAACCCGCTCAACAAAATATACATATGAATTCCTAAATATGAATAGAAGACGATAAAATTAAAAAGTAGTATTCATGATGATTCTGGCATCCATTTGCAACATCGAAATACGACCTCAGACGTAGTGGAATCAAATATGACATCTTTAAATTACCGGCTGTTAACTCCTTTGAAAACTCACGCACCCCACTTCGAATTACTCGATATAAATGTTTTATTTTTCACAGATGATCTAATTCACCAAACGTGCATATTAACAACATCATTAATGCAAAATCGATAATCGGGGTTAATTCCATTAATTCTTTCGTCATTGATTGAAAATCTCTATGTAATCGAAACGTGCAATTCTGAAGTCGATTATCGATTTTCATAGCTCAGTTTTGTTGATTTGTTTGGCTTTCGTCAATTTATTTGAGACAAATATTAAAATAACGACAGCATTGACGCCCCTGCAAAGAAATCCGAAAGATTTGACTTTGCTGTAGAGAAAGAAAATGGCGGAAAATAAGCAACACAAAGAGAGGCAAAGTAATAATGAAAGAAAAGGAAAAGAAAGAAAGAAAGAAAGAACGGTATATTAAGAAAAATAATAAAAATAGATTGAAAGCAAAGAAAATCAAGAAAATAAGTGAGCAAAAAAAAAAAAAAGAAGGAATAAATGTAGAAAGAATATGTAAAAAGAAAGGACGAAAATTAAAAAGAATAAAATATGCAATCACTTTCTCACCGGCACAATGTGGCTTCCCTGTGTATCTTCTAGGAATACATTCACGGCTTCTGCTCCGATGAACGTAACTCACCGGTGCCCCCTATATATAAATTTACTAGGTCGCACTCTTTTACTGTGAAGCCAATAAAATGTAAACGCAAATTCTACTTCAGTAGCTTCTTTTCTCGCACTTCCTGCCTGTGAAAATTCCCTTCTGTTTACTTGTTTCCCTGACAGCTAAAATCTCCAAGAATTTAAATGTAAAGTCAATAGTCATCTATTAGTCATATCTCACTAACTTGCATCCCATCTCTCATTCGCCTTTCCCCGTCCACTCCACACTCATCGGTATTCTCCTCCTTCTTTTACCCACTTCCCGACACCCACTATAACCTGTCACTCTTTCTCGTAACTTTCCTCCTATATAACCCCTGCGCACCAGTGCCATTAAACTGCCTTGCTTTGGGCGATATGATTATAAAAAATGGGAATAAAACCAAACATTACCTAAGAAACAAAATTCATCATTCACAAACAATCACTGATATACAAAGATGTCAAATTACAACAAAATTCATATAAATATGAAAACCAATTAGGAAGCAGCAGCAAAAAACAAAAATGATAAAAAAAGACACATTAATGCGTTCACGAACTTTTGACATTAATTCTATTAACGCACAATCGGTATCTGGATATCGAGTCAGTGAGTTAGTTAAGCGCCATATGTGATATATTCTTCGGTGATCATGTCTCGAACTAGACATGATCACCGAAGATTTATTCTTGCAGTAGGTTGCAAGACTGATGCGCTAGACTAATTGTCGACCAAAGCAATAGAATTCAATCTGTCTAGTCATTTAACCAATAACTGGAGAGAATAGACGGGTTAATAACTTTTTTTTATTTTTTTATAAGCGTTTCACCCCGAGCAAGGCATGTCACTGCCACTACTGCGCAGGGGGCTACGTGGAGTGGAGAAAGGCTGATTAAATATAGGAAATGTCAGTGGGTGGGTGATAGGCGGGTAAGGATACTGAGAATGAGGGTTGGGTAGATGAGAGTGTTCTGAGAATAGTTGGGAGTTAGTGTGATAGGAGGTGTCTATTGACCCTACATTTAAGCACCTGGAGATTGTAACTGTCGGGAAAGCAGACTTGTGGAAGGGAGTTCCACAGGCGGGAAGCGCGAGAAAAGAAGCTGTTGGAGTAGAATTTACGGTTACATCTTATTTGTTTAACTGTAAAAGGGTGGGACCTAGTTGCTAATCTAGTATCTCGTGTAAATTCGTGCTTAGGCGGCACCAGTGATCTAAGCTCATCGGAGCAGAAGCCATGAAAGTACTTGTAGAAGAGGCACAGGGAAGCCACATCACGCCGGTGAGAGAGCGGCTGCAGCCGGTCTGCCAGGTCAGTATCAACCACGTTACAGATCCTCCTTTGTATTTTGTCAAGAAGCCCAAGGAGAGCAGCAGGGGCACCCGACCAGATATGGCAGCAATATTCAATACACGGGCGGATGGTAGATTTGTATTTCCCAAAGGTATTTGCACAAATGATTGCAAAGAATTCAACTGGATTTCGAAATCGGTTCTCTGATTTCTCGTTCAAAGCCGATATCCACTGCACCACAATGCACATTCGATACCAAGTACTTTTTGATAAAAAAAAAAAAACGCTTTCTGCCATTAAGCTTCTAAAAAACGACAAGAGATTTCGAGATTAAGCATTATTAGAATTTGACGTTACCTAAACTCCAGGAGAAAAATAAAAACTATCCCCGGTTGAGCACTTTCACAGTAAATTGTCTTTATGCAACTACTTTGTAGCAACATCTAACCCTGATGCTACAACCCTAAAAAAACAACCTCATACAAACAAGAAAAAAATTATTCACTAAAAAAACATACCGGCATCAATGTTACACGACAATTAAATCAAGCTTACCGGAAAAAAAATAGAACATTTCATTAAACGCGTAAGATGGAAAATATATTACTTCCTCGAAAAAGACAAAGCCAACAGCGACAACAAATTCGGATTTTCGTCTACAAAATTTTCACCGCCACAGAGCGATTTTATCGCATTTGAAAACGACCTAATAAATATAATAAACGAGACATGAGAAAAAAAAACTAAGAACACATTCCAAAATCAATTAGAAAATGATCAAAACATGATAAACAACTAAAACTACAAATACAAGCCGACAAATCTAGAGACATCTAAACAACTGACACCAACGACTACAAAAAATAATTGACAAAGATTCACAATGTTCTAGAAAGCCAGCAGCAACGATAAACAGAGAAGCAAAAATATAGCCGCTGAAATAGAACTAGACAACAGAATCCAGCAATTACTAAAAGTAAAATCATTCATTAGACTAAAAAGACTATGAGTATAATTTCTTAAACAAACAAACATGCAGATTAATAAACCATATATAACCAGCATCGGAAGAATAAATTAGCAAATACTAGAAGAAATAGGCTCAAAACTAATGCGCACACTAAAAAAAGAACCAATGGAAAATCACAAACGAAACAATCAATTGATGTAACAATATAAACAACAAACAGTAATACACATTCGTTTAACTAGATATAAAATACTTCCACACATCAAGCATCAACGAAATTCAAACTAAATAACGCAGTAATCCTCAGACGAAGATCTATAGCATTATACTCATCTACAACAACAAAATACGGTTGAAAAAGTGCAACACTAACAACAGAATATCAGTAAGGTTTAAAACTTTGATGCAACAAAGGGGTGCTACGATGGCCTATTAATGCAAACTTATAGGCATATATATCATCAACAAATTAACAAACATTATCGAAAAAAAGATAGAGGCATATACAGGGAAATAATATGAAATAATAATCTTAAAGAACTACAATGGTAGAACCACGAAAGAAATTATAACAAATTATAAAGAAAGTTGCTACGTAATCAACATACAATGAAACCTAAAGCAATAAATTTATTAAAGGTAACACTCAATTTAAACAACAATACATGCAAACTACACAGAAAAGCAAACCACATCATATATATATTAATAAAAGTTCCAACCACCCTCCCAATATATTTAAATACATACATATTTTCATTAACAAAAGAATATTAACAAACTTCAATAACATAAAAATATACAAATCAGCATAAGAAACCGCGGATCATCAAACAAGCTTGAATACATAAATGAAAACAAGCCAAGCAAAATGCTAGAAAAAGAAATGTAATCTGGTTCAACCCATCTTACAACAGAACAAAAACAAATATAAGAAAATATTCTTTAGTATAATCAAAATACATTTACCTATACACAATAAACTATAAAAAATCACGAGCAGTTAAAATTACTTACAGTTGCATGAAAAAAATATTAACCATACACAATAAAAATACCCAACAAACCAATATCAGCAACAACATCAACCAGTAAAACAACAGTAATAAATCCACTGCCGAAAGAAAGACAATAGCTTACTTAGCAATAATTGTCTAACCAACAACATAATATATAAAGTCATCGTAACAAATCACATTAATACAGACGAAAAAAAAAGTACATCAGAACCACAGAAACAACTTTCAAAGAAAGATTCAGCAATCACAAAATATCACTCAAAACAGAAAAATACAAAAACAATACAAGATTATCAAAATACATATAGTGTCAAAAAGAAAATAACATAAATTAAATGGTAAATTATAAAAAGAGCATCCTTACACAACAGCAATATTAAACAAAATAATTTGATAATGGAAAGATGTAGGCATTCGAACAAATATGTACTTTGCTTTCTAAATAATAAGAAACACAAATAAAAACAACCCAAAACACAATAAACAAAATAAACATGTATGGATATTCAATAACGACAAAATATAAAAAAAAGGAAATGAAGAAAGAAAGTCAAAAAATAGGAACAAGCAGGTAATGCAACAATCATCAAACAGAAAACTCATACACCAACTTTTTTAAATCATATCACCCCAAGCAAGGCGGTAACGCCACAGATGTGCAGGGGGCTACATAAGAGTAAAAATGTTAGATAGATAGTGAAGAGAAAAACGAACCACTTAGAAAGGAGCAAGAGAAGGATGGGAATACAGGTGTGATGACAGTTGCAAAGGTGGAGAGAAAGAAAAGGATATACAGGGTGGTGTGGAAAGAACTAGAGTCAAGTGGTTAAAAGATGAGTATTGACATTGCATTCAAATTCCTGAAGGTTGTAGCCGTCAGGAAAGGAAAAATACGGAAGCGAATTCCACAGGTGGGAAATGAGAGAAAAGAAACTTCAGGAATTGTCGTCTGCATTTGGTTGATCTAACAGGGAATGGGTGAGACCCTGTTGCCAGTCAGGTTGCACGAGTAAACACCTTTTGGAGGGGCACCAGTGACTCAATGTCGTTCACAAATAATATGAAAACAACAAACACGCCTACACACACGAGAAAAAAATTAATAATGATCTAAAGATTAAATTTTCCTCTGTCTTTTTTCCTTCTATCTGACCTGTTAGTATCAGGTTATCCAAGCCCTCCTTCCTCATTGTATGTCCCAGGAGCTTCAATCGTCTCTTCCTGATGCTTAATATTCATTTCCATTCTTTCCAACACCTCATCATGGCTCACATGCTCGGTCCATGTTATCCGCAGCAATCTTCTGTAGAAGTTTTTCTTTCATCTTTGTTGACATTGTCCAACATTCACTGCCATCACATAGCAATCTAGTAGTCTCGTCTCTGTTTCTAGTGAAAGTTTCTTGTATTTTAATACTTTACTCAGCTTCTGAAACGCGTCCTTCACCATGCCAATTCGCGTCGGATCTATCTGTCGCACTTCTCGTGTTCTGTTAGAACACTTCTCAGGTATTTACATTTTTGTACCTGCTTGATTTTATGATCTTCCAACTGTATTTGGCATTTTGGACTGCTCTTTTTGCTGATGACCATGAATTCGGTTTTCTTCAAGTTTATTTGTGGTCCTTTTTTGTCACTCTTTTCAGCTACCTACTAACATGCTGCTCTGGATCAAGAGAGTTGTTACTTGCAACAGGACCTTGCACCATGCTACACAAGGAGAATATCAAGTCATGACGATCAGTCAATTTTTACGATTGCATGACCCCTTACATTTGGCCACTTCACTACCCAGACTGTAATAGATTATTATGTGTAGGGTACATTTGCAACACCAAAGATGAACTGAAGACAAGGATTATGTCAGCATTAAACAACTTAAAAAAGGAGATCGCCCAGATGAGATGCAGGAGAATCCGAAGTCATATGGAGGTCGTGGTGTTATCCAACGGCGATTTTATTGAATAAATTTATTCTTTAATATTTCAAGATAGTTTTATGTAATTTTATAAATGTATTTATTAAAATGAGATGCTGTGTTCTTTTCATTTGTGTGCGTGCGTGTGTGTGCCGACACGCACACGCTATTTAAACGACAATTTATCCATCATACGCTGTACATACACACACACACAAACACACACAAAATATATATATATAAGGTTTTTATTTATTCCGCTCTACCTCTGTATTGAGCGCTTTTTTGTTAGTTGATTGCTCGTGTCCGGATTTTTTCTTTGCGCTACGTACTGACTCGGTTTGACTGATGTTCATGAACTTATCTTTTTTTTAAACCATGTTTTCCCTTTTTCGTAGATACGTGGAAGGTTTTTCGACACGAGTATAGTTATTATCTTAACTCTAAGTTAGCTTATAGAGCGCTCTTGTAATCAAATAACATGGAACGCATCTATATATATATATATATATATATATATATCAGTTGAATATGTGGATTGGAATCCGATAAATGGAATAGAATAAGTAAATAACAAATAGTAAAAAAGTGTCTTTAATCTAACAGCTTTCACTTTTAACAAGCTTCTTCAGAGATACATTAATGACAAATGATTTAAATTTTTAATAGGCAGTATGTTGATTAAGGCATGGTTTCATTGGTAAGATACGTGTAACAGATACATTTGCTTTATCACAAGTGACACGAATCTGACCAATAAAACCTTTGAATCACTCCAGATCTCAAGTGGAACATCTATGTAAGATCTATTGCTAAAGCTGCTAAAATATGGTCAGTCCGTTGCACCATACCAGTAATATTCATCTCCCCAGCTCTGACTTTTTCCGGCCTGGAGGTGCCAAGTTTTCTGTCTTGAAAGCGTTTACAAGCGTCTACATTAGTGATGAATTGCTTTCCACCCTACAACCCCTTTCCCTTAGCTGAAACATCTGAAGCTCATCGCTACCATATCGCCATCCATATCAAATGTTCTGACGAGATACATTCTTTAGTTCCACAAGTTCAGATTATCACATCTAAGATCGCCATACCACGTACACTGAAACGAATCATACCAATTCCCTTTGTATTCTATTAGTAAGGAGGAAGTTTCATTAGGACCGCTTTTTTTCTTAAACCATTATTTTGTGGAACAGACTGCTGAGATGATGTTTTCTCGACCTCTTCAAATCTACCATTATCTACCTTACAGATCGTCGTAATAGGCACCTCTTTCTTCGTTTATGCCCTTATAACAATTTAATTCTGTAACACTCTGCCTTCAGTGGCTCTTGGGCCTTGTACAAGACAGCGATAATAAAAACGATTCGACCAAACCTGAACACTATGGACTTGTTTCTTCCGTTCCTCTTTGACCATGATGATCTTGATTAAAAAAAAAAGACCATTGTACTTAACATCTTTAGTGAATATGCAAATTATACTACATTTATAGGTTCCCTTCTCAAAATCTAGGTGACCAGAAACGAGCTGCTGATTTTTCTTTTGGTCTGGCCCTGAAGGCTCTATCGAGGAAGGACTATTGTGTCAAATTCAATATACCCTAAAGCAAACTAGTAACATTCCATCACCACTGAGCAGACCCTTAACTTTCATCTATCATGATTAACTTATGGAATGTAACTTTCACTATTCTAATACCCCTTAGTATCACATTTTCCGTCTTCTGTTAAAACCCTTCCCAGATACTTAAATATTTCCGCTTGTTTGATTTTGGCATCTTCAATTATTAACTTGCCAGTGAAAGTTCTTGATTATTCTAAGAACATATTCTGACCTCTAGTGAATATCTGTGCAAATAATACAGTTGTTTATAGGTGCACCTCCCAAATCTAGATGATAAGAAACGGGCAGCTAACGTTTTCTCTGCTTTGGCACTGGAGGTTCAATTGGGGAGAACGCCGGCTGGTAAAATTCAATATATCCAAAACCAAATTAGTAACATTCAACCTCAAATGAACTTTCACCTATAATGAGGGATGACTCTTCTCTCAAGTAGGTTGCTTGCCTTGAACATATATCGGATTCAAGCTCACACTAGACGTTAAATAGAAATCACGTATACGATCAAAATCTTCAGCAAGATGCTGGAAAATTTTCTGTTTCATTTTACTGCTTCAGTAAGTATATGACTCTTTTTGCAATACTACAAATTTAAAAGAGTCATATCTAACAAAAATGAAGTATTGCTGTCATAACTGATCAGGAACTGTCCGGTCGTCATTTGCCAAACTTGGTAATGTTAAAAAATCTGAGTTTCCACACCCAGCGACATATCCCTTTGCAAAATATACGTTTTGGCAAAATTCTATCATTTTTACTGGCAATCATGAATGATCTTCAGTTTTATTATACCCCGATTAAGGTATTATACAACAGCTTTAGATGACTGTTTAAAATATTTTTATATGTGTTTGATATTGGGTAACTTAAATACTTTCTCAATTTAGTGGTTTGCTTGTAATCCATACAAACCTATCAGTTGATATAGCTCCTTTTATGATTTTGTTATTGACAGGAAACTCCAGTTATGTTACTAAAAGGAGACTATAAAAACAAAACAAAAATAAAAAAACAAATACCTAACGAAGAGATATCGTCATTATCAGAAATGCTGAGGGTAATTTACGTATAGGTGAATGGTCTGTGTCAAATAATTTTCTAGGTTTGAGGGGAAGAGTAAAGAAACACGGAAACATCCTCCCAGACAAAAATCCTCAGTCAGTCAGTTAAGTACCATACGCTATACACGCTTGGGCGATCATGTCTCAAAAGAGACATGACTGACTGGGCAGTAGATTATCCCGCAGTAGGTTGCCATTGTTTTCTGCGGTAGACTGGTTGCCGACCAAGGCTATAGAACCCAATCTGGCCTGTTATTTAACCGATAACCGGAAGAAATAGACGGATTAATACCTTTCCCAAGGGCGTTTGCTGGAATTCGAACTCGGCTTCCCGATTTCTCGTTCCGATCCGATATCCAATGCACCACAATGCCCATCCGCACAAAATCCAATATCCAATGCGCCACAAAAGCCGATATCTAATGCGGTACAACGCACAACGCACAAAATCTTCAAGTTCTCTTTATCGAATGATGTTGCCCAGGAATCCTTTCTAGAGACACTCAGTAGTTTGGAGCAGAATGCGTATTTTATGAACAAAGTCATTTATTCGTTTTGTGCGCAGTCCGAGGAACTTTTAACAATCACCGATAGAAGCATATTTCTGAAGCTTGTCTGTTGTATGTCTGTTTGTACAAAGATTCAAACAAACAGATATACATTAGTCATAAAATTGTATCATTAATACTTGACCAGACAAACATCGAATTTCGTAAGCACGTTAATTAAGTTGATATCTGCAAAAATTGCATAAAAACATAATAAGTTTTTAGATAATTCATGTGTTGGCAGACGATTCTGTCATAAGTAAATTTTCAATATGTCTCTCAACGAAAAAATTGCAGACAAATATAAAATTTATGTAAAAAAAAATTGTGTATAAGTGATTATAAGTCAAGATAGCAGTGCAAATACCAGACTCAATAAAAACTTAATTCAAAAGATAAATTTAAAAAATTCCTGCAAATGTCCAAAATTTTACGACATTATGAGAGTTTTTGTGTTGACGTCGTGACAGAATGATTTCCATGAAGAAAAGAAAATTTAACTCTTCCCCAACTAGTCCTGTTCTTTAATCATTTACTTAAAGACAACAGCAGAAAGGAAGCAACATTCTTAATCAGAATTTGACGAGTGAGAGTTTTGCGTCTGTATCGAGTGAAATGAGCTTAGATTGACATATGGACGTTCATTAGTCGTCTATGATATTGGCCCGCTGTTGTGAATAATGGCTTCTTCTTCTTCTTCTTCATGTGCCGTGTCCCTTCAGGACGTAGTCGATCATGGACTTCCACTTGGCTCTGTGTTTTGTCGCTCTCAACAATTTTTCTCTTGGTATCACTTCTAAGCCTTGCTCCGTCAAACATTTGCTCAGACCTAACAAGTACACTACCGTCCATAATTATTAGGCAAACCCAGTTTTTTAAATGATGTATTTTTTAACTTTTAACTTAATTTTTTTTAAATGATGTATTTCATGCTATTTTTAGTATTTATTGCGAAATGAAAGTAGAATGGTTCTTTTGTCATTATTACTTTGCAAAATTTTTTAAAGCAAGGAAGCAAAGATGAACTCATTCGAATCACGCTAAATTTTCTTCAGTTTTCTTTGATGAAACTGCAATATAGGTAATTATTAAATATTTCTAAATTCATTTAATGCACAAGTTATTGTGCAATATTAACAAATGAACCATACTATTTTCATCTACAATTATTCACTTGGCACAAATACTAAAAAAAGTATGAAATACATCATTTTGTTAAAACATTAGGGTGGCCTAATAATTATGGTCGGTTAGTGTACGTCTCTAGCTGTTTCTCCCTGTGTCTCCTTCAGTTTATCCGATCTGTGAGTATCAAGTTCTCCAGACCCTATTTCCTGATTACGTGTCCCAGGAACCTCATTTATATGTTTCGGGTATTTAGTATCTGTTTTCTTCTCGTTTGCATCCTTTCCAACACCTCATCGCGGTCACCTCAAGGTGGTGTAATGGTTAGCAAGCTTGTCTTGCTAGAATCATGACAATTGAGTAGTGAGTTCGATTCTCACTGGGTGCCCAATACTTTTGCCCTTGTGTCACATCTAAGCTGCGTTTAAAAAATCACCTTTCCAACCTCTCATCGTTGCACACGTGCTCCGTCCATGGTATCATCATCACCTTTCTGTAAGACCACATAATTGCTACCCAAACTTTGTAATTAATTTAAGTAAGGTTATTCTCATTTTGCTTTTTTTGGTAAAGTAAGTTATGTATGAGAGCGATCTGAAAAGCGTTTAGCCCTACTATGAAAACTTGATGCAAAAGCAGTGAAATCTTGCATGCATTTATTTCAAATATTATTAATAAGTCTATTAGGAACTGACTTCTGCTAGTTCCAAGAAGACCTCAAATATAATTAGTAGCGACCTCTCTAGAAAATGGAAAAGATTTGAAATCATGGTGTTATCATGTAACCGCAGAAGTAGGGTTTAAAGCCAAGGATATCCATGCTAAAGTACATTAGGGGATGATGATTGAGGTTTATCAACACTGCAAAAGTGGGTGCTGAATTTAAGAGGAAAGGAGAGTCAGGAAAACGACCCCAGGACTAGACTACCACCGCCGAGGAATATATTGGTCCTGTTCCCCACATGGCTATGAACGACAATCCAAATAGCCAATAAAATAGCCAATAAAATATACTGTGAGGGATTTGAGAATATTCTTTACAAACACTGACATCTAAAGGCTAATTGGCATGGCGAAAGAAGCATTCCTGAAGTTTAGTAAAGTATTAAGAAACAGGACAGTTTCATTGGAAACAACGAGGAGAGTACTAGATTGCTATGTGATGTGGGTTTTTCAATATGGCAGTGAATGTTGCACAATATCTTCGAAGATGAAGGATAAACTTGAAGCAGCAGGAATGTGGTTCTTCAGAAGCTGCTGCGGATATCATGGACCAAGCATGTGAGCAATTATGAGGTATTGGAAATAATGGAGACGAAAAGGAAGTTAATACTGAGCAGCAGGAAGAGACAGTAATTAGGAAGGAGGGATTGAAGAACCTGTTACTAATAGGCCAGATAGAGGGAAAAAGAAACAGAGGAAAGTAACTGATAACATATATGAAGGACCTGATCAGTTAGATGACGGAACGAGAGTTGCATGGTTCAACAGGAGAAAGCGTGCTAAGAGCCACCAAGGACATGGCACATAAAGAAGAATATTGCGAATGTTACTGCTCGGATGATGTCATGTGTTTTGACAGAGTCAAGTGACAGAGTCAAGTGAAAGTCCATGATCGCCTAAGTTCTGAAGGGACACAGCACTCGAAGAAGGAAGAAATAGTCGATTAAGTATGTGATGTTTTGTTGTAAAGAATATTATTGAATGTTTGGGTCAGTGATTATAACTAGCTAAGTTAGTCGTTATGATAGCAAAAACTTGTACTACAAATGTTTGGACTTGTGTCATATTTTATGCAGTTTTCGTAAAAATTAGTTTGTTGAATGCTTTGTGGAATTTTAAATGAAGCTGGCTAAATGTTATGTATTGGTTTTTACAACTCAAAAATAACACAAACCAGTTTATTGTTTTTACAAATTCCGGCTTGAAACAGGAATATCCGACTTGGTTTTAAATTTTTCAATTTAAAAATTTAAAATCTTGTAAGGAAAACCCTGAATCAGCTGAAATGTGGTTCTACAGAAGGATGTTGCGGATATCATGGACTGAGCATATGAGCCAAGATGAGGTGTTGGAAAGAATGGAAACGAAAAGGAAATTAATATTGAGCATCAGGAAGAGACAACTGAAGTTCCTGGGACATGCAATGAGGAAGGAGGGCTTGGAGAACCTGATACTAACAGGCGAGCTAGAGGGGAAAAAGATACAGAGGAAATCAGTGGATAACATATTTGAAGGGCCTGAGCAGGTGGATGACACAACGGGGACTGCGAGATGTTACAGGAGTAAGTGTGCTAAGAGCCACCAGGAAAAATGAGACGTGGAAGGCCATTATCGCCTACGTCCTGAAAGAACAAGGCACATAGAAGAAGAATGATTGCAAATATTAGGTATGGTGCATTACTAGCAAGGGTAGGCAATGTTCTTTGAACAGATTACCTTTCAGTGCTAGTTTCAATGGCTGCGGATGACAGTGTATTTATTGGGTAGCATTGTTTATACTGAATTCAGATTGGAGCGAATAGGAGAAACAAATCTTGTTAGGGACCTCATTTGTGTTAGGATGACGCGAATAACGACGAATTAAGATTTGACACAAAGGCAACATGAGAAAGCAGACCAATCAAAGTTGAGTCTTGACTAATTGACTAAATTGCCCGCCGTATTTCAGCAGTTTTACAAGTCGGCGGCAATCGTTAAGAATTCAGTGAATTAGAAGATATCCTAGAGACGCCTGTCAGTAATTTGAGTCCATTCAATTTAACTTTAAGTATGGTTGGTTCGTCTCCAATTTTGTTTCTTCTAATATTTGGCGCTTATATATATATATATATATATATATATATATATATATATATATACTTCATTTTGATCCAACTTTCTGGATTCTATTATTTTGACGGGATCATTTTCTAGTCTATCTATCTCTGTATCTATCTATCTAGCTAGCTAGCATGCTAGCCCACTCTTTTCATATATATATATATATATATATATATATATATATATATATATATATATGTAGCCCACTCTTTTCATATATATATATATATATATATATATATATATATATATGTGTGTGTGTGTGTGTGTGTGTGTGTGTGTGTGTGTGTGTGCGCGTGTGTGTGTGTGTGTGTGTGTGAATCTATCTCAGTCTCTTCATATCTATCTGAGATAGTTTACATCTTTTGTTTATTTTCTGTTCTATGTAAGGATGCTAGCTCACACTTTTCATATATATATATTTATTTATTCAGATACTTTAATCCAAGCGGAAATAGCAGGAAGGTAAAATCCAAAAACCCGATCCTAATTAATATTAAAAATTTTATTTTAATATTAAAAAATGATACAGGAAGAGAGCTCCATGTAATAAAATATTACAGAGCAAATATAAATTAAAATAGGATTAATTCAAGGATGTTGGATGACCATTTCGATATGAAAATCCCCATGGGCAACAAAAAAATCCTTTCAGAAACTGGAGAAAAATCAGTCTAATTTTCCTTTTTAAATAGATTTGCAAAGAAATTAAGAAAAAGAAAAAGAAAATCAAATCAAATAAACAAGAAATGAAAAATTGAATCACCTCTTAATTGCTGTTGTTCCCAGGCTCACCCTGATCTGGAGTGGTAGCACCTGCTAGGGTTCCAGCTATGAGTAAATAATTAACCCCAAAACCGGGGTCAAAATTCTATAAAAGTATTTACCAACAAAATTTTTAAATGAAAAAACTTTTTGAATAAAAAATGTCACCAAATAAAAACGCTTTTGAAGGAAAAATGTTACCAACAAAACATTTTTGAAGGAAAAATGTTACCAACAAAAATACGTTTTTGAAAGAAAAATGTTACCAACAAAAACCGTTTTGAAGGAAAATGTTGCCAACAAAAATATGTCTTTGAAGATATTAGCAGCAATACATCTGACTCTCAATGAAACCCTCTTTAAAAAGAAAATATATTCTATTCATATAAATCTATTGTAAAAATTTCATCGGCATTAAATGATCCATTGAGGTTGATATGCCGTAAAACAAAACAAACAAATAAACAAACAAAATTATGAAATATATTAAAATAAATAAATTAAATTAAGATTATGACAGAACCGAACGGAAAAATCTAGAACAAGAGTGAAAAGTGTCTATGATATTATATCACCAAATTCCTCAGATTTTGAAATCAGAGTTATCCTTCTTCAAGACCGATTACCACCCAAGGCTATTGGACACTATCTATTCTACTATTTAACAATAGCTGGGGAGAAGCGGAAAAAATAGATAATATTTCTGGACGTTATTTTGTACGCAAGTGAATGTAATGAACCCGACTTAAATTTGGACATAGCTTTCCGATTCCTAAATTTACTTTGAAATTGTTTGACTGCATATATGTATAAAAAGACTCGTGTGTGTGTGTGTGTGTGTGTGTGTGTGTGTGTGTGTGTGTGAGAGAGAGAGAGAGAGAGTTAGACAGACAGAAAAAGACAGACAGACAGAAACAGAGCATATTTACATTATTTGGTCTATTGTTCATCTTTGTTGCCATTTGTACATCGTTTCGGCCGTTGTAGGCTCCGATCTTCTTCAGGTGCTAGGAATTTCAAACCAAACACTTTATTGCAATCACTGTCCATAAGGATACATGGCCGATTGGATACAGAGGTTGGTTAGTTCCTGTGACCCAGAGTTGTGAGTTCAATATCAAGCTACAGCAGTGGTGAACAAGTTACTTACAGGGTTAGAGGGAGATAACTCATGACTACCAGAAGAGACTCTAAGCAAGGAATTGAGTTCATATATCTCAGTGATAGTAATAAAGGATTCAGTTCGAAATTTCTAGCGCCCTAAAGAATGCTGGAGAGTACAACGGCCGAAACGTCGTACAATTGGCAACAAAGATTAGGACAATAGTCCAAATAATGTAAGTACTGCAAATATTACCTCACCTCAATAATACAGACAAATACTAGAGACAGAGATTAAGAAATAATTCCCATAGTGATCTTAACTTCAAGTTAAACCATTCATCATCTTTAAATCCTCTTCCTGTATTCTTCAGGGAATTGGTTTGCAGTAGAATTGCGGTTTTCTCTGCTGCAGAAGCATTAGATGAGGTAAGCAAGACAGAGTAGAGAAAAAAAATAATTTCGTCGATTTCGGATATCCCTGGAAACCGCTTGTTCAAAAATTGGGGGAGCTTACTTCGAACAAGATGACAGGCCAATCCTGTTCAATAGCAAACATGTACTCATAGAAAGACCAGCATTCCAAAATAACTTTTCCCTCAGAGAATAGAAAGAACACAAATGAATATTCGTCGGCAGACATACGTAAGTAAAATATGTTATATGTAAGAGAGCATGCTTGCGCATGCGTATGTGTGTCCATTACTTTTTACGAACGGACGGCAGTTTACAGATTGACTGACTGAAAAACAAACAACAATTGAGCAGTAAAAAAAAAAGAAAACAACTGGGCTAAAAATAAGATGTAGACGAGGTATCACAAGGCATTTTCATTAGAACAAGAACTGAGGGTTACTCGAATCTATATACAAAGAATGAAGCCTGGAGGGCACAACTGATGAAATACAATAGTCCGATAATAAATATTTTTAATAATAATCATCTCAGAAATCCAGGCAGAATCTGGTCAAATCTAATTAACCTTTCATAAGTGAAATTCTACACTTTTGGAATCGCTAGTGTCCTTCTAAATCTACCCAGGTTCCAAAAGACACCCGGTTTTAAAACAGTATTATTACGTCTACCGTCCGGTGGGCTTGACAAAACTGTGCTTTGACAGGTTTTGACCTCATTTCCCCACACACTAACACAGAAAGAGAGAGAGAGAGAGAGAAAGACGGAGATAAAGAGAGAAAAAGAGAAAAAAGAGAAAGAAAAAAGAGAGTTAGAAAGAGAGAAAAAAGAGAGAGAGAAAAGAGAGTTAGAAAGAGAAAGAGAGAGATAAAAAATAAAGAGATAAAAAGAGAGAAAGAGAATAAAAAGATCAATAGAAAGAGAGAGAGAGAGAGAGAGAGAGAGAGAAATAGAGGGAGGCGGAGAGACAGCAGTATAAGTAATAGGTTTGTCAGTCAGATGATTGATGTTACCTGCAGAATATCGTAGACGGACCCTCGGGGAAATACAGCGTCCACTCGTCGGGTCAGTATAAAGTATTAGTAATTGATATATATATATATATATATATATATATATATATATAATTTATTTGATTAAACAAGAGAGAGAGAGAGAGAGAGAGAGAGAGAGAGAGAGAGAGAAAAGAAGGAAGGAAGGATTAGGTTATATTTACTATTTTAACAAACGATGTCTCTATACAAATACGGTATAATCAAAAATAACGTTTGAAGTAACGAAAATTGTGGATTAAATTAATCCATTAATATTTATAGAAATTGATACGTTCATGTTTCGGATTAGAAATCGAGCAGACATGGGCGTATTCTAGACGTTTAATTGCGAATACATTTCCACACACCGACACACATTCATATATACCAGCTGTGATCGATAAATGGTCGTCCAACTGACGCAGATATTAAAATAACACTGGCATCCCATTGTAACAAATATATTAACTAAAATTGCACACAAATATCTTGAAGTACTAAAGAGTAAATTTATTCCATAAAATCGCCATTGTCTTTACCCAGACGACTTAGGAAGCTCGTGCAACTTTTTTGGATTGTTTCATTGTTTAAGTCGGTGAATGCTGCCGTAATTCTTGCTTTCAATTTATCTCTGATGTTATAAACAGTTTGTTGGTCTCTCGCTCATCTGCGCCTCACGCTTAATAATCAAGTTGTTTTCCGTCACGGGAGTTAGGTGAACAGGTGTAAGAGGTGATGTAGGCGCAGAAATAGACGTACCGCCATAACCGCGTTCTCAAATTTGTGTGGCATGCTGTTTCCAAATTTCGCACATGTCATGGTGCTGTAGTAGAGAGGTGGTTGAAGTTTTTTTTTTTGTTGTTGTTGTTATCGTTTTCTTCTTTGTTGAGAAGGGAATGTAGCGGGTTATTTATTCTTTCCAATTATGGGTTAAATAACAAGACAGATTGGGTTCTATAACTTTGGCTGGCAACCAGTCTATCGCAGAAAGTAATGGCAACCTACTGTGGGATAAACTTCTGCCCAGTCAGTCATGTCTCTTTCAAGACATGATCGCCCAAGTGTGTATCATGTATAACACTTAACTGACTGAATGGCAAATAGGAAATGTTTATCAGTCTAACATGTTTCACTTTTATTAATTCTTCATCAGAGAATGAAACGCTGGCGTTTTATTTTTGTGTTTAATTTTCATTGGCTAATCAGGTTTAACAGGCATATGATTTGTTAAACAATGTTATGGCGTTCCTTTTGAAATTTGTGTTTAATTTTCATTGGCTAATCAGGTTTAACAGGTATATGATTTGTTAAACAATGTTATGGCGTTCCTTTTGAAATTCAAAGAAATTAATGGATTCCAAGCTTAAGTTTTATTAAAATCTTGTCATCTCTCCTTGAATTCAGATTGCTATAAATGATACTAACTTTTGTTTAAACTAGCCAAATGAACCTGATGTCTGATTAACCAATGAAAATCAAACGCATATTAGATTGATAAACATGTTTAGTTTGTTCTTTATTCTGTAGCGAGTTATCCTTTCTTTTCCAGATTATAGTCAAGAGTCCATTCTAGTGAAGGGTAGTTGTGTATTGTTGAAGATTGACGGAATTTCGCCTCGTTGTAGATAGCCCACTATAAGTCATAAAATGATTATAAATCCAGAAAGGCAAATTTAGTTGAGAAATAACATTTTATATCAATATATGAGTATGCCAAAGCAGGTACGATGTGTAAACTGTCGCCATATTATATTTTTTGTATCGCACATGCGCGTTGTTTTTATTATTTTATTTTGTTGACTGCACATTGCAATATAATTAGTTATTCATCGTCTCTGTGAAAAAGCGTAACATTGTACATGAAATTAAAAAAACTCTCTTCTCTTCTTTACATTTACAAAAATCACAATTACGCGTGAAATTTTAGTTTTGACGAAAAGGAAAAGGATTAAGCATACATATCAATAAAGTTTTACAATTAAAGTAATACTTGAAGTATAGGTCCAACGGACGTCAAAATGTTCATGGCAATAAAATCCTGAAAAGAGAATTAATGCTTAGGTATGTGGGAGCGCTGTAAGTAAGGAATGTCTTTGATGTCAGTAAGTATTTTTGAGACAGCGAAAGATAAGAGGAGAGGGAAGGGAGGCTAGGATAGTAATCCGCTTGACTTGGTCAAGGTGGGTACTAGTAACACTCCTTTCTCTCGAGTCAGTCCGTGTCTGTCGGCCTGTGTCAGTTTGTCTGTCTTTCTGTCTCGGCTTTTTATTTCGACTTTTTGGATCGCAGGTGATCATTTGGGAATTCATATCCGTATTTGATTCTGGGTTTCCCATTGGCCGATAAATAAACTTCGCGTAGGCTCGCGAACTGAAAATTTAATATTTAATTAATTTGTATTTTTCAACCGGAACACCTGCGCGAATCCAGCTGCGTACCGTCGAGTTTTGGTCATTTTCTTTTTGGTTGTGAGGGTGCAAACATCCGGTTCATCGCTTTTGCTCGGTCGGTATCACCACAGGAGAAGAAGTGGTAAAAGAAAATAGCACTAGTGAAAAAGGAGAACTAATTTGTGAGAAGCCCTTATATGTCCTGGTGACAGGATTGAAGGTTTATTTGTCACATATTAGCATGCCGTCTCTAATTTCTGCTCCCTTCTGACTGACTGATTCGACTTTCATTCCATTTTTATAGCCAAAGACAATTTTAACATAGACTTGTTAACTTTTCCCTTAGTTCTGAAAATCGCTTCCTTTCAGTGATTAAAAAGTTAATTTAAAATCAGATCACCAAATCTGGCTTCTCTCTTTTTCTTTCAGTACGTGCTTAATCCTTTTCCTTTTCGTCAAAACTAAAATTTCACGCGTAATTGTGATTTTTGTAAATGTAAAGAAGAGAAGAGTGTTTTTTTAATTTCATGTACAATGTTACGCTTTTTCACAGAGACGATGAATAACTAATTATATTGCAATGTGCAGTCAACAAAATAAAATAATAAAAACAACGCCCGCCCATGTGTGATACAAAAAATATAATATGGCGACAGTTTACACATCGTACCTGCTTTGGCATACTCATTATTAACTTCTGCATGAGGATGCTTGGGATGCTCACCCAGGATGCATAAACTGCAGCTCGATAAACATCCACAGATTCAAATTGAGATTCATGTTTATAAACATCTTTTGCCATCCATCTCCATCATTCTCGATTAAGTTCAGATCTGGAGAGTGCAGTGGATAGCTCAAAATCTGAATGTTGTTTTCCATAAAAAAAAAACTCATTCAACCTTTGAGCGTTGTTGATTGAGCATTGTCCTACTAGAAAATTCAGTTTTCCCCATATAGACCAGAGGCTTTCAGTAATTAGTGATGCCTTTTCTTTACATTTCAATGTAACTAAATCCACTGTTCTCTGTGTAGGACCATAAAGTTTTTCCCGTCTGAAAATATATTGCACATATATAAATCTACCATCTGCTCATGCATTGAATACTGCTGCCATATCTGGTCGGGTACCCCTGCTATCCACCCAAGGGGTCCTTAACAAAATCCAACAGAGAGTCTGTAATGTGATCGATCCTGATTTAACAGCTCAGATACAGTCACTTTCTCACCGTAGTAATGTGGTTTCCTTGTGTCTCTTCTACAAATACTTTCACGGATTCTACTCCGATGAACTTAGCTCTCTGATGCCCCTAAATATGAATTTACTTCCAAGAATTTAAATGTAAAGTCAATAGTCATTTCTTATCTCACTAACTTGCATAGTCTCTCTCATGCTCCTTTCTCCATTATCTTCACTCTATTCTAATCCTTCTATTACCCCTTTCCTGACACCCCCTATAATTTGCTACTCTTTCTCATAAATTTCCTTCTATGTAACCCCTGTGCACTAGTGGCTGTAAACTGCCTTGCTTGGGGTATTGAAAAATGATACATGATCATGAAAAACAAAAAAAAACAAAAATAACTAGCAACTTTCTGATGACATTTTACCTCCTGTAACTCAGGGGTTCTTTTGTACGAAAATCAACCGCGGACGATAAATGACCCACCTCCACTGTGTTGTGTTGAGAAAATTTATTTTGGGACACCTTTTGAATGCCAGTAACGCTGAAAACCGTCTGGGCCATCAAGGTTGAAATTTTTTCCCGTCTGAAAACAAAACTTTCTTCTATTTATCCACATCCCAAGTTTGATAATCGGAAGAAAATTCTAAGCGGGAGATTTTATGGCAGGGAAAAATCCGAGACCTCTGCAATTCATTCCTATGATTTAGTGGCAAATCATAATACTAAATCATAGGAATGAATTGACAGTAAACGATATTAATGAATTGACAGTTCTATGTAAACAGCGCAAATATTTCTCTTTAAAATATAAATAATTATAATTGTTAATTTATAACTTCTGCTTTAATATTACTTTAAAATTATTTGACTAAAATTAATAACTCACACAATACTTATTTTGCTTTCATAACTCCACTATAAGTAATTCTGTAATTCTAATTTTAACTTAAAAGATTTAACAGATGAGATAGTAAAAAACAACTTTTAAAGAAACCTAAATTCAATCTGCTTTTAAAAATTATTGTCTACTCACTTAAATAATGTATGATCATAGTATGTATCTTACCTAGACAAAATTAAAAGGTGCCATGTTTTGACGTTAAGCTACATTGTTCTTTTTCGTGACTGAAATTTTCAACTCAAGAGTTCAAGCTAATTCTCACCTTTGATTGAACAATATTGACACACCTACAATCATATTTTTAAATTCATATTTTTACCTCTGCTTAATTTTATGATTAGCCATGAATTCATTTTATATTTTCTAAAATAAATCATTTTCAAATTTTATTTTTAAAATATCACTTGAAGAACAATATTGTTCTGAAACATGAAAATTATTTGTCGTGATATAATGGTTTTATAAACCATTGTAACTACAAAACTACAATATTAAGCTCTACTTTTTATTAGGTTTTCTTTATAAAAGTAAATGCGTAAACAGTGGGTTTTAATAAATATATATATATATATATATATATATATATATATATATATATATATATATATACTAGCAGTATAGCTCGGCGTTGCTCGGGAGTATTGAAAGCTTTAAATGGCCCATGGTCCTGAAGCTCAGACTCTTTGGACGTTGGCACGAAAGTCTAAAAAAAAATAGTTGTTTCCAGTTCAAGCGAAACCGTAGACTGAAAGAGAAATGAATGGATGTAATTCAAATTTTGATTTCCTGGTTTCGATATCAAAGTTTCTGCACTATTGTAAGAACTGCAACCTTGAAACTTCTGAATATAGCTTTGTCTATTTGTGTATCTTATGTCTTTGTCTATGAGTGTATCAAATTTGATTAAAATTGGACCACTCATTCTATAACCCGATTTTTTTCGATTATCGATTTTCAATATTTATCTGGGGAACCTCGACACAAAACCTAGCTAAAAACACCCGTAGACGCTTATAGTACAACTGTGTAAATTTTCAAAAAAATCGGTTCAGCTGTTTTGGAGTCTATAGGTAACGGATACACACACACATAGACACACACAGAGACAAAGTTCCATTTATAAATACGTTTAGATTAGATATATATATTAAATCTAAAAAAGATGATCAAATAGGTAAAATCCCAACACCGGTTCCTATTAATATTAATTTTATTATTATTAAAATTGATCTAGGTGAAGGGTCAAATTTAAATGGTATTATCTATTTGCAGAACCAAATATACAGAATATATAAAAACATGAATATAAAGTAATTATATTAATTCTACTATAGTAATTATTTAATTTAATTTTTAACTTTTCATTCTTTCATAGGGACCTATTGTAAAATTTTTTAATATCGAGTCATAAATATTTGTCTGCTTTTTCCTTTTGGTACATCGTGCTGACAAATTTAAACAAAATTTTAAAAAATTCTTCTTAATCGCATCCCGCTTTAAAGTTTCTGTGTGGGGGTAAGATTAAATATACAAACTTACATTAATTATAAAGACTCTGCTTAAATAAAAATATCCGCGCCAACCGCTACCGGCTTTTCTAAGAAATCCAAACGATATAGTCTAGTCACTAGATAATAAAAACTTACAAGGTTAAATCTGTCTAGAATTCAAAGACTATCATTAATCAACGACTTAAAAAACACTCTCTCCAAAAATTCCCAACGGTCAGAGACTTATTCCCCTATCACTAACCCCCACCAACACCTCTAACAAAACTAAATAAATATAAGGAAAGAGGATTTCCATTACTTTACACACCGCCTGATGAGACATTGAAGTTTCAATGTAGAAACAAACGTACCTTTCTAGCAGATATATATAGAATAATTATGTACAGGTTCTAAAATGTAATTTACAATAAATATTCACAGCTCTATATATTATATATCGAGCACTGTTTTAAATTAATGTTTTGGACGTTGTAAGTATTCTTTCTTCGTTCACTCGGATATATATATATATATATATATATATTCATAGAATTGTTGTGTGTTTGTATATGTACGTATGTATGTGTGTACTTCTATATGTATGTATAATTGTAAATTAAATGGACGTTGTAAGTATTCTTTCTTCGTTCTGTATTCACTCGGATATATATATATATATATATATATATATATATATATATATATATATATATATATCCTCCGACAGATCTGCTGCTGCTGCATCACAGCTCATCAGTACGATTAGACATCCAAGTCGGCAATTCTATCTTTGAGCTATGGGCTTTCGGTAGAGGAAGGCGTTTATATACGATGCATACACACGCCAGTAGCCGAGAGTGTTCAGATTCATTACTGAATAAACGATGCGTCATGTTAATGGAGAAAAGGAGAGAGAGAGAGAGAAAGAAAGAGAGAGAGAGAGAGAGAAAGAGAGAGAGAAAGAGAGAGAGAGAATAGCGAGGCAGAATCGGCTCACTTCTTTCTCTTTACTACCAATTATTAAACTTTACTCTTGCTTATGAAAGCTCTTGCCACGTGTTTGCTTTTTAACAGTGAAGAGTATACATATATTCTCTCTGTTATAAGAAAGACCGTTCTATCTATCTATCTATCTATCTATCTATCTATCTATCTATCTATCTATCTATCTCAAATGAGGGTAACATATATACTGATGTACCTACAATTGAGTATCTTACATGAACACATGAGAAAAAAATCCAAACCACTGAGCGTAATCATATAATATAATATATACATATATATAACGTAGAATACTTGGTATTTAAGTCAGATAAATTCCGATAGAGACGAACTCAAAAGAACTCAATGTTAAATATATGTATTTAATTTAACAGAGTAATATAATCTAGAAAAAATTTAGATATTTTACAATTTCATGGGTAATACGTATTTTGCTGCTAAATACGAATTACCCATTTCTAGAGTACATATATATATATATATTGTGTGTGTATTTTGGCAGCAGTTTTTCATTAATACAGGTTGCGTTTAATAATATAGACAAGTTTTGTCTATTTATTTTGTGTTGGATCCTTTCGTATAATCTGATAAGCTTGATAGTGCTATCGTTAAAAGACAACAAAAATCACAGTAATTGTTGATTTTTTTATCGGGTCTGAGCTTTCGGCTTACGTAAGCCGTTATCAAAGAATGAACATTTAACATATAGTGAATATAGAATATTTAAGTTATTAACAAAGTGGAATTAACCAAAGAAAATTAAACAAAAGTCCATTTTTAACGTGGCGAATGGCCGCAGACGGTAACAAAATAGTGGCGGTGTGGTTCTTGGTCACATGAGGGTATAGTGGCATGAGGGGATTGATCTGCGAGCTACTACTACTATGTGTAGAGGGGGAAAGCGTAGTAACTATGGCCTCTCCCGTCGATATCAGGCCTTGGAGTATGTTAGTAGAGATGTCGAGATTTAAGCTAGGCTTATGCTGTTTGATGTAGATAACTTCCTAGGATTTTGAGTTTTCGTTTATTATTTTCTTGTCTAAGTATACATGTATTAATAACTTAATTGTTCTATGTTCACTATATCTTAAATGTTCATTCTTTGATAATGGCTTATGTAAGCCGAAAGCTCAGACCCGATAAAAAAATCAACAATTACTGTTATTTATTGTCGTCTTTTAACGATACCACTATCAAGGATCCTGCACAAAATAAATAGACAAAAATTGTCTATATTATTCAACGAAACCTGTATTAATATATATATATATATATATATACTTTTTCCTTGCGCTCAGGGATTTGAATTTTTTTTCTCATGTCTTCATGTAAGATACTCACTTGCAGGTACATCAGTATATAAGTTACCATCATTTTAGACGGCGTATTGAGAGATATATTTTGCCGTCATTCGTTTATATATAATTCATAAAATGGGCCCACTCGTTTATATATAGTTTATATAGCTTATATGACTGATTGAATGTGACAAGGGAGGAAAATTTAATAATTTCTTAATTCAGTCTTTCTATTGCTATTAATGTTTTTCTATTATGGGCACAAAAAAAGAGAGTGTAGCACATCTCTGTAGTGTTTGTTGTGCCGAATAGTTTCGGCAAATTTATTCGTCATTTCTTTCAAGTAATCGGATCTGCGTTGTGGTGCAGCGGAAATCGGCGCGGAACGAGAAACCGGCGAGCCGAGTTCGAATTCCAGTTGAATCCATTGTATTCACTTACGCGCAAATACCCTTGGGAGAGGTATTAATCCGTCTCTTCCTTCCAGTTATGGGTTAAATAGCAGGACAGATTGGGTTCTATAGCCTTGGTCGGCAACCAGTCTACCGCAGAAAGCAATGGCAACCTACTGAGGGATAATCTTCTGCCCAGTCAGTCATGTCTCTTTCGAAGCATGTATCACGTATGGCACTTAACTGACTGACTAAGCAATCGTCTTCACTATTAACACCGTCCAAATTTATATAAAGTTGTTCTATAGATAGCTAGATTATCATTTCCTTGTCAGTTAAAGATATTTTAATGGCAGATTTTGATAAGAATTTTTTTTAGAAATGTGAAGATTTCTTATAGTTTATATTTAAAATTTTATTCCTGACAATATTTTTTTCATTCAAAAATGTATTGCTAGTAATATTCGTCATTCAAAAATATATATTTTTTCTATCAAAGTCTATTTTTTATGCATATATTTCTATAAAAGCATATTTTTACATTGTTTTTAATATTTTGACGTCAGTTTTGGGGTTAACTATTTGCCCATAGCTGGGACCCTAACAGGTGCTACCACTCCGGGTCAGGGTGAACTTAGGAACAACTGCAATTAAGAGGTAGTTCCGTGCTCCTCACAATCTCCCGATCTGAGATCTTGCTGCCGGATGCAGTTAGCCATCATACCCAGGACCATTGCATTTTGAATTGAAATTAATTTCTTGAATATTGAATTTTAACGTAAAAAGTAGTTTTATTGCTTTTTTTTCTGCAACGCAGCATTATGATGTAAAATGCATCTGTTAGCCTACCGGTATCCATATGCAAGCATACTAGCCTACTTACCAGTGTCAATAAACCACAGAGTTTATGGTTAGCCTTTGGTAACTGTTGTATTAGACGATCACTGTTGTATTAGACGATCACTGTTGTATTAGACGGGTAGTTTTCAGATTAAAAGATCTTTAAAGGACTTTCTGCGGAAATATATGGTATGATTAAAAAGAGTTTGAGTTTGAGATTTGTTTAATGGTATATCAACTTATGTGGGTTATTTAATTCCAAAAAGATGTGGTTTCAGTGTATTTTTTAATATTCAGTTATCATGAGAAGGTTGATTTAGTCAGATTTTAATGAATTTTTTTTTATTCTTATTCTTTTTTATTTTAGAAAACTAAAAATGTCTTCTAGTTTTGTATTCAAAAATGTTTTGATGAGAATAATTTATTTATTTCAAAAATGTGTTATGGTAATAATTTTTTCTTGTGTTATGGTAATAATTTTAAATGTATTGTTGGTAATACTTTTCCTTCATAAATGTATATTTACTTTATAAAAGTTTATTTTTATGTATATATTTCTACAAAAGTGTATTTTTATAATTCATAGTTTTTTGACCCCAGGGTAGGGGTTAACTATTTTCCAATACCTGGGACCATAAGAGGTGCAACCGCTCCGGGTCAGGGTTGACCTGACAACAATTAAGAGGTGGTTCCATGCTCGTCACAAATTCTCAGTCAGAAGCCTTGCTGTCGGATGCAGTTAACCGTCACACCTAAGACCATTGCATTCTGAATTGCAATCAACTTGTCAACTTCAATTCATCTAAGACCAAGCTGTTGTCTGTCAACCATTACAGGCAACCTCTTCTGCCTCCCATAAGCATGGACCCAGATGATTCTCCCGGAGAGTAATACACTACGCCTCCTCGGACTTACCCTGTCCTCTGACCTCAAATGGAAGCACTATATTGAATCCATAGCAAAATCTACTGCTAAGAAGATTGGGTCACTATGTCGATCCAGGATGTTTTTTCCACCTGAATCCATCCTGCATATATACAAGTCAACCATCCGTCCGTGCATGGAGTACTGCTGTAATTTATGGTCAGGTGCCCCTGCCGTTCTCCTCAGTGTTCTTGACAGGCTCCAAAGGAGAGTCTGTAATGTGATAGGTACTGATCTGGCGACTCGTCTGCAGCCACTTTCCCATCGTCGAAATGTGGCCTCCCTCTGTCTCTTCTATAAATACTTTCATGGCTTCTGCTCGGATGAGCTTAAGTCATTGATGCCTCCTCAACAGGTGTTTACCCGTTCAACCAGACTGGCAACTGGGTCCCACCCATTCACAGTCAGGTTAGCCAAACGCAGACGACAATTCTACTCCTGCAGCTTCCTCTCTCGCACTTCCCGCCTGTGGAACTCACTCCCGTATTCTTGCTTTCCTGACGGCTACGACCTCCAGAAATTTAAAAGCAAAGTTAATACTCACCTACTAACCACTGGCCTCTAGCTCTCTACCCTTCCCTTTCTCTCCGCCCATGTACCTGTCATTGCACCTGCTTTCTCAGCTTTCTATTGTTCCTTTCTAACTAGCTTGTACTCCTCACTCTTTTGTAATTAATCTTTCTTTACATTTATGTAACCCCCTGCACATCAGTGGCGTTTCTGCCTTGCTCGGGGTGAAATGATTAAAAAAAAAAAAAAAAGAAATTCCTTGAATATTGGGTTTTAATGTAAAAAGTAGTTTTATTACATTTATTAGCTGTAGTACAGCATTATGATGTAAATTGTTTCCAACTAGAAATATTTGCATCGGAGTTACTATAGAGTTGAATCTGTTAGCCTCGCGGGATCCATGGTGCAAGCATACTAGCCTACTTACCAGTGTCAATAAACTACAAAATTTATAGCTAGTCTGTTGTAACTGTTGTATTAGACGATCACTGTTGTATTAGAAGAGTAATTTTGAAGATTTAAAGGGCGACTTTACGAGGAAATATACGGTAGTTTAAAAAAAGATTAGACGTTTCTCTCTTTTTATTAGCTTTCTCTTCTTTTTCATTTCCCCTGTTCTGGTCACATAACGCCCTGCAGTGCAATGCTTCCAAGATTCGTTTCGCTTTTTGAGCAAAAATCAGAATTTGTTTGATACAAGAGATAAAGAATACGAGAAGCTCTCAGAATTGGAAGAATTTCATTTTTGGTTTTGGAATTGATATTTTGTGGTCGAGTTTCATATTAGTGACTGTGGACGATCTTATGTTTGACTTATTGGCGAAGTCGATAATATTTCTTTCAGATTCAGTTCATCCAAATAAACACGGTTTTATGGAAACTTTTCTTATCATGTTGACCTGGCACCAAAACAAAGTTTCCAGCGTTCATTTTTATATCAGATTTCTTCTTACAAGATTTCTCTAGCTTTTATACTAACTAATCTAATGTCGGAATGGTGTGACATTGCAGTTTTTAATCTGCACTCTCGTGCAGAAATCTGGTTCAGGCTAAGGTATGTTTGAGTCTGAGGTTTGTTTAATAGCATATCAACCTCTTTAGGTTATTTAATGCCAAAAAGTTAAGGCTTTGAGGTATTTTTAATGTTCAGTTATAGTGAGAAGGTTAATTTATATTTTGATAAAAAGTTGTTTTTTTTATTTTAGAAAACTAAAGATGTTTTTATCATTGTTTTCAAAAATGTGCGTTGTGGTACAGTGGATATCGGCTCGGAACGAGAAAGCGGGGAGCCGAGTTCGAATTCCAGTTGCAATCCGTTGTATTCATTTACGCGCAAATACCCTTGGGAAAGGTATTCATCCATCTCTTCCTTCCAGTTATGGGTCAAGTAACAGGGCAGATTGGGTTCTGTAGCCTTGGTCGGCAACCAGTCTACCGCAGAAAGCAATGGCAACCTACTGCGGAATAATCTTATGCCCAGTCAGTCATGACTCTTTCGAGACATGATCGCCCAAGCGTGTATCACGTATGGCACTTAACTGACTGACTGAAGATTGATTGTTGGTTATATTTTTTCCTTCAAAAAGATATTACGGCAATAATTTTATTTTTACTTCAAAAATTTGTTGTGGTAATAATTTATTTTCCGTCAAAAATGTATTGTTGATAATATTTTCCCTTTAAAATCTATATTTTTCTATAAGAGTTTATTTTATGTAAATATTTCTATGAAAGTCTATTTTAATACTTTCATAGTGTTTTGACCCCAGTTTTGGGGGTTAACTATTTGCTCATAGCTGGGACCATAACAGGTGCTACCATTTTGCGTCAGGGTGGACCTGGGAACAACAGCAATTACGAGGTGGTTCCTGGCTCCTCACAATTTCTCAATCAGAGGACTTGCTGCTGGATGCAGTTTACCGTCATATCCAGGGCTAAAGTAAACCTTTCTTGCTTAATCGCTACGCTGTAAAATTCAATGCAATTGTAGTCATCAAGGCTTTCTCTTTATACTTTGTATAGAAATATTATTTCTTTGAATGAGAAATCCGGGAGCCGATTCAAATTCTAGTTGAAGTCGTTACAATCAGTCCAGCAGGGAAGGAAGAAGAGATTGATTCATACATTTTTTTTAATCGTTTCACCCCAACAAGGCATTCCACTGCCACTATTGCGCTTGGGGCTACATAGGGGAAGGTAAATAGAAAGAGTGGTTACATATAGGAAATGTCAGAAGAGGGGTGATAGGTAGTTGGGAGGATGGGAAGAGTGTTTGAAAGAATGGAAGCGAGTTATTGTGTTAGGAGGTGTCTATTGACCTTACATTTAAACTCCTCTTGTAGCCGTCGGGGAAGCAGTCACGTGGAAGGGAATTCCACAGTCGGGAAGTACGAGAAAAGAAACTGTTGGAGTAGAAGTTGCGGTTGCATTTTATCGGTTTCACTGTAAAAGGGTGGGATCTAGTTGCTAATCTAGTATCTCGTGCAAATTCGAAGCTAGTGGGCACCAGTGATCTAGGTTCATCGGAGTAGAAGCCATGGGAGTATTTATAGAAGCCACGTTGCGCCGGTGAGAGAGAGACTGCAGGCGGTCTGCCAAGTCAGTATCGATCACATTACAGACCCTCCGCTGTACCTTGTCGAGAAGATCAAGGAGAATAGCAGGGGCACCCGACCAGATATGGTAGCAGTATTCAATGCACGGGCGGATGGTAGATTTATAAATGTGCAGAATAGATTCAGACGGAAAAAACCTCCGGGCCTTGCACACAATTTAACAGGATGTTTGCGCGTAAGTGAATGCAACGAATTCAGTTGAAATTCGAAATCAGCTTTCCGATTTTTATAGTAATTTTTATAGTCTTGTCTAATAACTTCAGACTGTATTTTTTTTAATAATAAATTTAATAAGTCCAATAATAAATGTTTAAATTACGGTGAAGTATGTGAGTTGTGGTGCGGCGGATGTCGGCCCGAAACGAGAAATCGTGGTGCCGAGTTCGATTTCCAGTTAAAACCCTTGCATTCACTTATGCACAAATACCCTTGAGAAAGGTATTCATCCGTCCTTTTCCTCCAGTTATGGGTTAAATAACAGGACAGATTGGGTTCTATTGCCTTGGCTGGAAAACAGTCTACCACAGAAAGTAATGGCAAACTACTGCGAGATAATCTTCTGCCCAGTCAGTCATGTCACTACAGAGACATGATCGCCCATGCGTGTATTACGTATGCCATTAACTGACTGAATTGAAAGGAAATGCGTTTTGGAATAATAGATATCGGATTGGAATGAGTAATTGGAGAACCGAGTTCGAATTCCAGTTGAATTCCTTGCATTCACTTAGGCACTGATATCCTTAAGAAAGATATTAATCTATGTCTTCTCCCTCCACCTATGGGTTGAATACGACGGCAAATTGGCTTTCATAGTCTTGGTTCGCAACCAGTCAACCGCAGAAAATAATTGCAACTTACTGCGGGAAAAGTTTCTGCCTAGTCAGTCATGACACGAAAGAGACATGATCGCTCAATCTCGTATGGCATTTAACGGACTGCCGTGATCAACTATGACGTTGGCATCTATTTGCAATTGCAATGAACAATGACTGCTATATACAATTCACATGGAAATGTAGGGATCATGCTTAACATTAGTATGCCTCCCAGAGAGTAAATCACTACGCCTGCTTGACCTGACACTCTCAGCGAACCTCAAGTGGTATGACTACGTCGAATCCATTGCTAAATCCGCAGCTATGAAAGTCGGCTCTCTGTGCAGGGCCCGGAAATTCTTTCCGCCTGAATCTATCCTGCAATTATATAAATCCACCATCCGCCCGTGTATTGAGTACTGCTACCACATCTGGTCGGGTGCCCCTTCTATTCTCCTCGGGGTTCTTGACAAAATACAGCGAAGAATCTGTAATGTGATTGATACCGACGTGGCTGACCGCCTGCAGTATCTCTTTCACCGGCGTGACGTGGCTTCCCTGTGCCTCTTCTATAAATACTTTCATGGCTTCTGCTCTGACGAACTTAAATCACTGGTGCCTCCTAGATGTGAATTTGCACGAGATACTAGATTGGCAACTAGGTCCCACCCTTTTACAGTGAAACCGATGAAATATAACCGCAATTTCTACTCCAACAGCTTCTTTCCTCGCACTTCCCGCCTGTGGAATTCCCTACCGCATGCTTGCTTCCCTGACGGCTACAACCTCCAGGAGTTTCAATGTAAGGTCAATAGACACCTCCTAACACACTAACTCACACCCACTCTCTCCAACTCTCTCCCTATGTACATCTTAAGTCGTCTATCATCATCCTTCTGACATTTCCTATACCCAATCCCTCTATGTAACCCCCTGCGCTATAGTGGCAGTGGAATGTTTTGCTTGGGGTGACACGATTAAAAAAAATATGTATATAAAATTGGAAAGTCCAATGGTTGAATTAGGTACTTTATACTAACATGTAGCAATAAAGTGTTACATTATTACATGTGGAAGCAATTCTTGTCATCACGGGTGGTTTTTAGCTATTTTATATTAATTTTTGGTGATTGAGGGTTACATTAGTACAGGTATATGCCATTGCAATGATAATGATTTTTTTATCTTCCTTATATTGCATGGTAGCGATGAAGGATTGCATTAATAAATATATATACAATTGCATTGATGAAGTGTGAGTTCAGCTACTTTTAATTGTATGTATCAAACAAGGTTTATATTAGCATAAATATTATATAATTATCAGTGCTTGTATTTCTACTTCATATTAAATTTCAACGATCAACACACACACACACACACACGCGCGCGCGCATATATATATATATATATATATATATATATATATATATATATCAGTTGAATATATGGATCGGAATCCGACAAGATGACAAGAATAAGTAAAGAACAAGTATGAAGTATATGTCTTTAATTTAACATGTCTTTTATTAGCTTATTGAAAGATTGTAACTGTTAACATATAGCTTTTCAATATTCATTGATTTAGTTATAAGAAGTTTGCTTATTAGTTTTATACATTATTTTTGCTAGTATTTTAAATGGAAATAGATTTCTTTTTACGATTTTAGATTCATCACATTCACACATGATTCTCTCATACACATACATTCATACATGATTCTCTTATGTTATTTAGAATACAAATTCGTTCCCTCCTTTTACACGTGTATACCTTATTTCACATATTAACTTTATTGTCTAATATACGCACACATTGTATACAATATCTGCTACATAATTTGAACGTAAATGTATTTCGTCACTGTCATTAGCACATACTAACGATGCTGACATAGACAAACACCTAATTCGTCTATAATTTCAATACGTTTGACACGCACTATTTTGGATTACATAAACTTACAATAATTTTTTATTTCTCGTGACACACACACACACACACACACACACACACACACACACACACACACACACACACACACACTTAAACAGATAATTTTTTTTCTTCTACATGTAATATTCATCCATTGCTATATCACACGTGACACGTATCTGATCAATGAAACTATATCTCGATCAATATACTGTCTCTTGTATTTTATACGAACATTTTAAATCATTCGTCTTTAAAGAATGTCTGATAAAACTTGTTAAATTGAAGCATGTTAGATTAAAGATACTTTTTCTATTTGTTCTTTACTTATTTTTTCATATATATATATATATATATATATATATATATATATATAAGTTTACACGTTATACTACGTCTACGGCACGACTGGGAGTTTCATGCGCTATGCAATCATCAGGTGCATATTTCAAACTGAGAGTTTAATATATTTGAATTTAATTTCACTCGATGTTCATGGAAACTAATTCTTATAAATTTAATTTAATGTTTTTTTTAAAAACAAGATTAAAAATTAAAATATTCTAAGGTAAGATGTTGATAAAAATTTAAAATTTAAAATTAAAATTAAAATACAAAATATTAAAAATAGAAAAATCCAAAGAAATGAAATCAATGTAGCGTAAGTCATGAAACGTAAAACTTTAAAATATTACATGTGCATAAAAATTATAACTTTAAAATTTTAAATGAAATAAAATAAAATAAGAAAAAAATTAAGAATTTTCACAAAATTAAAAAATAAAATGGAATGCATTTTCATCCAGTTTGATATTTGTGACTTCTACCCATCTATATCTGAAAAACTCCGCAACTATAAATTTGGCTAAAAATTACTGCCCCATCAGTGACCAAGACAACAACTTCATCAATTAAGCCCCAAAATCTGTTTTATTTTACGATGAATGCCTGTGAACTAGAAAAAAAAAAGCAACCCTGATTTCTGCATTCCCATGAGGGCGTATGATTCTGCAGAGGCCTGCAACTTTGTAGGGCTCTTTTTGCTCTGGAATCTTAGGCACATCTTTGATTTATGCAACAACAGACTTTACCGAGACAACAGACTTATAATCCTACGCAAAACTAATCCACAAAAAACGGATCAACTCAGAAAGAATCTAATCATTTTTTTTCAAAAAACAACGATATGAACATTACCACCATAACTAACGTTAAAGTCGTAAATTTCTTGGATGTTACCTTTGACCTGGGTCTGTACAACTGTACTCTAACGGCGCAAATAGACATATATACAACAATAGGGAATCAAATCACCCACCTCCAGAGAATCACCAACAATCTACACAAATCTATCCCCTTTCGTTCAAGTTCCAACTCTAGCAATAAGGAAATTTTTGACAATTCTTAAATTAAATACATTAATGCCTTAGGAAAAATAAACTGAACGCTAGTTTAGAATTATTCTTCTTTTTCATGTGCCGTGTTTTTTCAGAACGTAGGGCCTTCCATTTGGCGCTGTTCCTTGTCGCTCTCAATAATTTTTCTCTTGTGGTGCGTTGGATATCGGCTCGGAACGAGAAATCGGGGAGCCGAGTTCGAATTCCAGCCGAATTCATTGCATTCTCTTACGTGCAAATACCCTTAGAAAAGGTTATTAATCCGACTATTCCTTCCAGTTAGGAGTTAAATAACATGACATATTGGGTTCTATAGCCTTGGTCGGCAACCAGTCTACCGCAAAAAGCAATGGCAACCTACTGCGGAATAATCTTCTGTCCAGTCAGTCATGTCTCTTTCTAGACATGATCGCCCAAGCGTGTATCACGTGTGGCACTTAACTGACTGATCTTTTCTAAGCCCCGCTCCGTCATCCATTTGCTCAGGCTTAATAAGTACGACTCGCGCTGATTTCACCTTTCTCTTCTACGCTTTATTCGACCTGTGAGTATTAAGTTCTCCAGGAGTACGTTTATTAGCAATATCCAAGTTTATAATACTCCGTTAGATACAACGTAGGTAGAAACAAACAGAAATCACGTAAGCATAACATGATTTGGTTTAAGCAGTAATATCCAAGCGAACATTGGTAAACTCGTCCTTAACTTAATTCACAAACATTTCTACCATTCACCCACATTACAAAAATCTTCAGCAAAAACAGTGTTACAGTAAATTACAGTTACATAGATGAATATGCTTCACAACGTAATGTTATGATATCAAATAAATATTTGGCCCACATAAACAACATCCGTCACCAACTAGTACCAAAAATAACCCTTCTAAAATAACTGAAATTGCCGAAAAAATAAATCCTTCCCATTGAATGGCCAATTATATCCAAAAGTATTGTTTATAGAGCTCGAATCCATTCAGATAGTAATGATGTTAAATTTTACTTTGGTAGCATTTCCAACAGGTGGAAAATAACATTTAACAACTAAATGTTCTTTTTAAACAACAGTAGATATAGCAAAATACTGCTTTATCCAAAAAACTATTGGAAATTAAAAACTCCAACAAGAACCAATAATTACCTGGAATTTCGTTATTAAATCCAAACATTACAATTCAAAAAAAGGGAAAAATGTAATCTATGCCTTTTTAGAAAAACTTGTCATCTTAAACTATATCTATAATTCTAATTTACTGAATACAAAAAGAATTTAATGACCACATACTTTCATAGAAAAAATATATATTTAAATTCTTAGAACTAGATTGATAGAGATTCTTCTACGTTTACCCCTTACTTAATTTCTTTCTTTCTTTCTTTCTTTCTTTCTTTCTTTCTTTCTTTCCACTTACGTCTAACGATTATGAAACAAGACCCCTTTTTTGCTCCCTACATTTTATTCTTAATTTTAATTCTAAAATTTACTTATTATTTCTAAGTTTTATTTTCATTTTATTTTATTTTAATGTATTTAAAATTTTAATTCTTTATCTACCAAATATTTGAATATATAATTTTTAATGTTTCATGACTTTTCTTTTCCCTGCATTTATATTTTTTAATAGTTTGTATTATTATTTTAATTTTAAATTATAAATGTAAATTTTTATCTACATGTAACCGTAGAATATTTGCATTTTTAAATTTTTATTTTAAATTATAAATGTAAATTTTTATCTACATGTAACCGTAGAATATTTGCATTTTTAAATTTTTATTTTAAATTATAAATGTAAATTTTTATCTACATGTAACCGTAGAATATTTACATTTTTAAATTTTTATTAAAATCATTATATTAACTTTATAAAATTTAATTCCCATGAACATTGAATGAAATTAAATTCAAAACTTGAAATTAAATTCAGCTTGAATCATACACCTGATGATTGCAAAATGCATAAAAATCTGAGTACTGTTATATTAACCCTTGAATAATAATACTAAACTTATGTGTACCAACATATGTATATTCATTAATTCACCTGACTATATATATATATATATATATATATATATATATATATATATATATATATATATACTAGCAGCATAGCCCGGCGTTGCTCGTGTGTAATGAAAGCAATAAAAATAATCCATGGTCCTGGAGCTCAGACTCTTTGGACGTTGCCAGGAAAGACAAAAAAGCAATAGTTGTTTCCATTTAAAGCGAAACCGTAGACTGAAAGAAAAATGAATGAATGTAAGTCAAATTTTGATTTCCTGGTATTGATATCAAATAAGTTTTTTCATCGTAAACTGAATTTTGAAGGCTAAATAAGCCCTCTGAGTAAATGGTATCATAGCTGAGACTAAGAACTACAATTATACTTATTTTGAGCCAAACCCGAAGCAAAAACTAAAATAAAAGGGCTGAAAAAATACATACATACAGGTAGATAAACAGACACACACACAAACATCTTGCCTTATATATATATATATATATATATATATATATATATATATATATATATATATAAATTTATATATATTATCGATTTTCTACACTATTGTAAGTAATGCAACCTTGAAACTTCTGAATATTGTTTCTTATGTCTAAATATCGAATTTTATGTCTTTGTCTATGAGTGTATAAAATTTGATTAAAATCGGACCATTCCTTCTATAACCCAATTTTTTCGATTGTCGATTTTCAATATTTATCGGGGGCACCTCGATGCAAAACCTAGATAAGAACACTCGCAGACGCTTCTAGTACAACTGTGTAAATTTTCAAGAAAATCGGTTCAGCCGTTTCGGAGTCTATAGGTACCGGACATACACACAGACAAAGACATACACACACATACACACACACACAAAGACAAAGTTCCATTTATAAATAAGTTTATATATATATACATGCAGTTATAGGGCTTTTATGTCTACATTAAATTCAATTGTAGCCCTCAAATGTTACAGTGGGATATATTTACCGATATACATTTATACAATGGGCACCTCGGCGTTGTGTAATGGTTAGCAAGCTTGTCTCGCTAGAATCCTTATAACTGAGTAGTCAGTGCGATCTTCACTGGGTGCCTCCTATTTTCGGTGGGGGTGTTACCTCTAAGCTACGCTTAGAAAATCACATTCCTCCGGGTTGGGCGCAGGTCTACCAACCCTGCCCCATAAAAAACAGTTTGTTACTGAAACAGCAAAAACGCTGCTCTACACACCATTGGGTGTAACAGAAACGTTTATTATTTTTTTTTATATATCCAATATGTATGTATATATTATATAATAAATATAACCATATATATATATATATATATATATATATATATATAAAACTCCAGAATAATATACGTATAAACTTTGATGTTTCTGTTCATTAGAAAATACATAAAACATATGTATATGTATAAAACATATATATATATATATATATATATATATATATATATATATGCAGTGATAATGGGCTGTTTTATGTATTTTCTAATGAACAGAAACATCAAAGTTTATACGTATATTAATCGGGAGTTTTCAAGGGTTTTAATAACCCATTTGACACCTACTATTGCATACATCATATTGCTTGTAACCATAAAGGGTTAAACAAGTATACGCAGTTTTGGAAGTCATAGGTTGTTTAATCTAACCTATACTAAACTGCCGCGATTAAGGTGTATATATTCATATGTATACAGCATTACTGTGAACAAGGCCAGATTTTGTCATTTTATATATAATTGTCTCGATCAAGTTTTAAATTAGTATATGTAATTCCAGTAATAATAGTAATATACGTAGTTCCAGTAATAATAGATAGTTTTTCCTATTTTATATATAATTGTAGCAAACAAGGTTTACATTAATATATGTATATGCAATTACAGAGATCAATGGTGATTTTACCTCATCGTCATTCATCCATCATCACCTTCCTCCAGGTTGGGCGCAGGGCTACCAACACTGCCCCATAAAAAACAGTTTGTTACTGAAACAGCAAAAACGCTGCCCTACACACCATTGGGTGTAACGGAAACGTTTATTATTTTTTTATATATCCAATATGTATGTATATATTATATAATAAATATAACCATAACCATATATAACTGTTTCGATCAAGTTTTAAATTAGTATATGTAGTTCCAATAATAATAGACAGTTTTTCCTATTTTATATATAATTGTAGCAAACAAGGTTTACATTAATATATATATATGCAATTGCAGAGATCAATGGTAATTTTGCCTCATCGTCATTCATCCATCACGCCTTATGGTGCATAGGGCAGTAACTTTTGTTGCTGTTTCTGTAACAAACTGTTTTTTATTTTTTACGGGGCAGCGTTGTTAGCGCCGCACCCAACCCTGGAGGACCAGTGGACCATTCTTGGTCCTTACGTTTACAGCACCTGGTATTCCCAAATGGTCACCCATTTAAGTTCTGACCAGACTCGATGTTGCTTAACTTCGGTGATCTGACGGGACCCGGTGCATTCAACACGATATAGCCGTGGAGTGACTTTACCTACTTTATATTAAATCGTGCGATCAGTTGTTCCACAGTTCATATATATGCAGATGCCGTGAGCAAGTGTGGCTGTAGCTATTTTAAATGAAATTGTCGCGATCATAGATTAGTATATGTATATATATATATATATATATATATATATATATATATATATATATATGAGATAATAACTATACTCGTGTCGAAAAACCTTCGACGAATTTACGAAGAAGGGAAAAATGGTTTTAAAAAAGAAAGAGCTAAGTAAATGAATATCAGTCAAAAGACTTCCGGGCCGAGACAGCACGTAAAATAAAATAAAAAATAAAATAAAAAAAACCCGACACGAGTAATCAACTAACAAAGAAGCGCTCAATACTTAGATAGAGCGGAATAAGTAAAGTATACCTAGTGAGCCAGACAGACCTACCTAGGTTTCACCTAAACAGATCATCAGCTTTCCCTGACGATCCGTTTAGGTAAACCCTAAGTAGGTCTGTCTGGCTCAATAGGTATATATATATATATATATATATATACGCCTGTACTGATATTATAACATATTTATGTAATAAATTCTAGATAAATTATATATATATATATATATAATTTATCTAGAATTTATTACATAAATATGTTATAATATCAGTACAGGCGTATCCATTTTGTACAAACATTACTTCTGCCGACAACATACTTGCCGGTGTAATGGGATTTGCCGTTATTCGGTAAAATTTCAAAAATATTTGTAGTGCTTCTTTGATCGCTTTTTAATGACCTGCTTTTATTAAAGCTTTCAGTAAATTACCTTGAACTGTTCAGCTTATCCGTTTCACTTGGATAAGGCAGTGTAGTATTATGATCAATCGAGAAATTTTACTAAATTTCTCAAATTCGTATACATTGAATTGTGTACTTGGAATGTCATACCTTGAAAACAGTTCGTGCAAAAATTCACTGTCACCGAAGTTGTTGGTTTTTGCACATGAAAAGTTTCAGTTGTAAAGTTATCCACTACTAAAAAATATTGTGATTCGTTTAGTAGACCTGGAAAATCTATATGCAGTCTTGATTACAGAGTAATTGTCCATGGTCAAGGGTTTCTTTTCGTGGTAGGTAATTTTGTTGCCGGAGCACAACCTGTGCAGGCTTTTACAATTTTTTCACTGTCTTGATCTATTTAACGACGTAAAGGGAACACTTTTTCCAAAAATCTGTCTCTCGCTCGGGAAGGAACGACATGAACAACAGATGTCTCTGGACCGTTATCCTGCGACTTTGCGCAACAAAGAAAGGATTACCTTAGGGACATGGGATGTCAGGACGCTCAACAACTGCGGACAACTAGAGAAAGTCAAGCAAGAAATGAACAGACTCAACATCAATATTCTGGTAATGTTCGAAACCAGATGGCCAAATAATGCCGACTTCAGCAGCGACAACCATAGGATAATATACACAGGAGGCAAAAATAACGAAAAAGGAGTCGGCTTAATACTTGACAAAGAAATGAAGAAATGCGTTTTGGGATACTACCAGTTCTCCGAAAGAGTTCTCCTGATCAAGCTAAAAGGGAGAACGTTCAACATAGCAATTATAGTCGCCTATGCACCAACAACACAAAGCACTGAGGAAGAAATATAATTTTTTTACTCCACTCTAGACAATGCCAAGGCTCAATGTAAAAACCAAGAAATCAAAATCATCATGGGAGATTTGAATGCCAAAATAGGTAAGGAGAGGGAAGGTATGACAACTGGCAACTTTGGTTTAGGAATCTGCAACGAACGAGGAGAAAAATGGGTCCAATGTTGCAGAGTAAATGACCAGGTAATTACAAACACCTGGTTTGAAAAACACCCACGACGTCTATGGACATGGGGATCCCCAGGAGGTGGCACGAAGAACCAAATAAACTACATAACTATAAACAGCAGATTCAGAAAGGCAGTGGTTCAAAGCAAAGCCTATCCAGGTGCTGGCTGTGGAAGCGATCGTATCCCAGTCATCCGCACACTAAAGGTGAAACTCGGGAGATTGAAGAAGCCAAGTACATCACCAAAACTGAAATACAACACACTCGTGAATGACCTCAGGCTTCAAAAAGAATACTCCAACAGCGTGAAAATCAAATACGAAGAACAAATTGGAAAAAGACACTCGAAATGGGACTCGCTAAAGGAAGCAATAGTGACATCAGCAAACAACATTGCCTCAAAGGAAATCAGGTGCAGAAAAAAAAATGAGTGGATGACTGAAGAGATTCTTGACATGATGCAAAGGAGGCAGAAAATGATATCAATACATGGAATGGAGTACAGGAAACTACACAAAGAAATAAATAGAAAATGCAGACAGGCTAAAGAGGAATGGCTCAATGACAAATATGCAGAAGTAGAAACATTGAGCAGAAATAATAAAGTAGACATGCATAAAGAAATAAAAGAACTGACAAGACAAAAACCTGCTCTTCAACAGGATGTATAAAATCCAAGGATGGAACACTCATATTGGAGAAAGAGGAAATACACTAACGATGGGAAGAATATATAAAAGATCTTTTCCACGACAAAAGAGAGCACACGAAAATACACAAAGCTGAAGACAGACCGGAAATATTAGTCTGAAGTTGAATCTGCAATAGCCAAACTGAATATAAACAAAGCAGCTGGACCAGACGGCATAGTCATAGAGCTGATGATAGCCCTGGAAGAGGTTGGCATAGAGAAAATTACAGAAATAATAAATGAAATTTATACTACTGGTGTAATACCAGATGATCTCAGCAAGTCGATCTTCATTGCACTAACTAAGAAGCCAGAAGCAAATGAGTGCGAACTCCACAGAACCATCAGTTTAATGAGTCATATAACAAAACTGATCGTCCGAATCCTGATGAATAGAGCGAGAAGCAGGATCAGTCCAGAGATAGGACAAGAACAGTGCCGTTTCATCAAAGACACTGGAACAAGGAACGCCATATTTATGATTAGGATGCTCTCTGAAAGGGCAATACAAATAAAGAAGGACTTATACCTGTGCTTTATTGATTATGCGAAGGCGTTTGACCAAATACGCCACAAAGAATTAATGGAGATACTGGGCAGCCTTGATATATTTAAGAAAGACTTAAGAGTAATCAAGAATCTTTACTGACAGCAAACAGCTTGTATACGGATAGGTAACGAATTCAGGATTTAGACAAAGATAGAAAAGGGCGTAAGACAAGGATGTGCCTTTTCATCGGATCTGTTCAACTTGTACAGCGAGAATATTTTGAGAACCCTAGATGTTATGCCTGGATTTGTCATCGGAGGCCACAATTTAAACAACCTAATCAGATCCCAAGAGGACATTTATGCTGACAACACAACAATTTACTCTCACCTCAATAAGAAATCTGCCGAGGCGTACAGAGTAAGTTTTACTACTGATCTGGGCCACCAATCTGTGGTGGACTGAAGTAAGAAATGGCTCGTAAATTTTAATGCTTCCAAAACGAAGCTGCTCTCATTTAACCACCATAGACAACGGTTTCTACCCACCATCAGAATGGAACAGGCTAGTCACCCTGAAAGCAAAACACTGCAACTCCTAGCTCTAAATCTATGACGACCTCAAGTGGAATGACTACATTGAATCCATAGCTAAATCTGCTGCTCGGAAGTTTGGTTCCTTTGTAGGGCCAGGAAGATTTTCTCGTGTAAATCCATCTTACACATATATAAATCTATCATCTGCCCGTGCATTGAATACTGCTGTCAGATCTGGTCGGGTGGTCCTGCTATTCAACTTGGGAATCTTGACAGTATCCAACGAAGAATCTGTAATGTAATTGATCCCGACATGGTAGTTCAACTTCAGTCACTTTCTCCTCAACGTATACGGCTTCCCTCTGTCTTTTCTACAAATACTTTCACGGATTTTTCTCTGATGACCTAAGCTCCCTGGTAGCCCCACTTCATGAATTTACTAGAGCAACTAGACTAGCGGCTTTTACAGTGAAACTAATCAAATGTAATCGTAGATTTTTTACTCGCACTTCCCACCTGTGGAATTCCCTTCCGTATACTTGCTTCCCTAAAAGCTACAATCTCCAAGAATTTAATTCCAAGTCAATTGTCATCTCTTTTCTTATTCACTCACATGCTTTTCATGACAAAACCTTGTATCATGTTATTCTTCCGTTACACTCTACTCACATGCAGACCGCTTCACACCTGTATTCTCATCCTTTTTTACTCATTCTCTGACACCCTTGTAACTTGTTCCTCTTTCTCATCACTCACCTCTTCTGTAACCCCCTGTAAACCACTGGTACTTCTGCCTTGATTGGGGGGAAATGATAAAAAAAATATGCAATTGCAATGATCAAGAGTGGCTTTGGCTACTTTGTATAGAAATGTTACTATCAAGAGCCTCATTAATATATGTTGGTTGGTTTGTTTTTATGGCATATCAACCTCGGCGGGTCATTTATTGCCAACTAAGTTTTATTTATTTATTGATGGTAATGACTTTTTCTTCCAGCAATTTATTGTTCTTTTTTATATAAGTTTTATGTCTTGTAAAACTTTTTCTTTTCGAGTATCAAGATTCATTTGGATTTGTTTTTAAGGGCAGCATCCCCAAGTCTTACCCTTGTTATTTAACCATAACTGGAGGGAAGTGACGGATTAATACCTTTCCCAAGGGTACAAGTGCTTATGTTAATGCAGGGTATTCAACTGGAATTCGAACTCGGCTCACCAATTTTTCTTTCCGAGCCGATATCCACTGCACAACAACGCATATCCGTCACTAAACGCTTACAGCACCTGGTCTTCCCAAGCGATCACCCATCTAAATACTGACCAGACTCAACGTTGCTTGGAAAGAAATGTGTAACATACTTGGTGGGCTGGAACAAATGGATGGCAGACCAGGGTTTGGGAGGGGTAAAACCGTGCTAACAGTTACCAAGGAAAGAGATATGTGGAAGGCGATGATCGCCTACGTACTGAATATACACTGCACATAGAATAAGAATATTTAAGGATGAATCTCTGGTGTTATTCGATGGATGGGAGAAAAATGGAATTCTTCTGATAATGATATGTCAGTAAACAAAATAAAAGGACGTGGTATGGAATGATATGCGCTGGAATTGTTGAAACATCAATGTCAATGAAGAGCTAAAGTGAACAATCAGAACTATTCCGATTTCATAGATAAGACAAGTTTTTCAATGTTTTTCTTCTTCTATGTGTCCTGTCCGTTCAGCAAGTAGGCGATCATGGCTTTCCACATCTCCCTATCCCTGGTGGCTCTTAGCAAGTCTTCCCCTGTTACACCATGCAACCCTCGTTCCATCATCCAACTGATTATGTCCTTCAAATATGTTATCCGTCGCTTTCCCCTCTCTATTTTTCCCTCTATCTGGCCTGTTAGTACCAGGTTCTCGAAGCCCTCCTTCCTCATTGCATGTCCCAGGAACTTCAGTTGTCTCTTCCTGATGCTCAGTCTCAATTTTCCATCATTGCTCACATGCTCGATTCATGATTTTCGCAACATCCTTCTGTAGAACCACATTTCAGTTGCTTTCAATGTTACAATCGCCCCTTAGATGTGGCACAATGCCGAAAGTGTTAGGTACCCAGTGAGGATCGAACTCACTAGTTGTAATAGGTTCTAGCGAGAAAACCTTGTTAGCCATTAGACCACACACAGATGCCCCATGCAGTTTCAAAATGGAGTGTGTATATATGCACCGCAATGCTTATTCTCTAAACGTTTGTAGTAGAGAAGACAATGGAATGGTCAATATCCGAATTCGATTGAAAATCTGGTCAGTTGTGAAGAAGAAATTATACGAATGTGGCAAATAATTTGATAGCAAAGCAAACTTATTGAGATTAAGGTAATTAAAGTCACCATGTCAGAAATTTAACCTGTGAAGGTTTAAAAAATTAAAGAATCTATGCATAAAAGATTATTGTTAGTTATAGAAAACAATAGCGTTCATTGTTTGCAACAAGATGGAGCCCCTCCAATATTATTCAAGTGCAGTTCATGAGGGTTTGATGAAACATTTGGATTGGCCAAGATGTTGAATTGATTGGGCAGCCAGTTCACCTGACTTGACCCTAATAGATTTCTTCCTTTGGGGAGTACTCAGGGACAAATTTTATTGTCGAAAATTAAGAAGTGTTGGTTACTTAACAAATTACAGAAGACATGCATTTCAAGATATTAATACACTAAGAGACGTGTGGAAAAACGTTTGAGGCGTGAGTAGGCTTCAAAGATGTGTACATTTTGAAATACATTAGTTTGAGATTCTGCGTTCATAAAATTTAAGCGTTTTTGTATTATTGTTCACAATAAAACTGAATTGTCAATGTAATAATTGTATATATAATGTCAAACTAAATATTATCATTTCCTGCCCACCTACTTTTGGACTAACTTATATATATATATACACTACCGGACATAATTATTAGTCCACCCAGTGTGTTTTAAAGAAATGATATATTTAATCCTATTTTTTAGTATTTATTGCCAAGTGAATAATTGTAAATGAAAATAGAATGGTTCTTTTGTTAATACTGCAAAATAACATGTACATCAAATGATTTTATAAATATTTAAAAAAATATTTATAAATATTTAATAATTACCTACATTGCAGTTTCATCAATGCAAGAATGAAGAAAATTTAGTGTGATTTGGACAAGTTCATCTTTGCTTCTATGCCTTGTAAAATTTTGCAAAGTAATAATAATAAAAGAACCATTCTATTTTCATTTAGAATTATCCACTTGCCAATAAATACAGAAAATAGTATAAAATACATTATTTCTTTCTGGGGTGACCTAATAATTATGGCCTGTAGTATATATATATATATATATATATATATATATATATATATATATATATATATATATAAGGATGTAAATATATATATATATATATATATATGTGTGTGTGTGTGTGTGTGTTTGTGTGTGTATACGCGTCTATACACATCAATATATAAATATTAATCAGGTGTGTATGGAAAATTGCTCAACGTTGTATAACAGAGTAAAAATATATATTTATAAAAATACATAGTAATTAATAAGTTAACATATAATACGATTTTGAGAACCGTAAATTAGCCAGTATGATATGTGAATCACTTGATGATTGTTGTGGTGAATGGAACTCACAGTTGTGAGTAAAAAATAGGATTATATAATAGGATTATATATATATATATATATATATATATATATATATATATATATATATATATTATAATATAACTATTGATAGCTATAATTCAATATATAATGAAGCTTTAATCAATATATAATAAAGCTTTATCACTTCAATTTAATTTTCCTGTTGGCCTCTGCTCGCATCCGATCATGTTATTCCTTTTCACTCCTCTGGTGGCGATGGCAGGGAATGACTGTGAATCTAAGAGTTAACGTCGTAATTCGCGGGAATTTGAATTTGGTGGACATCTTTGCGGAATGAAATAGCCCACACACCTTGGTTAGAGGTGCCTCCGTCGTGACTCAAAATGTGATTGAGAAAGGTGAAATCTGGCAAATATACTTGCATCGGGCGGGCGGACGCATGGTTTGTTATAGCCCGCCTTGGTTACACCAGCCTGATTGGCGCTGACCTCCTCTGCCGGTTTAACCGTTGAGGGCTTGTAGAACTTTACCTATTCCACCGCTGGAGTTTTTGGCGTTCAGTCCAGTGCTTCTACTTCCAATATGCTGCCAATGAAAACAAAACAACCAACCAAACAACCAACATTTCTTTCCCCTGTCTCTCTTCTGCTCTATGTGTATCAGATTATGCAAGTCCTCCTTCCTCATTACATGTTTCAGGAACTTCAGCTATCTTTTCCTGATATTATGTAATAGTTTCATTTTCTTTTCCATCCTCTTTAAAACCTCATCGTTGCTCAAATGTTTGCTCGATGTTATCCTCAGCATCCTTCTGTAGATCCACATTTCGGTTGCTTCAAGTCTTTCCTTCATCTTTGAAGAGATAGTTCAGGATTCACTGTCATACTGAAGAACAGACATCTCATAACAGTTCAGTACTCTCTTCTTTGGTCTCAGCAAAAGTTTCCTGTCTCTTATCACTCTTACAATTTACCTATATTTTTAATACACTTGTAATTTACTTGTATTTTTAATACTCTTAAAATTTACCTGTAATTTTTAATACTTTTACAATTTGCCTGTATTTTTAATACTCTTAAAATTTACTTGTATTTTTTATACTTTTACAATTTACATTTAATTTTTAATAAAATTGTAAGTTACCCGCATTTTAATACTCTACAATTGACCTGTATTTTCAAAGTTTTTTAAAATTTACCTGTATTTTTTAATAATATTACAATTTACCTGTATTTTAATACTCTTAAAATTTACTTGTATTTTTAATACTTTTACAATTTACCTGTATATTTTAGACCAAATCTGACGCTTTAAATATCTTCCTTATTGAAGGAAGTCTTCTTAGGGGATTACTTCACAGATCTCAACTTGCCAATATTTCTACCCCTTGTGTATTCTACTTGAGTCCATTAGTGCCTGCTTGTTCACTGGTAAAATTAAGTTGTTTCACTATAACTATCTTTTCGTTTATATTTCCTTCGAGAAAATAAGTTCTTAAAGTCTTCTACTTTGCTCCTATTTGACATAATTCTATTTTCAACAACCTTTTTCATCGTTTGATAATCTTTGAAAAAATGAACTGATATAACCAATATAAACATTTGCGCGTACGAGAGGTTTCCTTTTTTTTCCACAACGCAGGTTTCAACTGATAATACGAAAAAACGAAAAAATTATTTTTATTAGATTTCGTACGCCTTAGAGTAATATCTATTTAATTTGAATAATGACTTCAAACTATATTTTTATTAATCCAAGAACTTTTAAAAAAACATATCGAAACTACCTAACTATTTAAATCAAGCTTCGTTTTGTCTTAATTAATCGTTTAAAATTTGACTAAAATTGTTCAAATTAAATTCGAGTAACAGTGGTGTATGTGATATGCTTAATAATTTCAGACTTACGAAATACAGATCTGTATAGTGGATGTGGTTGTGGAGCAGTGAATATCGGCTCCGAACAAGAAATCCAGTAGAATTCGTTACATTCACTTACGCGAAAATACCTTTGGGAAAAGTATTAATCCCTGTCTTGCCTTCAGCTATGTTAAATAATAGGACAGGTTGGGTTCTATAGCCTTAGTTGGCAACCAGACTACTGCAGGAAAATCTTCTGTCCAGTCAGTCATGCCTCTTTGGCAGACATGATCGCTCAAGCGTGTACCACATATGGTACTTAACAGACTGATATATATATATATATATATATATATATATATATATATATATATATCGATAGTATTGATACAGAAGAAAATTACACTGAAAAATATGACGAAATATTTTAAAAAATGGCACATTAATTTATCTAGCTCTATATTCATCAGGAACTAAATGCATTTGAAAAGAAAGAGAGTATACTGCGAGATATTTGTTGTATAAAATAGATTATGTTTTTATCATTAGTCGAGAGACGTAGTGATATATTAAATTGAGTGCATTAACACGGAAAGCAATTATATTGGAAAATAAATATCCGTATGACTTGTGCAAAATATTGTTCATTTTAGAGATTACAGGACATTTACCGTGGGACACACACACACACACACACGCATATATATATATATATATATAAGATGTGAGAGGGATGTTGAGTAAACAAAAAACAAAACGGTACCGTCTTTTCGAATTATTCGCCAGAGGACGATTTCAGAAAGCGGCCATTGCTGTAGGGATAAACAGACGCTCCCTTCAACCCACAGAGCATAAAAATATTGCCAGAACTATTTTTCTTTGTGCTGCAAGCCATTATATAAGTAGATTTTCTATTCTTTTACTTCTTTGGGATGGAGACAATGTAGTTTATTTACGCCCCTGTCCAGCCCTGCCTCGTTCCTCTTCCATAGACAATTTTTTTCTCATATGTTTTGCTATTTATTCGTTTCCCGGATTTTAAAATAAACTTCCAAAAGTTTATATGACGAGACTTTCTGATGCTAAAATAAACTAAATTACGTCTATCTATCTATCTATCTATCTATCTATCTATCTATCTATCTATCTATCTATCTATCTATCACACTTCTTACATATGCATCTATCTATCACACTCCTTACATATCTATCTATCTATCTATCTATCTATCTATCTATCTATCGTTAAAACAACCAATAGTATATTCTATACCAAGTTGACTATTATTAATTCGCCGGTGTATCACACTCCTTATGTATGTATGTATGTATGTATGTATGTATCTATCTATCTATCTATCTATCTATCTATCTATCTATCTATCACACTCCTTATGTATGTATGTATGTATGTATGTATGTATGTATGTATGTATGTATGTATGTATCTATCTATATATCTATCTATCGTTAAAACGACCAATAGTATATATATATGACGAGACTTTCTGATGCTAAAATCAGCCAAATTACGTCTATCTATCTATCTATCTATCTATCTATCTATCTATCTATCTATCTATCTATCTATCACACTTCTTACTATCTATCTATCTATCTATCTATCTATCTATCTATCTATCTATCTATCACACTCCTTACATATCATATCTATCTATCTATCTATCTATCTATCTATCACACTACTTATGTATGTATGTATGTATGTATGTATGTATGTATCACACTACTTACATATCCATCTATCTATCACACTCCTTACATATCTATCTATCTATCTATCTATCTATCTATCTATCTATCTATCTTTATCTATCTATCTATCACACTACTTACATATCTATCTATCTATCTATCTATCTATCTATCTATCACACTCTTATGTATGTATGTATGTATGTATGTATGTATGTATGTATATGTATGTATCACACTACTTACATATCCATCTATCTATCACACTCCTTACATATCTATCTATCTATCTATCTATCTATCTATCTATCTATCTATCTATCTATCTATCACACTTCTTACATATCCATCTATCTATCACACTCCTTAAATATCTATCTATCTATCTATCTATCTATCTATCTATCTATCTATCACTACTTATGTATGTATGTATGTATGTATGTATGTATGTATGTATGTATGTATATATCACACTACTTACATATCCATCTATCTATCACATCCTTACATATCTATCTATCTATCTATCTATCTATCTATCTATCTATCTATCACACTACATTTATGTATGTATGTATGTATGTATGTATGTATGTATGTATGTATGTATGTATCACTACTTACATATCTATCTATCTATCTATCTATCTATCTATCTATCGTTAAAAGGACCAGTAGTATATTCTATACCAAGTTGACGATTATTTATTCGCCGTTGTGAACTTGTTATTTACTCTCCCACATATCGCTAGCTTTTTCCACGCTAATAAATTTACTTAACTATCACTTAATAAAATGACCACCGTAACATATATAAACAAATGTAGACAACATATCTTTATTCACTCGTTGTGGACTAGGAGGTGGTGTCGGAGATGTCAGCAAACACGCATCGAGCCAGCCAGCGGCTGTACTCGTCCGCGGGTTTCTCTGTGTCTTTCTTGGTCTGGGTTCCGATCTCAAATCTTACCAACTATTACTAGAAATCTGTTCCTTATATAAGCGACTTCGTTATTTTTTAACACATTGTTTACATCATTTCAAGGCCCATATTATCTAACATTGGTTCTGCAGGTTTAAAAAAAATCAAATATATTCCTTACACGGGGAATTTTGCTTGTATTCTTAATTTTGAAAACAATCAAATATTTTTCAAAGCAGTGTCTATTTTTCCTTTGCTAACCAGTTTGCATATTTTTGCTGTTTCATAAAAGTACATATATTATGCAAGAGATCAGACAATCTATCTATCTATCTATCTATCTATCTATCTATCTATCTATCTATCTATCTATCTATCTATCTCAGTCTGTTCATAATCTATCTATCTCAGTCTGTTCTATCTATCTATCTATCTATCTATCTATCTATCTATCTATCTATCTATCTATCTATCTATCCCAGTCTGTTCATAATCTATCTATCTCAGTCTGTTCACTATCTATCTATCTATCTATCTATCTATCTATCTATCTATCTATCTATCTATCTATCTATCCCAGTCTGTTCATAATCTATCTATCTCAGTCTGTTCACTATCTATCTATCTATCTATCTATCTATCTATCTATCTATCTATCTATTTCGGCGTGGTGTAATGATTAGCAAGCTTGTCTCGCTAGAATCATTACAACTGAGTAGTGAGTTGGATCCTCACTGGGTACCTGTTCATAATTCTCTACTTATCTATCATTGTAAATAGGTTCTCCACACTAGATCACGTCAACATATATGTATTTTCATTTCTCCGTTTCTCTGACATCTATCTTCTTGCTTCCTCTCTAACCATGACATTTCTTCTCTTTTCGAAGAGGTGCTGAAAAGTTAGTGGCCTGAACAAAATTGAAAATTTAAAAAAATCTATTGTGTTTTATCGTGTAATCAGATATTGGGAACAAGGTTGGGCTGAGAACTTGTAATCACAGATTTGGAAATTCGTACGGTTTAAGATTCCAGTTATTTCTGCGATCACATCACTCTTTACATCTTTCTACCTAACACACCAAACTATTATGTGTAGGGCTCAGTTGAGCGAGAGAACAAAGATTTGGATAATCTGGCTTAGGTGTCAACTAGTCTGCGATATATATATACAGTACTGTGCAAAAGTATTAGGACAAGAACTATTTTATCTTTTATGAAGAATCAAAATAAAGTTTAAAATCAGCCCTGTCCTAACACTTTTGCACACTACCGGTAGTGTGATTTTTAGGACAGGGGTGATTTTTTTAAAAACCTCATTGAAATTCAAATACAGGGTGAAAAACCAAACCATTGGAAGAATTATATAACTAAAAAGGAAGAAGAAGGAAGGCTTCGAAACTTGAATTGGCCCTTACAAATCCCTGATCGCAATCCTATTGAACATCTATGGGATATTTTTGATAAAAAAATTGCTAAATCTAACGTTACTTTGCAAGACAAACATTGGGAACAAATACAAGCTGTTTGGCAGGAGATACCATTAAATACATTGAAGAAGCTTGTGATGTCAATACCAGACAGAATGAAAGCTGTGTTCAAAGTAAAAGGCTATTATACTAAATATTAAATTTATTTTGTGACAAGTATTTTTATCTTGTTAAAGCATTTGTTGAGTAAATAAAATAAAATTACATTAATGAAGTTGTTTATTTTCTGTCACTCACTTTTCCTATTATTTCCTAGTTATATACTGTCTTATTCCTATGTTTAATCTTATTTTCATTTTCATTTTCATTTTTAAAAATAAAAAAATGTGTTTTTCCTAATTACTTAATCAAGCATTCTTCTCTTCTTATCACTAAGTGGTCTTAAGTTTTTTTTAATTCTTTATAGGTATATGTATGATTGATGTGTTCATATAAGTGTATATATGTGTGCATAATATATATATATATATATATATATATATATATATATATATATAAATATCTATATTTAAATTTGTATTCATATGTATGTATATACATTTTTGTGTGTATATTTTTCATTTTATTTTTATTTTAATCTAATGTAATCTAATCTTAATTTAATTTTTATTTCACTTATATATATATATATATATATATATATGTATGTATGCATATATACATATATATATATATATATATTAATACAGGTTTCATTGAATAATATAGACAAGTTCTGTCTATTTATTTTGTGTAAGATCCGTTCGTATGATCTGATTAGCTTGATAGTGTTGTCATGGAAAGACGACAAGAAATCGCAATAATAGTTGATTATTTTATCAGGTCTAAGCTTTCGGCTTACACTATTCCGACATTTAAAACACCACGGATATAAACACACACTTCTTAGGAAAACACTTGTTGAAAATACGCATATACTTAGACAAGAAAATAATAAATGAAAACTTATAATTCTAGAAGCTATCTACATCAAACAGTTTAAACCTAGCCTAAATAAAATAAATTTCGATACCTCTACTAACATACTTCAATGCCTATAATCGACGGGAGAGGTCATAGTTATTATACTTACCCCCTACACCATAGTAGCAGCAGTTCCCAGACCAATCCCTCATGCCACTATACACTCAATTGAACAAAAAACCCACTACCACCATTCCTTCTCGGCCTACAGCCATGTGCAGCACAAAAAATGGACCTGTCTAATTGTCTCTGTATAACTCCACTCCGTTAATAATAATTTAAATGTTCTATGTTCACTGAACATTAAATGTTCATCCTTTGATAATGGCTTATATAAGCCGAAAGCACAGACCTGATAAAAAAATCAAAAAGCAACAATTATTGCGATTTCTTGTTGACTTTCCATGACAACACTATCAAGCTAATCAGATCATAGGAACGGATCTTGCACAAAATAAATAGACAGAACTTGTCTATATTATTCAATGAAACCTGTATTAATGAAAAAATGCTGCCAAAATACACACACACACAATATATATATATATATATATATATATATATATATATATATATATATATATATATGTATTTAAAAGTCTTTTTTAATATTTAACATTTTTTCTGAAGTTATATTTTTGATTTTTTAAATTTGTCTAGAAAGTAATTCACTCATATCAAATGTATTTTGCATGCGTTGGCGCGTCTTAAAAGTAAATATAATCTTGAATACACTTAGCTATAATACTTCCGATTTCCTAAAATTAGGTACCTTCACTAAATCGCTGAAAAAAGAGCATAGTATGATGAAAAAAGTCATAACCTTCACAAAAACGAACTTTTTCCATCAAAACTTTTATGTTATTTTCAAGAGGAAAGATCAAAGTATTTTAATTACTTTTAAAAATATTTAACCATTTATAATATGTTCGAAAGTTTAGTAAAAAATCTTGGTTTGATTTTTGTTAGCGGGTAGCCAAATTCTCATATCCAGTTTCTATAATTTGTCATTACAATTGTGTATACGTGCAAATATTTTCCTTAATACATGAACTAGATATTGTTTGTTTTAAATTCTTTTTTATAATTTTTACCCAGACTAACATGAGTCTATCTGTAATGTTTGAAGAAAATGTTTGAAGTGTCTATAAATATTCAATATAAAATTTCTATACATATCGAGACCAAAGACGTGATACTCTTGTTGTAAAATAGTACTCAGTGTACTTCCTGCTTTTAATTACTACTGTAACAATGGACTTCTCCTAGTGTTGTATTAAATTTTGGTCGGTGTGGAATTTAACCAAGAAGCGTATATTTTCACTGAGGGACGCAGGGAGATGTCAGTGAAGGTATAGAATGTAGGTGGCTGATGAATTTTGTTTTGATGAGCAGGGATCAAAAAGGCTAGCGCTCAAAATGAGACAGAATGCACAAGAAGTTCCAGGGACGTCAGTTTTCACAGACTTGAGAGTTACGTTAGCAACTGCAGACAGCAGTTAGAAGGGAAGATTTCAGGCAGTTTTCACGCATCTAAATTTATTTATAAATGAAACTTTGTCTGTGTGTGTGTGTGTGTGTGTGTGTGTGTGTGTGTCTGTGTGTCTCTGTGTGTCCGTTACCTATAGACTCCGAAACAGCTGAACCGATCTTCTTGAAAATTTACACTGTTGTACTATAAGCGTCTGCGAGTGTTCTTAGCTAGGGTTTGTGTTGAGGTACCCCCGATAAATATCGAAAATCGATAATCGAAAAAATCGGGTTATAGAAGGAGTGGACCGATTTTAATCAAATTTGATACACTCATAGACAAAGACATAAGAAACGATATTCAAAAGTTTCAAGATTGCAGTTCTTAAAATAGTGCAGAATATTGATATTATATATTTATAAAAGGCAAGATGTCTGGGTTTTTTTTTGTCTGTTTATCTGTCTGTATGTTCATTATACAAATCCAAAATTTTTATCCGATTTTCACCAAAGTTCACACAAATATCTTTTAGGCTGTGTCTGAGCTCCAGGACCATGGATTAGTTTTAAAGCTTTCATTACACCCGAGCAACGTCGGGCTATACTGCTAGTGTGTTATATATTCTCCGTTTATATATAAACTGCACACCAAAATGACTATCGTCTTTACTGATAAACACGGACACGGATATATAAAACATATACATTTATATTTTTATTCTTCTTCTTCGGTGAAGCGGTGAACAAAGAAGACCACACAAATAACAACTTCGCTAATGCACTAGTCATATATATAAATAAATTCAAATACAATTTTGATTTTAAAAATGCTACACTAATAAAAAAATATAAAATAACTCACTTAGAAGGAAAATGCATTAAAGTGACGCCATTGAATCCACAAATATTAATCTACGTCCAAGCCTTTTCCCTATTTGACCTTTCTTAACAGAATTACTACATTCCCAAAGAAACGTACACAAAGGTATCAAGAAATCAAAAGAAAATGCAGCAATAAAAACAATATCTCCACACGTGACAGGAAATGATGTAATTTTCAGTTAACAGTTAACGTTCTCTAAATTCTTCAAGCTGCTAAGGACATTTTCGTTCTTGCCTTGATAAAGTCCACATCGGATAAAACGAGTTGGCAACTATTAGTTTTCTTATTGTCCTTTACATTTAAAAACTAGCAGCATAGCCCTGCGTTGCTCGGGTGTAATGAAAGCTTTAAAACTAATCCATGGTCCTGGAGCTCAGACTCATCCTGAAGAATATTTGTGTGAAGTTTGGTGAGAATCTGATAAAATTTTGGATTTGTATAAAGTACATACAGGCAGATAAACAGACACACACACAAACATCTTGCATTTTATATATATATTATCGATTTTCTGCACTATAGTAAGAACTGCAACCTTGAAACTTATGAATATCGTTTCTTATGTCTTTGTCTATGAGTGTATCAAATTTGATTAAAATCGGACCACTCATTCTATAACCCGATTTTTTCGATTATCGATTTTCGATATTTGTCGGGGGTACCTCAACACAAACCCTAGCTAAGAACACTCGCAGACGCTTATAGTACAACAGTGTAAATTTTCAAGAAGATCGGTTCAGCTGTTTCGGAGTCTATAGGTAACGGACACACACAGACACACAGACACACACACACACACACACACACATACATACACACACAGACAAATTCCATTTATAAATAAGTTTAGATTTAGATTTAGATATTTTTTTTTTGTACAGGTTAACTCTGAGAGATTTTTCGTCTTATCATCAGTTTATCATTTCAAGTCTTTCATTGATCCAATATGTTTGCATAACCCTTTTTTTTTTTAGATTCAAGTTGCTTCAAGTAGTGTATCTTCTATTATGTGGCACTTGCAAAAATTCATGTTTATTTTCCATTCTTGAAGGTCCACAGAGACTCGATAAAAGATTACTGTTAAGATAAATATATAAAATCAATCCATATATTAATTGACCACAAAATTTTGTAAGACAGAATGTCGATGCTTCTATCATTTGCAGCGTGTTGTGACACCTTTATCAGGACATTTTGCCAAATATTTCATTGGCTGGGGTCATGTTCGGCTTGAGATCTTTGACATGCATCCGCTGAGTTCAGATACGTCTTTAATGGGGAATAATTTACAAGTTACATTCTATCAGCGCCAACCAGACCCCTAACTACAGCAAGTCACGATGCACGAATGTTTGCATTATGAAGCACCTTGCCCTAATATTGCAATACTGGACCTCAGAGTAACCTCCAACTATAAAACTTTTATGTATGATCTATTGCTAAAGAAACAGGTAAAATGATTAGCTCCCTGTACCACTCCAGTAACTACTTGACTCCTCATGCTATTTTCTACCATTATGAAAATTAGATCAGATCTAAAATAGAGTACTGTTGTCATATTTTTGAAAGAGCTGCCAGGTTCTCACCTTACAGTTTTGAAAAATTCCAAAAACGTTTTCGAGTCCTTCCTGGAAAATAATTATTTTCCACTTCCAACCACTTTTCCACAGGCGGAATGTAAAAAAAACTATATTCTTCTCTGCTAGGATTCTTCATTTCACTTACATATTCCCATACTCCGTCCGTATTCCATCGGCAAGAAGTAATTTCCATTTACACAGCTACTTCCCGCAAACCATTGCTCTGAGTAGCAGATTACAAAAAAAATGTCTCGCGATCGATGTTAACCTGTCCTAGTCGAGAGTTAAGCGTTATCTTTCCCTCATATCTGTATAAACATCTCTTTAAATTAAACCTGTACCCCAAGCGCACCCGGGACCTCTAAAGTGTAAACATTACTAAAACAAAAAATGAAATATTTAACTCGTTTTTTTTTCTAATATGCTCTATCATGAAATAGCTTTTTAACGGCAATGAAAAGATAAAATCAAATTTTATTTTCCATCTTTATACATGAATGGATGGCATGTTTTTTTTGTAAACGCATTTATGAAAATGAACGAATCTCTCTTGTCATTTTATAACGGACTAGATATTTGATTACCATACCGTAGAATTGATTAAAACAAATTCAAATTTGGACGCCAACACGTCTAAAAGGCGAAGTGAAACTGTTATCTAAATTTACACAGATTGCTTGTTAATTATAAGAAGAAGAATGAGAGATCTTTAAAATAGTTATCTTTAGGCTTTAAAAAACAAACACCATTTAGGGCGTTGCAAGCATCAAAGTCATTATTTTCATCAAAGATAAAAAATGGCCGATATTTCGGTTGATAAAACAGTTTGAACGTAAGCATCGGCGACCATTTGACGTCCTTGCCTTTGAAATGCTTAAAAGTTATAATCGGGCCTATCAAAATCAAGCAAGTGACTTGGGTATTAGTGGGTTAATCCTTTATTAGTATACGAGAGAATTGTTTACAGTCATTATCATCGGGATATTTTTTGTTTTACTTAGAAATCTTGCTGTTAGTCAATGCTTAAAACCATAAGGCTGTTCATTTTTATTTTAGCAAAACGAATCTTTCAAATGCCTCAAATTTATAATTTTGATATTTTCAGGCATATAAGACGCGCGAGGTTATCTGGGAGATGAATTTATGAAGTTCTCTCTGCAACTTATCCAGATATACAGCAATCTACCACGAAATATGTCTCCCCAGTTATAAAAGCTGAATATTAGATACAGTGAAAGCTTGTATAGTATAGAACGCATATATATGTATAGTATAGTATGCATATATATGTATAGTATGGTATACATATATATGTATAGTATAGTATGCATATATATCTATATATATATATTATATATATACAGATGTCCGTAAAGTTCGTGTGCATTTTAAAAGTATATAACTTTATTTGTATTTGCAATAGAAATATTTTTAAAAAGGATTAAAAAGAAGTAAATCTATATTTTTAATGTTTTATTGAAATTTTATTTAAGGTTCCAACTGTCATCCATCATTAGCAATACAAACGGTAATACGATTTTGCAGTTCACAGAAAACATTCCCCAGCTGATCTTTTTTTTAATCATATCACCCCGAGCAAGGCGGTAACGCCACTGATGTGCAGAGGGCTACGTAAGAGTGACAAGATTAGACAAGAAAAGACCGGAAACCACATCCTAAACAGGGAACAAGGGATGAGCCTCTACACCTGTTCAATAGACGAGGGTGGAGTGTGAACCGGGCGATAGTTTAGTCTATCTACTCCAATTGAAAAGAAAAAAATAAGAAAAAAAAGAAAATAAAAGTGAAAAGATTACAGCAATGGTTCAGTTTATCTACTCCAATTGAAAAGAAAAAAATAAGAAAAAAAGAAAATAAAAGTGAAAAGATTACAGCAATGGTTCAGTCTATCTACTCCAATTAAATTAACAGTAATGCCTGAAATCACCTAGTTATTTTAGCTTTCACATCTTCTAATGAATTAGGTTTGGTTGCATGCACAGTTGTTTTTACATGTCCCCATTAAAATATCTAATGGAGTCAAATCTGGCGAATGTGGTGGCCAATAAAATGGTCCACCCATTCCAATCCATCTGTTAGGAACTTCCTGATTTAGAAACTGCCTAACACTCAGAGTAAAGTGACAAGGAGCTCCATCATGTTGAAACACTGTATTATCTTTCAATTTTAAATGCCCAAACTTATTTTTAATAGATTATTTCTATCACAATTACAAATAAAGTCATAATTTTTTAAAAGTCCGCAAGGACTTTATGGACACTATATATATATATATATATATATATATATATATATATATACATAGCGGTAAGAAAACCAAGATAAGATTGGTAAAAGAAATTATGTATTTCACACTATTTTTAGTATTTTTTGCCAAGTGGATAATTCTAAATGAAAATAGAATGGTTCGTTTGTTATTATTATTTTGCAAAATTTTTCAAGGCAAGGAAGCAAAGATGAACTAGTACGAATCACCCTAAATTTTCCTCATTTTTTTCGTTGATGAAAGTGCACTATACGTAATTATTAAATATTTATAAATTCATTTGATACACTTGTTGTTGTGGAGTATTAACCAAAAAAAACATTCTGTTTTCATTTACAATTATTCACTTGGCAATAAATATCTACTTAGACGTTGATGTTGACAGAATGTGAGCGATTATAAAAATGATCAGTATTAATTGTGCGGAAAAAGTAAAAGTAAATAAATTAAAAGAAAAAAGATAGCGATATATATATATATATATATATATATATATATATATATATATATATGTGTGTGTGTGTGTGTATATATATATATATATATAACACTAATGCAGAGGAAGGTAATGAACAACCCCACAAAAGGTATGAAACAATGAAAATGTGCTCAATACAAAATTCAATCAAAAAAAGTAGAGCGAAATTATATATTCAATAATTCTTCTACAAATACTTTCAGACTTCTGCTCCGATGAACTTAGCTCACCGGTGTCCCCTATATATGAATTTACTCAAGCCACAATATTAGCAACTACGTCCCACCCTTTTACTGTGAAACCAATACTATGTAAACACTAATTCTACTGTATCAGCTTCTTTTCTCACACTTCCCGCCTGTGGAATTTCCTTCCGTTTACTTGTTTCCCCGACAGCTACAATCTCCATGAATTTAATTGTGAAGTCAAGGTATCATAAAATATTCCAGTGTCTTAAATGCACGAGTTTGTTGTTGCTTGGAAATTTTCCACGTAAAAACAAACAGTTTGTCATTATGGTTTGTCCGCGTTTATAATATATAATGTAAGTTGACATCTTTAAAATGCCTTATGTAAGCAAAAAACTTAGGTTGGATTATTAAAAATTATGTATCAATATTGAATTTTTTTTTCTTCATTTAATGATAATGCTATAAAGCTTGTCAGAGTATATGAAAAAAAAATTACATTAAAAAATTGACAAAACTTGTCTATATTATTTAATCAAACATGCATTAATATATATATATATATATATATATATATATATATATACATATATATATATATCTATATCTATATATATATATATATATATATATATATATATATATAAGAGAAATTAAGACAGACGCGTTATTTCATGGTAATTCGCAAGTATGGGCCTATTTCAGGCGAGCCATCTTCAGCTTCCGTCTTTATTCAACGAAGGATTCTACATGAATGGGATTCACAAAGACCTAATCCGGCGAATACAAATAAAGAGCAAAATAAAAACATATAAGATAATAAGAATATAACTGTCGCTCCTCTAAAAAAGAAAGTAAGAACAATCCATCCGTTTGTCGAACCCACAGACATTCCTACATAATCACATGTAAAAGTCGCATAGGACTCACATCAGATAACACGTCAAGACGCTAATTCATCGCCGCTAACCAAAGTTTTTGAAAGGGTCTAAAACTGTTACTAGAGAGGTCGAATTTATTGAAACGGATTTTTCTAATTAAATCGAACATATCAGATTCGAAGGTTTCTAAATTTTTATTACTAGGAGGAGTTTTAGGTGATTTAAGTTTATAAGTTTCGTATGGGAAAACCAACCGTAAAGCAGTTAATTTTCTAAACATCACCTTCGACCTCTCTAGTAACAGTTTTAGACCCTTTCAAAACTCAACCAAATGCACTAATCAAGCTAGCTTCAGAGGAACAACCACCAGCCGAGCCAGCCTCAGCCCCACAACTCCCAACCAAAGCAACCCTGAGGTTGCCAGAAATTCACCAGACATCAATAATACAACTGGACATTGCGATAACACTATAAAATGCAATTGTAGGATTAAAAATGATTGTCCTATGGGTGGTGAGTGTATGACGGAGGGGGTGGTATATCAGGCCATGATATACCCTAAAGAAAACATAAAGTTAATAGAATACTACATTGGTATTTCGGCAGGGGCTTGGAAACAACGACTATATAACCACACGCACTCATTTTCCATCCCTGAACACCAAACAGCCCTTTCGAAGTATCTCTGTTATTTGAAAGACCATAACCTAACCCCCATAATTTAATAGTGCATAGTTAAAAAATCATACACACCCACATTCAGAGAGTGCTGTAAGTTATGTCTGGATGAGAAAATAACCATCATCAGACACAAAAACCAGTTGGATCTTTTGGATCTGTTGAACCTGAGGAAGGAGCTGGTGTTTAAATGTAGACACAGGAGCCGGTTCAAGCTATGTTAATTTTTTAGCCCCCCTTTCATTGTTGTTTAAATGTAAATCATTGTGATATATTTTAATTGTTTAAATGTAAATCATTGTGATATATGTTAAAATGTTTTTTTTTATTACATGTTTTTTTCTTTTTTAATGTATTGGTTACATATTTGTTTTTGCTGGTACTTGAGTGTGTATATATATGTGTGCGAGTTCGTAAGTGAATATATGTATCTACGTACGTGGGCATATATGGGTATACGCATGTGTGTATGAAGGAAATTATGCACGCATTTACGTGTGTATATGAGGGGAGGGTGTGCAAAGATAGGTTCCTCTTAGTACTAAATGTATACGGCATTATTATTTTTTGTTGTACTGTTAACCAAATAATTGGTAATATGTAACCTTACTTTTAATTTTTAATTTTTTAATTCTTTAGACTTAAGAATTAAGTTTAAATAGATAATTTTAAATAGAATAATTTGGTTTCTTTTAAATCAAAGTGTAAAATTTTACCTCTCTCTATCTCTCTCTCTCTCTCTCACTCTCTGTGTCTCCCTCTAGAGCTTTCTCTTCACTGAAAAAATCCAAGAAAACTTGAAAGTGATGATTTGAACTTGTTTAAACCTATAATTATTATTATTGTTTCTGAATAAGTTTTGAATGCGATTGAAACATAAAGGGCTTTGTGAGAAAATTACCTGCAATACATTTCTGTGTAAAAATCTTGAATTTTTTGTCGGAAAAAATATTACGAACAATGTTAATTTGAAGGTAAACTATGCCCAGCAAAACAGTTTTGATGATAAATAATTCCAGCCATATATTACTGCTAAATACTACCAGTCACACACTTTTAGAGGAAAAATAATACGAGCACTATGAAAAAATATTGCTTGATTAATTTTTAATCTCTTTCTTGTATTAACAAAAACTACAAAATTTATTTTTTAGTCAAATTTAAATGTATTTGTTTTTTAAAACTTTGTTTAAAGCTATAATTTCTGAATAAGTTCCGAAATTATTATAAACATAAAGGGCTTGTAGCAAAAATTACTCGCAATACATTTCTGGGGAAAGAAATTTTCTGTCGAAAAATATTACAAACAATATATTTTTGAAGAAATATTATTACCAGCAATACATTTCTGATGATAATTAATTCCAGCCATACATCACTGTTAAATATTACCGATAATACACTTTTAGAGAAAAAATATTACGAGCACTATATTTTACACGAGAAAACATTAATATTAATACATTTGTTAAAAGGAAAAAATACAAGTTAAAACAAATAAATCTAAATAGAATAATGAGGTTCCTTTAAACTAAAGGTGTAAAGCTCTATTTCTCCCTCTCTCCTTTCTTTCCTTTCTTCTCTTTTCTTTATCACTCCCTCTTTCTCGTCTGACCCACCCGCTACCCTCGAACTTTCTCCGACACTGACCGCTGGGCGTGCATCTTTAAAGAGAAAAAACTACAAGTTAAAACAAATAAATCTAAATAGAATAATGATGTTCCTTTAAATTAAGGATGTAAATCTATATTTCTCCCTCTCTCCTTTCTTTCCTTTCTTCTCTTTTCTTTATCACTCCCTCTTTCTCGTCTGACCCACCCGCATCCCTCGAACTTTCTTCGACACTGACAGATCAACTTTGGTTAGGGGTGATGAATTAGCGTCTTGACGTGTTATCTGATGTGGGTTCTATGCGACTTTTACATATGATTATGTAGGAATGTCTGTGGGTTCGACAAACGGATGGATTGTTCTTATTTTCATTTTTAGAGGAGGGACAGTTATATTCTTATCATCATATATGTTTTTATTTTGTTTTTTATTTTTTTATTCGCCGGGCTAGGTTTTTGTGAATCCCATTCATGTAGAATCCTTCGTTGAATAAAGACGGAAGTATAGCAGTATAGCTCGGCATTGCTCGGGTGTAATGAAAGCTTTAAAACTAATCGATGGTCCTAGAGCGCAGACTCTTTGGACGTTGGCACGAAAGACTAAAATGCAATAGTTATTTCCAGTTAAAACGAAACCGTAGGCCGAAAGAAAAATGAATGGATGTAAGTCAAATTTTGATTTCCTGGTATCGATATTAAATAAGTTTTTTTCCTCATAAACTGAGTTTTGAAGGCTAAATAAGTTCTGTGAGTAAATGGTATCATGGCTGAGACTAAGAACTACCATTATACCTACTTAGAGCCAAACCCGAAGCAAAAACTAAAATAAAAGGGTTGAAAAAAATACAGACATACAGGCAGATAAACAGACACACACACACATCTTGCCTTTTATATATATATATATATATATATATTATCAATTTTCTGCACTATTGTAAGAACTGCAACCTTGAGTACCAGTGCGTAAGTGAATGCAAAGTATTCGACTGGAATTGGAACTCGACTCACCGATTTCTCTTTCCGAGCCGATATCCACTACACACAACGCACATCCGTCACTAAGCACTTACAGAAACCGGTATTTCCAAGCGGTCACCCATCTAACTACTTACCAGGCTCAACGTTGCTTAACTTTGGTGATCGAGCGAGAACCGGTGTATTCAACGTAATATGACCGTAAGCAAATAATATTCAACCTGATATGACTCTAAGCAGGATATATATATATATATATATTTCTTTTTTTTTTTTTTCAATGCCGGGCTATACTGCTAGTATATTATAATGATGCTTTTTTTTAAATTATATAATTTGACTTAATTTAATCTAAAACTTAAACATAAAATTGAAAAAGCAAAATCTCAGGAGGTGAATTAATATGTAGAATATTTTTAAGGTAGACGGTATAAGTTTTATCCAAATGAGTCAATGGGATTACATATTTATTTCATTTTAGGGGAAAACAAATAAAATATCATGATAATGTAAAAAGGTCTGTATAGAAAAAACTGTGTAGAAGAATCTACATTAATCCGGGTTAATGTATTTGAGCAGATATTTATTTCTATGTTTGCATTTAATCATTACTCTCTTCTTTTGTTTAGTAAATTAGGTTATTTGCTTTTTCAGATAACTATTTTTTCAAAGGTTACATCTATTTGCTATTGAAAATCTCTTGTTGTGTTTCAATGGCCAGAAATATTTTGAGAGGGCATTGCTTTTACTGTATTTGATATAACTTAAAGTCATTTCATGATTGTAGTAACAGTATTTCTATTGGTTCTCATTTTTTTTTATGATCATATCGCCCCAAGCAAGGCATTTTGCTGCCACTGTTTTGCAGGGTTACATAGGACAAAAATTATGAGAAAGAGAGTCAGGAAGTGACGTCAGGGGGGTCAGGAAGTGGATAAAAGAAGGATGAGATTACTGATGAGAGTGGAGTGGATGGAGAAAGGAGCATGAGAGAGAGAGGATGCAGGTTAGTGAGATAGGAGATGACTATTGACTTTACATTTAAATTCTTGGAGATTGTAGCCGTTGGGAAAACAAGTAAATTGAAAGGAATCGAGACAAATTTAACATTTTCATTAGAATGAATGCTAACTTTAAATTATACTTTTGGATATGCACTGGCCGTTTATGGGGCGGGTCTGTTTTCCAGCAGTCAAAATTGTTTTTAGGAAAGTTATTGTCATTTATATTGGAGTTACTTTTTCTTTAATATTATATAATGTTTTTAAAACCTACGTTTTTTTTCTACTTTACTTTTTCTAACTTTTTTCTGCCCCCTGCTCTTTCTACTCTCTTTTTTTTCTTTCTGCACTAATTCAACATTTTCATTTCTGTCTATTGTTTCTTGGTATTTATGACAGAACCTGCATTTTCGATTCACGTATTATTATTATTATTATTATTATTATTATTATTATTATTATTTATAATCTATACTGCAATTCAAAGGATTTCAAGTTTCGGTGTTCATTTTTTTTAATCACATCACCCCAAGCAAGACGGTAAGGCCACTGGTGTGCAGGGGGCTACGTAAGAGTGAATAGATTGGAAAAGAGAAGGCCGGAAACCACGTCCTCAACAGGGAACAAGAGATGAGCCTCTACACCTGCTCAAAAGACGTGGGTGGAGTGTGAACCGGGCGATTGTTCAGTCTACTCCAATTGAAAAAAAATTAACAAAAGAGAAAAGTGAAAAGATTGGAAAAGAGAAAGCATCAAACCACATCCTAAACAGGGAACAAGGGATGAGCCTATACACCTGTTCAATAGACGTAGGTGGAGTATGAACTGGGCGGTAGTTCAGTCTATCTACTCCAACTGAAAAAAAGAAAAAAGAAAAGAAAAGTGAAAAGATTGGAAAAGAGAAAGCCGGAAACCACATCCTAAACAGGGACCAAGGGATGAGCCTCTACACCTGTTCAATAGACGTGGGTGGAGTGTGAACCGGGCAATAGTTCAGTCTATCTACTCCAATTGAAAAAAAAAAAAAGAAAAAAGAAAAGAAAAGTGAAAAGATTGGAAAAGAGAAAGCAGGAAACCACATCCTAAAGAGGGAACAAGGGGTAGGCCTCTACACCTGTTCAGTAGACGTGGGTGGAGTGTGAACCGGGCGATAGTTCAGTCTATCTACTCCAATTGAACAAAAATAACAAAGAAAAGAAAAGTGAAAAGATTGTAAAAGAGAAAGCCGGAAACCACATCCTAAACAGGGACCAAGGGATGAGCCTCTACACCTGTTCAATTGACGTGGGTGGAGTGTGAACCAGGCGATAGTTCAGTCTATCTACACCAATAGAAAAAAAAAGAATAAGAAAAGAAAAGTGAAAAGATTGGAAAAGAGAAAGCCGGAAACCACATCCTAAACAGGGAACAAGGGATGAGCCTCTACACCTGTTCAATTGACGTGGGTGGAGTGTAAACCGGGCGATAGTTCAGTCTATCTACTCTAATTGAAAAAAAAATAAACAAAAAGAAAGTGAGAAGATTAGGAACCACGACCGAAGTCGAAGGAAAATGTACCGGAAACCCCTTCCTAAACAAGAAACAAGGCGATCACCTCTACTCTTGTTCAAAAGAAGGGGGTAGAGTGTAAAAACCAGGGGATGGTGGGTACTATCTACTCAAATAAAAATAAAAAAGTTTTAACTTAGTATAAGTTGAAACGAGATTTAAACGTAAAAATTATTTACAATAGCAGAATACTATCTATTCAGACAAATTAAAGCCAAAAATTAAACAGACAAAAATTAAAATCAAAATAAAAAATAAAAATAAAAAGCGGAAATCAACATACCAGTTAGATAAGACAGACTGAAAAAGTTGAGCAGAAATACCCTCATCAGGCAGTGAAATGTACTAAATAAACTTGCTGATTTATATATTGATAAGGGGATTTAAAATAACAAAATAAACTAAAAATAAAAATACTGCCCTAAAAACATTGGCTATAAATGCAATGACATTATGTATTATAAGTAAAAAACAAAAAAAAATTAATAATGATTATACCACACATAACAGAAATAGAAATATAATCTGGTACATACCACCATTTAACCAATTTGTTAGTAATAAGTTAGGCAAGAAACCCCTTAACATAGTTCAGAAACGCTTCCAACTAATAACCCACTTAACAAAATTTTTAATAAAAATACACTGGAAATTACTTATAGCTGCACTGATAATCTTGATATGATAACGAAAATAGCACAACAATAAAATCCTAAACGAATAAAACATAACCAGCTTTTTATAAATAATGATAATTATACTAATACTTGCAATTGTCATAACCTTAACTTATGTCCTCTGCAAAATAGATGCCTCATAAATTCTAGAGTATATCAAGCTACCCTCTCTACTACAGACAATCCCAATCTTACCAAACAATTAGTCGGGAGTACTATCAATACTTTTAGAATAGGTTTTTTATCAGCATAAGCTATCCTTCAATAATAAAATCCATAGTAACTTAGCTTCTCATTCAAAAATACTATTGACATTTGAAGGAATGCGAATAAAACTCCGACTGCAAAGTGGAAGATATTAAGTAAAGCTAGAACTTGTAAATTGTTACATGAAATATGTTTTCTTTGCTTACATAAATTTTTTATAATTAAATTCTCCAAAACTAACTTATTAAATCGACAAAATGAAATTACTACTTAAACAATATTCTCACTCTTAAATATATCTAAAATTATTTCACTATTTTCTATATTCTGCAAGCCTATATCTTTTAGTTAATTTATATACCTTAAAACTATACTTTATTAACTGTTCATTGTTATTATATCTAATAGTCATCAGTTATCAAGTACTTTTGTTTTTAAAAGATTAACTTTAATTTATCGCATATATATTCTAAAATCGATTTTCTTCTCATATGAACAAAACTCTTTAAGAATTGTTTTATTTTTTATTGTGCTTATCTTTTATGTTTTTTTCTACTCTCAGCTTCTAAAAATGGTAAATCGGTGACTGCCTTATTCCATTCTTTTCAAAAAGTTAGATATTTTCATGCCTGGCTTACAATGCAACACTTTTCCATAATTCTCAAGCATCTTTATACAAAATTCTTTTAAAATATTACCAAGTCCTATCACACTATAATCATCTAATGTGACGTATTTTTTTATTTTTAGTTTATATTGTTATTTTAATTCTCCTTATTAATACGTACATCAACAAGTATATTTACCACACATGACTGCCTGATGATAGCGTATTGAAGATCGAAACTCAAGATCTTTTTAGTTGCAGCATGCTATAATAATAATAATAATATTAATAATAATAATAATAATAATAATGATGATGATGATTCCTGCATGGATGACCAAAGAAATTACATTTCTTCTACCCAAGAACAGTGAAACAAACAACCCGAAAAACTACAGACTAATTACATGCCTTCCGACAACATAAAAACTATTAACATCTATTTTAACTAAACAGACACATTTCTTCTTGGAAAGAATTGACATGTTAACGCTTGAACAAAAAGCGTACGAACGTGACTGTTACGGATGTAAAGACTAATTTCTTATTAACAGAATGATCCTGGAAAACAGCTACAATGCAAAGAAAAACCTTAGTACTGCCTGGATAGATTATCGTAAGGCATTCGATAATGTGCCACATTCCTGGATTTTAAAGACTTTAAATATATACAAGATATCACCTGTCATCACCAATTTCATCAAACAATGCATGTCGATATTGAAAACAACCCTTTACCTCAATCATATAAATGGAACCTATAAGTCTGGTGAAATAAACAGCAAAAGAGGTATAATTCAAGGTGACTCTTTGTCTCCCTTACTATTCTGCATATCATTAATAGCACTAAACAGTCAACTTAACAAGACAAAATGTGGATTAAAGTCTGAGACTAAGGGCTTTATTCTTGTAGCGCAAGACCAAAGTCTTTTTACTAGAAGTTTTCAGGCAAATATTATACATAATAATATGGATCCAAAATGCAGGTTCTGTGATAAGCACAAAGAAACAATAGACCATCTAATTTCATGTTGTTCTGTATTTGCCCCAAATGAATATAAAAATCGTAACGATAGAGTGGAGCAATATTTACAGTGGACAATGTGCAAACACTTTAGAAAATCTCTAAACAAACACTGGTATGAACATCACCCAGCACCGGTTACAGAAATAGAAGATGCCACCATTTTATGGGATTACACCACCTACAAAGACAGAAAAATTGAAGCAAATAGGCCGGACATTATTGTTGAAAGCCAGAAAGAAAAACTTGTCTATTAATTGATATGGCTTGTCCAGCGGATTGTAACATAGCAAACAAGGAATTCGAAAAACTGTCAAAATATAAAGATCTGGAAATTGAAATAGAAAAAATGTGGAAATTGAAAACAAGAGTCGTGCCAGTGATAGTAGGTGCACTTGGAATGATGAAAAATGTAACAAAACAACACATTGAAAAAATTCCTGGAAACCCCAGCTTCAGAGATATAAAAATATTGTCTTATTAAATACAGTGCACACACGAAGAAAAACTTTGTCTATGTAACGCTAGGGATGATAGGGGAGATAGAAAAAACATGAAATGGAGCCATAACCACACGCCACGACCTGCCGTAGGTCTTCCTGCAGAATTGGTTGGTAGTGCGACCATAGCAGAAATAGAAATATGATGAAAAATTATATAATAATGATAAATCACATTGAAAGAATCCCTGGAAACCCCAGCTTAAGTTAGATACAATAAATTGTCTTGTTAAGTACAGCCAGCACACTAAGGAGAACTTCATCTATGTAACGCTAGGGATGTTAGGGAGATATGAAAAAACATGAACTGGAGCCATAACAACAAACCGCGAACTGCCTTAGGTGTTCCTGCAGACTTGGTAGGTTGTGCGAGCATAGCAGATATCGATTTATAATGAATAATAATAATAATCATAATAATATAACTGCAGGTCATAGCTCAAACTTCTTGCCTCCCAAGGTGGACGATATCAAAATGTTACTTTTCCCACTGACCATGGTGTGACTGGAATCCAAGACAGGTGGTCGGAAAGCGATGTAAAGCAGTTTAAGTCAACCCTGAACCAAGCATTCTTTTAATTAACAACCTAACATTTTGTAGTTAACCCTCTAGGGCCATTCGTATCATATTTGATACAGTATTTCCCTATAAGGAAACATTTGGTATTCATTGACTGAGCAGTCAGTACTGCTTTCATTTGAAATTTGTAAAATATTTCTCTTAAAAAATTTTTCAGGAAAATATTTCTTTCAAGGCTTGTTTTCATACTGTATCAAATATGATACAAATGGCTCTCGAGGGTTAAGAAAAAAATATTTGGTCGTACGCATAATTACTGATATCTTCAAAAAGTCTCCCATCCACTTTACACTGTATCGACATAGTGTATAAGGATGTTTATCAAAGGCTAAATAACATTTGTTGTTGATTGAATGCGACAATTAAATGATTTTGTGCATCGGAAGAGGTAATTTCAATTTAGTTTTTATTAAATGCATTTTTAGTAAATTTAGGCATTTTACTTTGTCTCTTAATTCATAGTCTCTTTTTACAGATATGCTTGTAGTTATATCTGAAATTTTACACACACACACACACACACACACACACACACACACACACACACACACACACACTTACACGCTCATACACACAAAAACACGGACACGTTCTTTCAAGGATATAATAGCTTACAAGGTTACGAATAATATTTGGAATTAAATCGAAAACTTAAATAAACAGAAAAACGGAATCCCTGAAAAGAAATGTAGTGACATTTGAAAAAAAATCGGGAAATACAAAGATAAAAGGAAAATTTATCTTAACCGGCGCGTTTCGTCCTTGAAAAGATTTTTACCAAGACAAATGTAAGGATCAGATTTTGTGACTAGTATTTATATACAAGAGCAAAAATGTTACTTGTTTTTCGCATTTTTTATACAGGAATGCTATATCATGACCCCCCCTCTCTCTCTCTCTCTAATAATATATATATATATATATAAATATATATATATTTATATATATATATATATATATATATTCAAAAGAAAACTCAACACATAATATTCCTCTCAATATTTTTGCTGTAGGAATTATCCATTATGCTCACTCTATAATTGATATTTTATATTAACTTTATAAAATCTTTGAATTATCCTCCCCGTCTTCACGGGTTTCCATTCTCTCTCTCTCTCTCTCTTTCTCGCTCTCTCTCTCTCTCATATATATATATATGTGTGTGTGTGTGTGTGTGTGTGGAGAAAAACGGTGGAAACAAAATCAACAGATTCAGACAACAAGGAGATCTTCAGATCAAGTTATATTACCACTTATCAGCCTGAATGTAATGTGCTTTCTCTCTCTCTCGTGATATATATATATATATATATATATATATATATATATGCAGTAGCGAGCATAACGAAAAAGTCTAAATGTGAAATAACCTTTTATTTTAAATCTTCATAGAACATTTATCCAGGAAAAATAAGGATATAAAGGTAAATTATATAATTCCGAAATAAAAAGCTCAATAAACTTATTTTGATAAAGTTATAAGAATAATTATATAACATTCAAAAAAATAGATGATCAAAAACATAAGAACGATTAACAAAATCATATTATTATAATGGATACATCATATCCAAATGAAAATAGTGTTCATAATTCATTAGTACTTAATGTGTAAAACTTTACTTTCAATAACAGCTATTGTTATATGAAAGAATTAATTTCTTGCATTCATTAACGGATATTTTCTCCCATTCTCCTTTCAAATTAGCCCATAGTTCTTCGACGTTTGTTGGATTCTTTTTCTTATCTCCTTAATTTATTAAATTCCAAATATTCTCAATAGAATTCATGTCTGGGCTTTGAGCAGGCCACTCCATCACAGTAACATCCTCCTCAGAAAGAAATGTCTTAATAGACTTCGCTACGCGACATGGCGCGTTATCATGCATAAATACAGCTGGTTGATTAATTGCAGTTCTCAAATTAGGTACAAGTTTTTTTCAGTATCTCTTTGTATACAGTTGGGTTTATTTTACTTTGTAGCCTAACAAAAGGTTCCATAGCAGCAGTGAAATCATGCCAAACATCATCACATTTCCTTCTCCAAATTTACGGCTGCTTTTAGCGCACTGAGGAACCGTCTCCTGTCACAACCGAACAGGTTAACCCTCTAGACTCATTCGTATCATATCTGATACAGTATGAAAACAAGCCTTGAAAGAAATATTTTCCTGAAAAATTTTTTAAGAGAAATATTTTATAAATTTCAAATGAAAGCAGTACTGACTGCTCAGTCAATGAATACCAAATGTTTCCTTATAGGGAAATACCAAATGTTTCCTTATAGGGAAATACTGTATCAAATATGATACGAATGGCCCTAGAGGGTTAAACTTTGACTCATCGCTGAAATGAACACTATCCCACTGTTCTTCTGTCCATAAGACTTGTTCAGTGGCACATTTAAATCTGGTCATTTGATTCTTTTTAGAAATGTAAGGATTCGTTGAGACTATTTGACTGATAAGTCTTCGGGAAATAGTGGGCCTTGTTATTTTGATGCCAAAGTTAGGATTAGCACTTTCGAAATAGCGGTTGCTGTCTCGAACCGATCCTTTTTAGAATCCTTACCAATTCATCTGTATTCCTTTGCAGTAGTTTTCCTAGGCCTGCCAGGTGGTTTCTTGGCTTTACACGACCCAGTTTCCTCAAGTTTTTGTAAAATAATATGAATAATAATTTTAGATTTCCCCACAATCTTTGAAATATCCCAATCGAGAGTTTATCTTTATTACGTAACATAACTATCGGTTTTCTAAGTTCCAATGACGTCACAGAATTTTTCGCCATGTTTACAATGCAAGAGCCAGTAAAAAGCCGATGTGATTTAGTAAAATACCCAATTTTATGTTCTTATCCTGAAAAAACGCAAAATAATTATTAAGTTTTAGGATTTATTTAATCGTTCTGATGTTTTTGATCATCATTTGAGTAATATCATTCGGTAGGATATTTGGTTTGTCTAGCTCATTTAGACATCGAACACTATTTAGTTATTTTTTTTATTATATTTTTTTATCATTTCACCCAAGCAAGGGGCTGATGCTACTAGTACCCAGGGGTTTACAGAGAGTAAAAATGAAAGAAAATGGAAAATACGGTAGATTAAAGAAAGAACAAAGCATGAACGGGAAACAGGAAGATAAAGGGTGGCTTTCAGTGAATCGATTGGTAAAGATACGTCTGATCTAAAGGCAGCATCCTTTCGGTATGGGGGTTTGCAGCATCCAATCTTGTCGGAAGATAGATAATTTCCAAACAATTTCTCAAACGATTAAGGCCAGTAAAAATTATAATGTACTGTATATATATATATATATATATATATATATATATATATATATATATAATAAACAAACTTTCCACTCAATTACGAGTATCCATCTAAAAAATAATGTTAATATATATATACATATATAAATTAGTTATTTTTCCATTGCATAATTATACACACACACACACACACACACACACACACACACACACACACACATATATATATATATATATATAATAAACAAACTTTCCACTCAATTACGAGTATCCATCTAAAAAATAATGTTAATATATATATACATATATAAATTAGTTATTTCTCCATTGCATAATTATACACACACACACACACACACACACGCACATATATATATATATATATATAATAAACAAACTTTCCACTCAATTACGAGTATCCATCTAAAAAATAATGTTAATATATATATACATATATAAATTAGTTATTTCTCCATTGCATAATTATACACACACACACACACACACACACACACATATATATATATATATATATATATATATATATATATATATTTAAATTAAATTATATATAATTACAAACGAAATGGGGACGCAGACACACACACACACACACACACACACACACACATACATATATATATATATATATATATATATATATATATATTTAAAATTGGATAATCAGATTTTCTTTTGGCTGTAATACATATATTGGATAATTTTTACGGTAAGGCCAGCAATACAATAGGCATCTTTGAAGTAGATATGATGATAAACCGTTGGCTTCAGATCATCTTGAGTGTATCATATTACTGGTCAAAATATATAGCCAAGATTTTATTGATTAAACCCATCCTATAATAGCTAAGACGTTTGCACATATAACCATTTAACTGTGGGTAATGTTATAAATAACATAAATTAATGCAAGTATAGCCGATATATATATATATATATATATATATATATATATATATATATATTCCTCCGCAGACAGATCTGTTTCGCCGTATCACAGCTCTATCAGTACGGTTAGACTCGGATTGTTTTTTTACCCAGGATTGAAACCCGACCGAAATGGCGTCAGTCGGCGACTCTACCCTTATACCATATTTCCAGATGAAGAGAACCAATAGGTTTAGAATACAGACTTTTCCGGCATTTAGATTGTAGAGCGTAATATAATTATAATTAATTAGGTATTTATTTAAAATTTATTTAATTTACATTTTGACACGGAAATTTTTTATGTTTCGAGCTTAAAAGATTTTTTTATCTCCTCATCAGGCAATGTTCAAGTAAGTTTGGTGATTGACATTTGAATGCGAAAACAATACGTGTGTTTGTTAAAGAGTTAAAATGGAAAGAACATACAGAAAATTTAGATCATAGGGGTGTGTTCAATTTAACTTATCAAAATGAAGGTCGACTATGAAAATTTAAAGTGTAAATGTTAGGGGATGTAAGTTGTTCATATATGTCAAATGAACAAGTTTTTTTTTCTTTTTTTTTTCGACTTTCTTTCCGGAAGATATATGCATTTTAGTTTCGGAGAAATGCTTTTAATGCTACAGTTATCCCTGCCTTTTAAAAAACGAAAACCCTATATGTATAGTCATAAGATGAAACGATGGAAATTCTTTAGCTGACCAACTTCCTAAAGTTATTCAAGAATATATATTATGGGAAAAATTATTTCTCAATTGTATATGTCTAAACACACACACACACACACACACACACACACACACACACACACACACACTCTCTCTCTCTCTCTCTCTCTCTCATACACACACATAGGCACACAGACAAACACACACATAGGCACACACACAAACACACACACCTATATATATATATACAGAACAAAATGCATAGAATTAGATAGATAGATAGATAGATAGATAGATAGATAGATAGATAGATAGATAGTGAACAGACTGGGATAGATAGATAGATAGATAGATAGATAGATAGATAGATAGATAGATAGATAGATAGATAGATATGAAAATGTTTGAGAAGTGAAGAACAAAAGAAGGAGGAAAGAAGAAAAGATTTGGAATGATGGAACTGGGAAGAGATCTACATGTACCAGAGTAGGTAAATAATCTGACCGATATGAAAAATAGAAACAGAAAATTCGAAATCATTCGTTACCAATGGTAATGCTAACGGTAATATAACAATTCCCTTATAAAGAAACATTCAGCCGCCATTGATGTTGTCAGTTGACATTTATAAAATCTTTCTCTTATAGCTGTTTTTTAAGAAAATAAATAACATCAAACAACTGCTGCCATTTATGGTCAGGTGGCCCTGCCGTTCTCCTCAGTGTTCTTGACAAGCTCCAAAGGAGAGTCTGTAATGTGATAGGTACTGATCTGGCGACTCCACTGCAGTCACTTCCCCATCGTCGAAATGTGGCCTCCCTTTGTCTGTTCTATAAATACTTTCATGGCTTCTGCTCGGACGAGCTTAAGTCACTGATGCCTCCTCAACAGATGTTTATTCGTGCAACCAGACTGGCAACTGGGTCCCACCCATTCACAGTCAGGTTAGCCAAATGCAGACGACAATTCTACTCCTGCAGCTTCCTCTCTCGCACTTCCCGCCTGTGGAACTCGCTCCCGTATTCTTGCTTTCCTGACGGCTTCAACCTCCAGAAATTTAAATGCAAAGTCAATAGTCATCTACTAACCACTGGACATAGCTCTCTCCCCACCCCTGTATAACCTTCCCTTTCTCTCCACCTATGTATCTGTCATCGCACCTGCTTTCTATTGTTCCTTTCTAACTAGTTTGTACTCCTCACTCTTTTCTAATTAATCTTTTTACATTTATGTAACCCCCTGCACATCAATGGCGTTTTCGCCTTGCTCAGGGTGAAATGATTAAAAAAAACAAAAACAAAAAAAAATTATTACTCATTTTAGCATTTGTGCAGCTTTGCTCCCTAACTTTTTGTTTATAGTAGTGTAGAACGCCAACATTCTATGGCCATTACTTTCTTTTCGAGCTACATTTCATGACCATTTCGCTCTTGCTGTCATTTGTTGCGGCCAATGTATCCATTTTCTCTCGTTCTATCATGTTTTGCAAGCTACATGTAATATCTGTTTTGCTCTTCAGTCAGTTATGTGCCATACGTGATACACGCTTGGGCGATCATGTCTCGAAAGAGACATGACTGACTGGGCAGAAGATTATCCCGCAGTAGGTTGCCATTACTTTCTGCAGTAGACTGGTTTCCAACCAAGGCTGTAGAACGCGATCTGTCCTGTTATTTCACCCATAACTGGAGGGAAGAGACGGATTAATACTTTTCCACAGGGCATTTGCGCGTAAGTGAATACAACGAATGCAACTGGAATTCGAACTCGGCTCTCCGATTTCTTCTTTCGAGCCGATATCCACTTCACCACGCACATCCATTTCGGTCTTACTGCTGTTGAAAGTCCTCAAGTGGTGTAATATCTGGTATTTACTACAATTCTTCTTTTTGATTATGTAGCGCCAGTTCACAATCATCGAATAAGTATTGCGTTCGCCAAGATCCATTGTTAGATAAATAGAAAGAAAGAAACATATAGAGATATAAAAGAAAAACATGATAACGATATGAACAGTCGAAGAAAAAAATATAGATCCATAAATGTTTTAAATAGATTTTCACCTAATAAAAGGACCAAGAGCCATGGAAGATAGATCGTTATTAAATGACGGTTTTATGGATGTAGGACAAGAAAACGGGATGTAAGCACAGATTATGAGAATGGGTACGATAAGTAATGGTTGATCCTTGACTCGACGAATGTATGATTGTTATGTTCAAGGAAGCATTTTAATGGGTGTCTACTTCATAAAGTATCACCGCCAGAGGGAAAAAACTCTCCGAATAGAACAACAATCTTATCAATGGAATACGAAGGATAAGGTTTTCTTTAGCAATCTTCAAATGTGAATGTGTGAAACTAGTGAAAATTAGGAATGTAGCACTTCAGATCATTTTCCACGAAAAAAACGATAAAGTAAGTATAGGCTTACGACATTGCGTCAATAATCCATCGCTTACAAAGCATGGACTAGCTTGAACTCTTTCAATACAGGAAAGTAAGGATTGGCCATCTCCGGCCCAGTTATGGCACAATTTCCCGTGTTTACTCTGGTCTGACTCTAGCAAACAGATAAATATAACCAGGCGCATGAAGATTCCATTCAATACGATACCAATAATTCTTTCCTGGTTTATACTTGTTATGTTTCACCGAAAATTTGTTAGAAAACCACATAGACACGCACTCGGACTTTGAAACATCAAGCCGCAAAATCGCTGGCCAGTGACCATCAATATCCAGTAAGCGATTTCTAATTTGCCTCAGGCTAAATGAGGAAGACAGAGGCGATTTAATTTCATCCATTTGAGCTTGAACGTAACCGTTCTGCATCGGTGACATGATCAACAAAAGCTGATCCCTTAACAGGAAAGCAGGTAATAAGGCGAACTATAATCACCGAGAATTTATGGACATTGGATTGGTCGTGGCTCATACAGAAAAATTGTTAAATTATTATCTTTTTCTCGAAACATGCGGAGTTCAAATAGTGGTCACGGATGGGAGATTAAGTTTGACTTGTTTTTCATTTAAGTTTCGATTTAAAACAATCGTTCAGAAAAAGCTTTTATTTTGTTGAATCGTTTCTTCATTATCTTCGTCTTTCTTTGTGCCTTTGCGCTAAAATTCATTTTTGACCCAGTTTCTACAACAGGAGTGAAAGAAAGATTTCTAATCAGTCTCTACAGCAAAAGGGTATCCAATATAATTACAACACTGACAGCGAAAAAAAAAAGAAACTCTTCAAAAGAACAAGATCTCTACAAGTTCAATTCAGAGGTTAGGAAGAAGGATGGTGAACTTTGTTATTTCTTCCCATTCCAACAAGTCACTAAATTCAAACAGACTTGTTATTTTCGCTGATAGGGTAAAATAAAAATTTACCCTCTCACCCGCTTTTAAATTTTTCAGTAAAAGAATCGTACAAATCAAAGAGACTTATTATATATTAAGAGGGTAAAGAAAAAAATTCCCCCTTACATATTTTACGTACCACCGCAGTAAAAAGGATTACTCACAAATAGAAAGGAAGCCATAGAAATAATTTTTACGGTGACTAAATTTCATAGATTTATTCGTGGAAGGTATTTTTGTTGCAGACAGACCATCTCCCACTCCCTACTATTTTGGAATCAAAAAATAGACTGCAAAGATAGGGAACCATCCTTCTCAATTATAACTACAAATTTACAAAGTGTAGTTTCTCCCATCTACTAAAATCTGACATGCCGACGGGTTGTCTGGGTTGATACCTAAGTATGCTCAACCCCGGGAAGACACAGTCATTGATGTCATAAGAACAGAGGTCGAAATAAAAAGTATATTTTGCAATACTTTCATGTAACAATTGACAAAGCGTCCGATAATGAATTAATAAAGGAAGAAAAGAACAAGCTAAATAGTAACGACCAAAATATCTCAGAAGTATACTCACTCTGTAATGACATTCTAATATTCGGAGACATTAGAAGTAATTTGATCAACACTCCAACGAAAAATACTGACAGCGAAAATTATTAGAATTAATTCCATCAACACTAAAGAAAAGAACATTAAAAGAATTCCATGTTGGTCATCCTTGAACTTCAAGAATGAAGAGTCTGATGAGGAGTTACGTCTACTGTACCAACATAGATAAAGTTACTGAAAACACTGTAAGATCCCGCAAAAGGTGTGCTTTGGCTGCTAAAATAACCACCGATAAAATTCAATCCCTAACCTAAAACTGACCGTCCGTAGTCTCGGATACACATTGACTTTGCTAGCCCGCTTGATTTTTTACTACCTTGTAGTAGTCGACAGTTATTCCATGTGTCCTGAGATACTGAAATCTAAGAATCCAACCGCGGAGTTGACAATAAGGTTTTTGCACGAGCTATTTTTCCGTTTCGGAGTTTTTGACTGTATCATAACAAACAATACCACAGTTCATATCCTGCGAAATTGAGGATTTTTGTCAGTCATTCTTGATTGAACATATTACCACAGCGCCATATCACCCAAGAATTAGTGGGCAGGCAGAGCATTTTTGGACACTTTCAAGAGAGAACTGTGAAAGGCAAGAAGTACACCCACCGACACGGCTAAACAGCAAATTTTGCAGGTCCATCGTGTAACCCCTAATAGCAGTGCTCCATCTGCCAAGACGCCAGCGGAGGTCATATTTGCCAGGAAAATGAAATTGGTATTTGACAAATTCCTTCCGAGTGAAACGAAAGCGGGGAATAAAGTGCTTAAAAAGCGATTTAAGATCGATGAAAAGGTATTTTCACTGGGAGATAGAAACAATAGACAGACAAATTGGTAACATGATTTACATGGCTCAGGAACCGAAGTTTATGCACAAACCTCATGTAAACCAAATTAGACAACAGTATGAAAGCGTGAATCAACAGGGATCTCACAGAAGATGACACTATGGACATTGTCTTTGACACGTTTGAGATTCCAATACCGCAATCAGTGCCAGAACTCAGAAGGCACAAAAGAATAAAGAAAATTTACGGAACCATTAGAAATTAATCCGAAAAGGAAAATATATTGAGCATCTTTCATTTCTTACCAGGTCTAAAGAAAAAGGAAAAGAATGATTTGGGTTGTTTTTATGGCATATCAACCTCGGGTCATTTATTGCCAACTAATTTTTTGTTTTTATTGCTGATAATACTTTTTTTAACAATTTATTGGTGTTTTTATATAAGTTTTCTGTCTAGTAATATTTTCTTCTTTTCGAGTATCAAGATTCATTAGGATTTGTTTTAATGGGCAGGGTCCCCAAGTCCTAACCTTGTGATTTAACACATAACTTGAGGGAAGGGATGGACTAATACCTTATCTTTCCTAAGGGTACCAATGCTTAAGTGAATGCAGGGTATTCAACTGGAATTCGAATTCGGCTCACCAATTTTTCTTTCCGAAAGGATATCCACTGCACCACAACGAACATCCGTCACTAAACGCTTACAGCACCTGGTATACCCAAGCGGTCAACCATCTAAGTACTGACCAGGCTCAACGTTACTTAACTTTGGTGATCGAGCGAGAACCAGTGTATTCAACGTGATATGGCCGTAAGCCACGGAAAAGAATGAGTTTCTTCGCTTATGAGCTTTGAATTACCAGAAAAGCACACTACGCATTGAATTATTAGAAACTATTAAGATTTACCATTAAACTTATCCAATTTTTGATTATTTCTTTAATAGAGACCTTAGTAAAAGCGACTTTTGTTAACTCGTAAAATGTTTGTCGTAAAAGTAAAGAAAAATGTGTGAAAGTCATTCCTGTATATAACTTATTTTAAAGTGATTCTTTTTTACTTTTGGGGGGGGGGGTTGAATAAAAAATATTGTGTGGTAATTATCTAAAAACGGAGAAGCAGGTTCGAATCCTTTTGTTTATTAAGTTTTCTCGTGTGCGTAAACCGGTAGACGATATAAACACTGTTTAAAAGCAGAACGTCTACTCAAATATGAGTGATACTAAAAATAAGACATGAAGTAATAAAAACATGTCGGTTTGTAAAATCTATTCTTTTGAGAAAAGTCAATGACTTTAAAATAGTGAAATATTATAGAGAATGAATGCGTAAATTTTTCAGGTGCTAATTTCAAAATAAAAATACCAGAAATCGATATTGGGCATTTTATTTAAAAGAAAATTAAATTGAAAGGGTAATCTCGTACATTTTGAGGACATCATTGATTACTTTAAGACTGTGTGCAAAAAGAAACTAGAATGTATGAAATATGTTGCAATGTTTATCATTTTTTCCTATGTTCATTTCGAATCAAGTTTAAACAGCTAAATACCTGTATAAGATAATTAAAATTCATTATATTGTTTGAGGTGTGAAAATCACAGTCAACATGTGGTATTACTTTTTATGCACATCACTCTATACACTCTTGCACAGATTAAATGCAACAAAACGAATAATGTCTTCCTAGGATCTTTCAAACATTTCCTGATCATGTATACGTCCACATCTTTTTTTTTTCTCTTACAACCACATTTTCATTTGGAATGAAATAGATAGATAGATAGATAGATAGATAGATAGATAGATAGATAGATAGATAGATAGAAAAAGAACAGACATAGATAGATAGATAGATAGATAGATAGATAGATAGATAGATAGATAGATAGATGGTAACGTACATCTCAGGCAATGCTATAGGACAATTAATCAACAGTCGAGACAATAGTGTCTGGGCGTGATATAAATCTGATGCAATCACTGATTACACAGTATTTTTAAAACCAAACAAATTTCATAATACAACCCGAAAATAGATTCATATTACTGTACACTACTGCAAATGAGATAATCCAAGAAAAAAATAGAAATCGATTAAACCCTGTCACTCCAGTGGATCTAAAACTGACCGTATGGAGAAAGAAAGGAAACTGATAAAGTTGTTTCAATTAATTTGCACAAGAAGCGTTTATGAATCTAAGGTGATTCAGATTTATTAAATCTTCATCAGAGATTGCAATATGGCAAAAAGAATTCTCAGATTTCTTTTTTTTTAAATTTTTTTTTTAATGTTTCATTTATATTGGTTGAGCAGAAGTCACAGGCATTGATTAGTGTTAACCCTCTATGGCCATTCGAATCATATTTGATACAGTATTTCCCTATAAGGAAACATTTGGTATTTCCCTATAAGGAAACATTTGGTATTCATTGACTGAGCAGTCAGTACTGCTTTCATTTGAAATTTATAAAATATATCTCTTAAAAAATTTTTCAGGAAAATATTTCTTTCAAGGCTTGTTTTCATACTGTATCAAATATGATACGAATGGCCCTAGAGGGTTAATAATATAATATGATTAAGGCTTCTACTTGTCATAAAGTGGGGGATCAGTTCTATATTGTTATGAAGTAATAAACAGATCCCTCACTAATTACTACTTAACCCTCTAGGGCCATTCGTATCATATTTGATACAGTATTTCCCTATAAGGAAACATTTGGTATTTCCCTATAAGGAAACATTTGGTATTCATTTACTGAGCAGTTAGTACTGCTTTCATTTGAAATTTATAAAATATTTCTCTTAAAAATTTTTCAGGAAAATATTTCTTTCAAGGGTTGTTTTCATACTGTATCAAATATGATACGAATGACCCTAGAGGGTTAATAATATAATATGATTAAGGCTTCTACTTGTCATAAAGTGGGGGATCAGTTCTATATCGTTATGAAGTAATAAACAGATCCCCCACTAATTACTACTTAACCCTCTAGGGCCATTCATATCATATTTGATACAGTATTTCCCTATAAGGAAACATTTGGTATTCATTGACTGAGCAGTCAGTACTGCATTCATTTGAAATTTATAAAATATTTCTCTTAAAAAATTTTTCAGGAAAATATTTCTTTCAAGGCTTGTTTTCATACTGTATCAAATATGATACAAATGGCCCTAGAGGGTTAAGGTTTCTACTGGGCATAAAGTGGGGGATCAGTTCTATATTGTTATGAAGTAATAAACAGATCCCCCACTAATATGATACAAATGGCCCTAGAGGGTTAATATAATTTATGGCGTTTGGAAATCAAGGGAAAAATGGTTGGTGTCCATAATTTATATTAACGTAACTTAACATGTCAAATGCACTTTAAGATTACTACACCAATAAAAATCAAACAACACAGATTTTTAAAAATATGCAAGGATTTCTTTATTTCTTATATTTCTCGGGGTTCTCGTCAAAATTCAGAGGAGAATCTCCAATGTAGTCGATCCTGATTTAGCAGCTTGATGTCAGTCATTTTCGCATTAAGAGGAAATGGCTTCCTTCTGTCTTTTCTCTCCGTGTTCTTGACAGGCTTCAAAGGAGAATCTTCTTCTTCTTCTATGTGCCCTGTCCCTTCAGGACGTAGGCGATCATGGCTCTCCACGTCTCCCTATCCCTTGTGGCTCTTAGTATGTTTGCTCCTGTTGCTCCTGGCAACCCCCGTTCCGTCATCCACCTGATCAGTCCCTGCAAATATGTTATCCGCTGCCTTCCTCTGTCTCTCCTTCCTTCTATCTGTCCAGTCAGTATCAGGTTCTCCAGGCTCTCCTTCCTCATTGCATGTCCCAGGAACCTCAGTTGTCTCTTCCTGATGCTCAGCATCAATTTCCTTTTTGTTGCCATTCTTTCTAACACCTCGTCGTTGCTTGTATGCTCAGTCCACGATATCCGTAGCATCCTTCTGTAGAACCACATTTCGGCCTCTTCCAGTTTTGTCCTCATTTTCGATGATATTGTCCAGCATTCACAGAAGTATTGAAGAACTGACATCACGTAGCAGTCTAGAACTATTTTCTTTGTTTCTACTGAGATTTTCCTGTGTTAGTATTTTGCTCATCTTCTGGAACGCGTCCTTTGCCATGCCAATTCGCCTTCGGATCTCCGTGTCGCACTTTCCATCTCCTGTTAGAACACTTCCTAGGTACTTAAATTCTTGTACTTGTTTGATTCTGTTATTCTCCATTTTGGCATTTTGGATTGTATCTTTTGCTGATGACCATGCACTCAGTGTTAGAATCAGTAATGTGATAAGTACCGACTTGGCGGCTCGACTACGGCCACTTTCCCACCGACGAGAAGTGGCTTCCCTTTGTGTGTTTTATAAATATTTTCATGGCTTCTGCTCCAACGAACTTAAGTTACTAGTGCCTCCGCAACAGGTGTTTACTCGTGCAACCAGACGGGCAACTGGGTTTCACCCATTCACAGTTTGATCAACCAAATGCAGACTCAGTTCTACTCCTTCAGCTTCTTTTCTCGCACTTCCTGCTTGTGGAACTCGCTTCCTTATTTTGGCTTTCCTGATGGCTACAACCTCCAGGTTGATACTCATTTATTAACCACATGACTCTAGTTCTTTCCTCACCGCCCCGTAGTTCCTTTCCTTTCTCTCCACCTTTGTAACTGTCATCACTCCTCTATTCCCAGCCTTCTCTTGCTCCTTTCTAACTGGTTCGTCCTTCTCTTTACTCTCCTCTAATCTTTTTACTCTTATGTAGCCCCCTGCACACCAGTGGCGTTACCGCCTTGCTCGGTGGATATGATTAAAAAAAAAAAATTCACTGCTTCATTTCTGGATAGTTTATCCCCTTGGTACCTCGACTACAAAAATTTACTCGTGTTACTAGATTGGAAATTAGGTCCCACACATTTACCGTCAAAACAGTCAAATGTAACTACCACTTCGACTCTACAGCTTCTTTTCGTGCACTTCCCGCATGTGAAACACCCTTCCGTATACTTGCTTTCCTGAAAGCTACAATCTCCAAATGTGTAGGTGCAATGACAATTATTCTTCTAACTCATTGATTCCCATCTTTCTCTTATACTTTCGCCAACACCCACTTTACACTGTTCTCTTTGTCTTTCTTTTTATTTATTTTGCCCACTATACTCTCTCTCTCTGCGACGTTGCAGGGATAATGCATCCACTTCTTCTGCGTCACAACGTCATCGCTTCACATTACAGGCTCCCGTAGCGACCACCCCCGTTCTTCCAATTGTACGTACACCAGTCAGTCAGTTAAGTGCCATACGTGATACACGCTTGGGCGATCATGTCTCGAAAGAGACATGACTGACTGGGCAGAAGATTATCCCGCAGTAGGTTGCAACTGCTTTCTGCGGTAGACTGGTTGCCAGCCAAGTCTATAGAACCCAATCTGTCCTGTTATTTAACCCATAACTGGAAGGAAGAGACGGATTAATACCTTTCCCAAGGGTATGTGCGCGTAAGTGAATACAATGGATTCAACTGGAATTCGAACTCGGCTCCCCGGTTTCTCTTTCCGAGCCGATATCCACTGTACCACAACGCACATCCATTCTCATTTAATAGTAAAATTGACTAAGCCTGAATCGGATTTTACAAATGCAACAAAATCCAATACTTACTTCGCATATTTTTTAAATTACGCGTCAAGGCAACCTCATATTGGAGCTTTTTGAATAAGCACTTGACCATTTCAACATAACCACTAAAAATCCCGAGCAACGCCGTGCTCTGCAGCTAGTCTTCAATAAATTTAAAACGTTAGATTTATAAAACGCTCTGACGAACTTAAATCACTGGTGCTCCCGCCACAAGAATTTACTCGTGATACCAGACTGGCAACAATGTCCAACCCATTCACAGTTAGATCAACCAAATGCAGCCGACAATTTTACTCCAGAAGCTTCATTTCTTGAAATTCCCGCCTGTGTAACTCCTTTGTATATACTTGCTTTCGTGACGGCTACAACCTCAAGGAATTCAAATGCAATGTCAATACCCATCTCTTATCCACTTGAATCCATTTCTTTTTCCATCACGCTGTATATTTTTCCTTTGTCTCTGCTTTAGCAATTGTCTTCAAACCTGTATTCCAATCCTTCTTTTGCTGTTTCTCTGACATCCTCTGTAACTGGTCTGTCTTTCTCTTCACTCTCCTCCTATTCAAACTTTAACTCTTATGTAGACCCTGGCACATCAGTGGCAGTACCGCCTTGCTTGGGGAGAAACGATTAAAAAAAACGATGGCAAAAGTACATGAATTGCACTTTGAATAGCTTCCGCATCCACCCTATTCTCCAGACCTGGCCCCCAGCGACTACTGGCTGTATGCAGACTTTAAAAGAATGCTTCATGGAAAGAAATTTGGCTCCAGTGAAAAAGTGATATCAGAAACCAAGTCGTATTTTGAGGCCAAAGACAAAGCGTTCTTCAAAAAAGTCATCGAATTGTTAGAGAAGTGTTTGAATCAGTGTATCACCTTAGAAGAAAACCATGTTGATGAATAAAGTCGAATTTTGCCTACATGTTTTATTAGTTAGGCATGGAATTTATTGTGTGATGTGTTAGTCTTTTCTTTTCTCTTTCCTGTGCTACCTTTGGTTTGTGGTTTTTTTAGGTTCCTTTCCGTGTCTACTCTCAGCACTGTATCACCTGCATATCTTATATTGTAAAGATTATTTAATGCTGGCCGGGCTTCTAATTCTTTCATAATAGCCTCTCTGTATAGACTGTATTCACTGAATAAACCCTTTTCTATTTTTGTATATCTGCAGAACTCATATCCTATCCGTATGATAGCGATTTTCTGCCATTATAGATTCTTAAAAATCCTGAATAATGAGATTTCTGCTATATAAATGCGCATTCAGTTCTTATCAAGGTTAGACAGTCTTTGTCAGTTTGCTGGCGAGCGATATAATTTGATGCAAGAAATGTTGTTTGGTTGTTTTACCGATTCCGAGATAAGGTTGAAACGTCAAACTAACATTTAGTCGCATTAGCGACAGCGAGCGTTAACATCGTTCACTAAGTGCATCTCTTCTCTGCTTTTATTGTATTTCTAAGTGCAGTATTTCAAATTTTATTCAAGTTTCTATTTTATGCAAATCAACTGCTATTACTTAACAAAAGGTCGTATACCTTTCAGTATATAGTTATATATTTATGTTTCAGGAAAGTTCTGGAGATTAACGAAATCGACTAACAACCGACATATTCAATTTATTTGTTTGAACATAATTTTAATAGATATTCGTATTTGAGTAGGTATTTTGTTTTTAATTATACATTTTATATATATATATATATATATATATATATATATATATATATATATATATATATATATATAACTCTTTTTGAGAAATGTTGTTAGGAAAATGTATGTCATTCGGCAGGAATCTGTCATATATTCTGGGAATACAGTATATACTTTCGCTCAGAAATTTATTTACATTAAACAAATATTGTTTGATTGAAGAATTCAGGATGGCAGGTGAAAAGTATGTTTACACAGAATAAATAGTGTTTAAAAAGTCAGGAATGCAGATGTCGGGTGACAGGCCAGATTGGGTTCGACAACTGTTTTGAAAGTTACGGAATATAAAAACAAAAATATATTTAGATTAAAACAAATATTATTTTTGGAAAATTAGTAATAGAAAACTAGCTTTTCATTGAAAGAATATAGTTGGAGTTCGGTAAGCGGCCGTATTCAAGGTCAGAGAAAGCATGGAAGGTCAGTGGCCTAAATCAATGATCATTATTCGATAATAATAAACAATATGCGTGGTGTATGATGATGTAATCAAACAAAATATGGCTATAAAAGAGTGACATTCCAGAGCCGAGTGACGAAAAAGAGAGTGTTGTGTTGCTTCGTTTTGGTATAATTAGAAAATAACACAAACTTGAATTAATGATGTTTATTTTTGGTATAAAACTTAAGGTTTATATCAAGTTACAACCTTTAAATGTTGTGTGGATACAGGAGCAGAGTAGCTAAATTCTCTTCACTGTGGGATGATAGTAGTAAACGAGCCTATCCCTTCTGGACTCTAGTGGTCAACTGACTAGCGTCTTTTCCTTTTCAAAACTCCTACACCAAACTACTGTCCTTAACTCCTACTTCTTACTCCTACTCTTACTCCTATTCCTATCAAAAGAAACGGTTCCTTATTTGCCGCCCAATTTTGAATTCTTGGCGTCAGTGTGTCTACCTTTTTCTATTTTTAGAACACTCGCCATTTTATAAACCATAACAGAACTTCCCTCTTTAGAACGGACTGTACTACTAATAATAGTACTCGTTATATTACTTGCAGGAAACTTTTCAACATGAACGAGATTTTGTATTTATCATGGGAGAATCATCTTTTTTATTTCTTATATTTATTTCTTGTTCTGAATCAGTAAGCGTTTTGTTTTTATTCATCTTTTCTTCTACTTGTTTCTCTACTATTTGTTTTTGCTCTTCTATATATGGTTTCAACCTGTCCACAAAAACTTGAGTATGCATATCATTATTTATCTTAACCAGAAAATATTTAGGTGTTCGCTGAAGGACTGTGTAGGGACCTGAATAGGGTGCCTCCAATGGTTTTCGAACACCATCCACTCTAATCCAAACTTTATCACAAGTTTGAAGTTTTTCTGGGACATAAGATTTTGCGGACTTATTAACTCATTTGGTGGAGTCTCTCACATCAGTTTGTGACATGGTTTTATGTAAATCTCTTGTGTACTTTTGAGTTATAGCCTCCTCGCTTGTGCTAGCTATTAGTAGCTGTGATAGCAAACATTGTGTACCTGTAACAGAATAAAAAGGAGAAAAATCAGAGCTATTGGGCATACTGCGTATCCCAAGAAGAACTATTGAAAGAGCTGCGAGCCAGGACTCTTTCCGTGCTATAATAGCAGTTTTAATGGTCCTGTGCATTCTCTCAATCAAACCATTACATTGAGGATGATAAGCTGTCGTACGTAGTCTATAAAAACCAGTTATTTTTGTTACTTCACTAAACAACTCACTTTCAAATTGTCGGCCTCTGTCCGTTATAACATGCAGCGGAACACCCCAACGTGTGACCCACGTGTTTATAAAAGCCTCAGCTACACTAGCTGCAGTGATTTCGCTGATGGGCTGTACTTCTACCCAACGAGTTGTGCGGTCAATACATGTGTGGATATATCTATATGGGCTGATGTAACTGCTATTTAGGCTTTTTGCTGGTGGGAGTGGTCCTACTATATCTATGTGGACTGCGTGAAATCTAGCTGATGGTATTTCTAATGTCTGTAGTGGTGATTTTGTATGTTTGTAGACCTTTACTTGTTGGCAGGCTGTGCATGATGCACAGAAGTCTTTGATTGATTTATCCATGTTTGGCCAGTAATATCTAGCTTTAATGATTTTAATGGATGATTTAATGCCAGGGTGATTTATGGAATGGCTACTATAGAATATGGACTCACGCAATCTAGATGGAACAAAAATGTCTGGGGTAAGACGTTGATAAGTCACACCATATAAATTGGTTATCTCCAGGTATGGTGAATTTTTTTAAGTCCTGAAAAGATTGAATTTCTGTATCAGATGCCTGTGCTTCTGCAAGTGCAGGTACATCACACGCATCTATTTGTACAGCAAGAGTTGGTCGGGATAGACAATAAGCAACTATATTCTGACTACCTTTTACATGTTCAATATCTGAAATAAATTCTGTCAGGATAGCTAATTGTCGTTGTTGTCTGTCTGATTTAGCGGAGTTGAAACTATAAAATGCACCACACAATGGCTTATGGTCAGTTAAAAGTAGCACTTGGCGACCTTCTATGAGGTGACGGAATGCATCACTGACAAATAAACTGCTAAAAGTTCGCGATCGAATGTAGAATATCTCATTTGTGTTTGTGTTAATTTTTAGAGAAAAATCCGATCGGTATTGGATTTCCTTCCACCATTTGGTGCAATGCCGCACTGACAGCATAATTACTACTGTCAGTGACTAATTGATAACTTGTACAGTTAGGTTCAGAGTGAGCTAATGAAGATATATCATTAAGTTCCTTAATCACAGAATTGAAAGATTGTCGTTTAGATTCATCTAATATAAACGAGCCTTTAGGGGATAACCTCATTCTCTCAGATAGGGGTAAGACTATCTCTGAAGGTTTTGGTATTAATTTTCTATAAAATCCTACCATTCCAATAAATCTGCGTAGACCTTTTGCGTCCTTAGGGTAAGGAAAAGATTTTAATTCTTCTATTTTACTAGTTGTAAGTTTAATGCCATCTACGCTAATATGAAAGCCTAAGAAATCTAGGGAAGTCACATTGAAAACAAATTCTATGGCTGAAATTTTTAAATTGTGTTCATTTAAAATATTAAAAGCAGTTTCAATGTCTTTTTTATGAGAAATCTCATCATTGCTGAAAATTAAAATGTCATCAATATATATAAAAACACAATCAATATCTTCAAAAATTTTGTCCATATACCGTTGAAATGTAGCTGACGCATTTTTTAAAAATCCAAACGGCATATAATCATATTTATAAAGACCAAATGGAGTGGTGAGAGCAGTTTTTGCTACATCGTCCAGATGCATTTTAATTTGGTGGTAGGCTGAAATGAAATCGATATGGGTGAATCGTCGTTTGTTCGCAAGTTTTGCTGAAAAGAGTTTGTATTTGGTATAGGGTACCTGTCAGTCTTGGTTATGCTATTGAGAGAACGATAGTCTCCACAACATCTAAATCTTCCGCTTTGTTTAGATACTATATGTAGTGGGCTAGACCACTCGCTTTTGGAAAGGGAGATGACACCGTCTTTTTGTAGGGTTTTAAATTCGCTACGCACGACTTCCAGTTTTTCTACATTAAGCCGCCTGGGTTTTGCAAATACTGGCGTATGGTTTCCTGTGTCAATTCTGTGGTAGACGCCGCAGTGTTTTTTGTTACTGTTCTTATGTGGTGTGATTAGGTTCGGATATCATGTTCCGTATGAATGACGGGAGCTCCGTTTCATTTACGACTAGATTCACCGCTGATGCAGATATTTTTAAACTCTTTCTCTGGGTTGTTGTAGGATCGTAAATGATTTTGTTACTGCAGTCTACTATTAGACCAAACTTGTTGAGGAAATCCAGTCCAAGGAGTGGGTTGGTGATATCAGCGATCACGAATGTCCAAGTAAAAGATCTCCTTAAACTGGGTATTCCAATTTCCAAACTCGCTTGTCCGTAGCATTTTATTTTATCCCCATTTGCAGTGGATAGTAATATGGCAGTCGGTTTTGATGTAATGCCATTTACTGCAGAATTTGGTAATATTGAGATATTTGCGCCAGTATCTACAATAAATTTTAATTTGGTAGCCCCTAATTTTGCGGTAATTTCTCGTTGGACTGAACTTGTTCGCCCTATTAGTTTTCCGAATCAATTCCTGTAGGTGTTGCTGGTCGGGAAGTAGGCAACATTTGTAGATTGTTCTTTTTGGGACATTTACACCAAGGTTTACATGTTCTTGCTTCATTGGCGAAATAAATATGTGCTCTGCAAATTTTTGTCCGTTGGTTATTCCTATACGGCCTGACATTTAGTGGCACTGAAGTGTCTTGGCTGTAATTTTCTTTATAATTTGTTTGTGAGTTATTCTTAGTAGATAAGTGTCGCTGAACAACAAATACCTCATCGTTATTCAATAATGGCAACAGTTCATCTGCTAACCTGCCAAGTGGGGTATGGTTTAAATCTTTTTGCGAGGCTATTACTGGAGCTATTGTTGACGGTAATGCCTGCAGGAATTTGTGTCTCACAATGTCGTCGCTAATACCTATCCGTTTAGCTACGGATAGCGTTTCATGCAAATATGTCGACGGTCGTCCTGAAATAGTCGGAGCCGACATTAATTTTTCTAGAAGCCCCGGTTTTGTTTGTTCGTGAGCTTCTATCAGAGTCCGTTTTAATTCTTCGTAGACTTGTGATGCGAGGGTAGCATTTGGTAGTTTACCCACTTCTTTGACTGGTAACGATGATATAACTGTATAAAACTTTGTTTTCGACGCTGTCACATTTCGCAAGTGAAACTGAGCTTCTAATATCGTAAACCATACAATTACAGGAGTTTCATGAATTCCGGTGCCTTAATATTGACTTGATGAGTCGTTTCCTTTCCTGTCTGCTCCATTTATCCTTTTATATGTGTATATATATATATATTGTATATGAGGTTGCTTTCTGTTCGTATGTCGTGGTCACCACTGTTGTGTTGCTTCGTTTTGGTGTAATTAGAAGATAACACAAACTTGAATTAATGATGTTTATTTTTGGTATAAAACTTTAGGTTTTTACATCAAGTTACAACCTTTAAATGTTGTGTGGATACAGGAGCAGAGTAGCTAAATTCTCTTCACTGTGGGATGATAGTAGTAAACGAGTCTATCCCTTCTGGACTCTAGTGGTCAATTGACTAGCGTCTTTTCCTTTTCAAAACTCCTACACATAGCTACTGTCCTTAACTCCTACTTCTTACTCCTACTCTTACTCCTATTCCTATCAAAAGAAACGGTTCCTTATTTGTCGACCAATTTTGAATTCTTGGCGTCAGTGTGTCTATTTTTTTCTATTTTTAGAACACTCGCTATTTTATAAACCATAACAAGGGAGACAGCTGAGAGATGAGAAGAAAGAGCTGGTCAAGGACGCGGCGAGAACGCAGAGAAAGAAAGACAACTCGAGCCTATCAATTGCCCGCGTGTGCGTGTGTGATATTTATCCGAATTCCCTTTACTCTATACCAACGTCGCCGAAGAAAAATTTAAAAAAGTAATATTTTTCTATATCCGTGTCCATCGTTTATCAGTAAAGACGATAGTCATTTTGGTTTCCAGGATATTTATAAATGATGGGTGTGTAACATAGAACCTACGACTCCTAACCAGATAGGGGAAGCCATCAATTGATCTGATGCGTTTTTTTTTCGCTCGAGCACGAATGATTTCACGCATCAGATCAATTGATGATCTTCCCTATGTTGTTAGGGGTTCCGGATTCGAATCTTGCCAAATGACATACATATTCTAACCAAACTTCCAAAAATATTCAGGCCTGTATAAGAATGCATATAATATACATTATGAATATATATATTAAAATAATAATATAATTTATATATATATAGATATAATTAATATGTTAATATATATATATATATATATATATATATATATATATAACATAGTGATGATCCACGTATACTGTCTTAATATGTATAGGAAAGAATATTAAAAAGATTGGTGTAAAACAAAGTCTCTCCACAAACGCGTCACGTGTTGTAAACAGAAAATTCACAGACGCTCTCGCGAAATACGTTTCTAATTCAAATTTTAAAATCACTTGTTTCTGAAAAAGGACCGAGGGCGGTCTGAAATATAAAATAGAATAATAAAAATAAACAAATACTGTCCAAAAATACATTTTAAATTCAAAACTTTTTAATATTCTTTTATATATATATATATATATATATATATATATATATATATATATATATGTCCAGTCCGTAAACGATGAGGATAATCCACGAAGGTCAATTTAATATAAAATATTAAGTGCTATATCTATACAGAGAGCTCAATGGATGTTATCCAGAGCAAACTGTGTCCAAAGAATTAAAAGTTCCTTTACAGGTCAACCTCTTAACGACGGCCTGGGCAATCCCAGACAGATCTGATGCCAATGCCTAAATCTTTTTCTCTTTCCCTTTTCTTTCTTGTTATTTTATTTTTTATTTTATTTTCATTTTTATTTTTTTTATTTTTATCCGTCTCTTCAGTTAAAGAAAATGCTTATTCCGACAAAGTTTTTTTGCACCAAATGGAAGGAATATTGTAAGGTCTGATGAAATGAAATAATTAGCTGATAGAAATGAACTATATATATATATATATATTAAAAAGAATATCTTGTCAAATAAGAGTATCTATTAAAAACAATGTTCAAATATAAATCAATTACTTATGTTTATATCATAGGTGTTCCGAAAATTCACAAATTTCGGTTTGTGGTATTTGTCCTTATTAAATAATATAAATTCGGTAAACCATGTTTTATTTTGTAAGTCTAATGTGCTGTAGCAATGTATTTGTTTTTATTTTGACAGAAAAATTCAGAATTTAACTCTGCAAATTATAAAAATAAGAATTTTGCTATAAAAGTTATCTCGCAAAGGTATCATATGTTTTTCATACCAAAAGCATTTATTACTGCTTTCCAAATTCTTGGAATTCTTTCCAAATTCATAAAAAAGGTTTAATTCTTGAAACACGGAAAGAACTTCTTTTCAATCTTTGGGTATTCTTAACGAACTCACCTGTACAATTCTTCCTATATTAAGTAAATAGGAGTTAGACTTACAGGATGGAAGCCGCTGAGTTAAAATTTCCAAAAATATGTCCATTTTTTTTTAATGAAGTAATTTAGAGGGTTTTTTTTAATCATTTCATCCCAATCAAAGCATTCTACTGCCACTATTGCGCAGGGGGTTACATAAGGGAAAGTTATGAGAAAAAGTTGTTAGTTATAGGAAATATCAGGAGGATGTAAATAGATGGATGAGGATACCGGGGATGGGGTTGGGGTAGATGGGAAGAGAGTTTGAGAGAATGGATGCGAGTTAGTATGATAGGAGATGTCTATTGACCTTACATTTAAATTCCTGGAGATTGTAGTTGTCGAGAAAGCAAGTATATGGAAGGGAAGTCCACAGGCGGATAGTGCGTGAAAAGATGTTAAAGTAGAAATTGCGGTTACATTTTATCGGTTTCACTGTAAAAGATTAGGACCTAGTTTCTAATCTATAAGCTCGTATAAATTCATACCTAGAGGGCACCAGTGATCTAAGTTCATCGCTACAGTAGCCGTGAAAGTATTTATAGAAAATGCACAGGGAAGCCACATCACGCCGGTGAGAGAGTGACTGCAGCCTGGCTGCCAAGTCGGTATCAATCCCATTACAGATTCTCCGTTGGATTTTGTCAAGAACCCCGAGGAGAACAGCAGGGGCACCCGACCACATGTGGCAGCAGTATTCAATACAAGGGCTGATGGTAGATTTATACATGTGCGGGATGGACTCAGACGGGAAAAAATTCCTGGCCCTGCACAGAGAACCGATTTTCATAGCAGCGGATTTAGTAATGGATTCGATATAGTCATTTCGCTTGAGGTCCGCTGAGAGTGTGAGGCTAAGAAGGTGTAGTGTTTTACTCTCAGGGAGGCTAGCCTGTTCCATGCTAATGAGAGGTAAGAGCGATTGTCTATGATGGTTAATAGATAGCAGCTTCGTTTTTTAAGAATAGTTTTTTGGATAGTTGTCTTTTTCGAAAGAGCTTTTTTTCAAATCTGCGTCAACCAGATGTTATAGCACAGCAGGTCTTCGCAAAATCAAATAATGATATTCTTCTTTATTATGCCTATCTGTGATTTTGGGCACTTTATCCTATAAATATAGCACACCTAAAAACTACATTTATTCATATATATATATATACATACATATATATATAATGGCAAACTGAACACGTCATTTCAATTGGTTATAAATTTTAATTCATTTCTATGAGATTAAGTAGCTCATTTCATCAGACCTTACAATATTCCTTCCATTTGGTTAAAAATATTTTGTACCTAATGGAAGGAATATTGTGTGGTCTGATGAAATGAGCTAATTAAGCTAATAGAAATGAATTATAATTTATAACCAATTGAAATGACGTGTTGAGTTTTCCTTTATAAATATCATATTGCTCTGGATAACATCCATCGAGTTCCCTATATAGATATAACACTTAATGTTTCATATTAAGTTGATCTTGTTGGATTATCCTCACCGTTTACGGACTGGACATCTATATATATATATATATATATATATATATATATATATATATATCTTAGAAGTTGTACAAGCTAATCGGTTGGCAGTCCACTGTTTCTTGTGATTTAAGAGTGCTCGATATTTGTAAAGCATTATATGTAGTAATATTTTTTATTATAATTTATAATAAAAACATAGTTATACTGCAACACAAGAGCCGTTGTGTTTCGATACGATTTTATTAGCACCTCGTCAGGTAATGTGAATATTTTTTTACTGTTAGGAGTATATGGAAGCTTAAAACTCATTACAGTCTTTTACCAATTCCAGACAATTAAGTTGGTAGGGGTGTTGGGGTTTATCTCAGCTAACCAAGAGAAAATCTGGTCCTGATGTGTAGGAGAAATGTGATTGTATGATTAAGGGGAGAGGTAGGTACTTATAATGACTTAAGACCCAGTCATTTTCATGCCAGTGATGAAATGAATTGAGAGATACATATGTTGCAATTTTGCAAGTCTGAAAAATTATCGCGTGTCATCATGAAACGGTTAACAGATTTTTAGTCGGTCAGTCAAGTGCCATACGTGATACACGCTTAGGCGATCATGTCTCCAAAGAAGTATGACGAACTGGACAGAAGATTATCTCGCACTAGGTTGGCATCACTTTCTGCCAGCAAAGACTATAGAACCGAATCTGTTCTGATATTTAACCTATAATTGCAGGGAAGAGACGGATTAATACCTTTCCCAAGGGTATTTACGCGTAAGTAATTTCAATAAATTCAACTGGAATTCGAAATCAGCTCCCCGCTTTCTCGTTCCGAGCTGATATTTACTGCACCGAAACGAACGTAATAAGTACAATTTAAATTATTATTCAACTTAAAGTAGTGAACGACTGTGGAATTCCCTTCCACATGATTGCTTCCCCGACGGCAACAATCTCCAGGAGTTTAAATGTAAGGTCAATAGACACCTCCTTACACACTAACTCGCATCCATTCTTTCAAACAATTTTCCCATCTACCCAACCCTCAGCCTCTGTATCCCTACCCGTCTATCACCTTCCTTCTGACATTTCCTACATCTAACCACTCTTTCTCTTTACCTTCCCCTATATAACCCCATGCCCAATAGTGGCAGTGGAATGCCTTGCTTGGGGTGAAATGATTACAAAAAAAGACAAGAGATAAAGACGGAAAATTTTTCTTGTTTTTTTTTTTTAATGCACTGCATGGCTCTTGTGTTGGAGTAAGCTATATTTTTATAATAAACATAATAAATTACCATATATATATATATATATATATATATATATATATATATATATATATATTGTCATCCGCAGACAGATCTGTTTCGCCGTGTCACAGCTCATCAGTACGGTTAGACTACGATTGCTCTTTTACCCAGGATTGAAACCCGACCCAAATGGCGTCAGTCGGCGATTCTACTTCTGGGCTATGGGCGTTCGGTGGAAGTAGGCAGACTTTTTAGCGCATATCATTATACGTGCCCAATAGCTAGAGTGCTCTAATTCATTTCACTGAATGAGCGATGCGTACATTCCAGAGTAGCTACTGTTTATCAAAGTCTACTATTTTTACAGAGTGTGAAAGCGTGTGAGAGCGTAAATAGATAGATAGATAGAAGTAATGAGATAGATAGATAGATAGATAGATAGATAGATAGATAGATAGATAGATAGAACTAATGAGATAGATAGATAGAACTAATGAGATAGATAGATAGATAGATAGATAGATAGAACCAATGATATAGATAGATAGATAGATAGATAGATAGATAGATAGATAGATAGAACTAATGATAGATAGATAGATAGATAGATAGATAGATAGATAGATAGATAGATAGATAGAACTAATGATATAGATAGATAGATAGATAGATAGATAGATAGATAGATAGATAGATAGATAGATAGATATTTCTACGTGAGCAAAGACTTTTGGTAATATTCGGTATAAAACTTTCTTAAATCGCTTTTTAAGAGGATAAAAGGTAGAAAACGGAGGCGAATATAAAAACAAATAAAAGACAAAACACAAAATCTAAAATGAAAAACGAAAAAGCACTCACAATTTTTTCTTTTTTTTAAATAAAATCGTGTTACTAAATTGAAATCTCATGGATTATTAAATTCTCCACCTCACCAGTCAGCAGAGCAACTCTTCATCTATGCTGTTAACATCCTCAAGGCAATCACCAAACGAATCCAACTCACGGACCACTCAAGCAGCCATTCTTTTGGGTGAGAGTGGAGAGCAAAGGGAACGAAGCCAAACAACATGCTTTTAACATTATGAGTCCACAGCTTCTAGGCTGGTTTTAATGGATGCCGGTCGATAGATTTGCAGCGGCGCCAATCGCGCTTAAACGAACCAGAGCCATCAGTTGGAGAGTCAAACAAATGCTCATTAGAATGAGGAAGTTTCTATTCGTTGTAGTCATAATTGCAGTAATTCTGATTAATCCAATCTCTAATGTCTTGAGATGAATTATTGTTATTATCATTAAGCCATTGTTTAGACTGGTATCTGCATCTTTGTTGTGTTGATATAAACATTCAGCTAACGCATTCTTCAGCGTTTCTTTTGATGAGGTAAAATTTTGAAATTACTACTCATTGTTTGTTTTTTCTTTAGTTCTGTTTTTGTTTTTTGGGGTTTGAGGGAGAAACTTTCTTTTTACTAGAATTCATTTGCATCACTCATCAGCATTATTGTTGAAGTAATCGTTAACATTTTTGTCGAGATTTAAAAAATCTAAACTTTCTTCAGTTTCGGAAACCAATTGATGAAATTTAAATAAGCTGATTTGTTTAGGAAAATACATTGACAAAAACCCTACTTCGTGGTTTTAACTCACCCTAGTAATACTAACTATACTTTGTACCTCTTTATTAGTCTTTACTTGTAAAAACCTGATTTCGATCGGTTAATATATGTCTATTTTAGACAAAGTGACAGATGGAGTTGTGTTTTGTTTATAGAAAAACTAGAAAAAACAAATGGATTTGACAAAGTACTATAAATAGAATTTATAGAAATACTAAGCAACTTCGAATTATTTAGAAAATACATTAGACTTGTTAAGAACCACTACTGTTAGAAAAGCACCTGCATACGGACAGGAAACAATTTTAGCAGATATTAGTCAGATACATGCCATACGTGAGACACACTCGGGCGATCATGTCTCGAAAGAGATACGACTGACTGGGCAGAAGATTTTTCCCGCAGTAGGTTTCCATTACTTTCTGCGGTAGACTAGTTGCCAACCAAGGCTTTAGAACCCAATCTGTCCTGTTATTTGACCTATAGCTGGCCCCATTAAAGAAATCGATTAATACATTTACCAAGGGTATTTGTATCTAAATAAATTCATGAAATTGGCTGGACTTCGAACTTGGTTCTCCGATTTCTCATTGCGAGCCGATATCCACTTCACCACTAAAAAGATAGAAACGGGTGTAAGACAATGATGTGTCTTTTCACCGAATATATTCAGCTTGTACACCGAGACTAGAAGTCATGCCAGGTTTCAGGAGCAGCAGACACAATCTGAAAAATATAAGATACGCAGATAATACAGTGCTGATAGCAGAAACGAATAGGAAACTGCAAGATCTCATACAGAATGTAACTGAAAAAGCGAAAAAAAGAAAAAAGGACTGAAAATAAACTACAAAAAAAAAAAAATAAATAAATAAATGCATGGTCTTCAGTAAAAAGAGAAGCCCAAAAAGCCAACAACAGGTGTGGGATACTAAAATCAAACAGGTACAGAAATTTAAATACATGGGAATTGTTAAAATAAAAGACGGAAAGTGCGACACTGAGATCCAAAGACAAATTGGTATGGCCAAGGATACATTCCAGAAGCTGAATAGAGTATTGAGAGACAGGAAAATTTCGTTAGAAAAAGAAGAGTGTAACTACACTGGTTAACAAATAAGGTTCACGCTTTATAATGATATTTCCATGACTTTATTCCGGAGTTTCGTAACTCCGTGTGAACTGGTAGACCAGTTGTAGGTTTTAAACTCTTGACGGGAGCACAATGTCCGTCATCTGCTGCACATGTTGCTTTTCTCCTTGTTCTTGTCCCTCGCTAATCCCGGGCTAAAAGCCACGTGATGCATTGCGACAATTTAATACAAACAGATGATTTGTTTAACTTGTATAATAGCCAAATCGTAGGGAAGGAGCAGAGACAAAATTTGAATAATAAAAAAAAAAAAAATTTGTTTGTCAGGAAAAGCGGCACCAATCAGCCTCTTGTTGTCATGACAACACATTAGTTCCGTCACTCACGATGACGGCAACTACAAAGAGAATACTGGATTGCTATATGATGGCTGTTTTTCAATATCGCAGTGAATGCTAGACAATCTCGTTAAAGATGAAGGAACAACTTGAAGCAACGGAAATGTGTTACTCGGAAGGATGCTGAAGATATCATGAACCGAATATGGGAACGACGATGAAGTTTTAGAGAGGATGGTAACGAAAAATTTTATGGACATGTAATGAAGAAAGAAGGCTTGGAGAATCTGATACCCACAGGTCAGATAAATGAGAGACAGAGGAAAGCAATGCGTAACATAGTTGATGGACTTGAGCAAGTAGATGGCAGAGTAGAGTTTGGGTGGTGTAACATGAGAAAGCGTGCTAAGAGCCACTAAAAACAGGAAAATGTGGAAGACCATGATCATCTACGTCCTGAATGGACACGGCACAAAGAAGACAAGCGGACAGAGTGTAATAGAAGTCACATAATTTTATTCGCTAGAAATGTTTTGAAACACGTTAACATGTTCTGAAATCCTCACAGTATTTAATATTGTTGAAGTTATCTTTGACATTTTTAGTTAAAATTTACAAACTGTATTCTCCCCACTGTGTTTGTATAGAGTGTTTCATTACAAGGAATCGAAGGTAGCAGTAAATAAAACAGTGCTATTGAAGAAATTTTATTAATTCCATTATTAAAGCATGTTATTTGAGTTAAGGCAATCATGTATAAAAATAATACTGCCCCCAAAATCTGCTGAAGTTGACAAAGCGAACCTCGGTGCCGAGCTTGAGAAGGACCTCCAATCCGTAGTGGACTGGGGTAAGAAGTAGCTCGTAAATTTCAATGCTTCCAAAACGAAGCTGCTATCTATTAACCATCATACATCATCTCATTGACGCATAATTGAAAAAAAATCTCCTTTCAAAAGACAACTATCCAAAAAACTATTCTTAAAAAACGAAGCTGCTATCTATTAACCATCATAGACAATCGCTCCTACCTTCCATTAGCATGGGAACAGGCTAGCCTCCCTGAGAGGAAAACACTACGCCTCCTTGGCTCACACTCTCAGCGGACCTCAAGCGGAAAAACTATATCGAATCCATTGCTAAATCCACTGCTAAGAAGGTCGGTTCTCTGTGCAGAGCAATGAAGTTTTTCCCGTCTAAGTCCATCTTGCACATGTATAAATCTACATGAATTGAATACTGCTGTTACATCTGGTCGGGTGCCCCTGCTATTCACCTCAGGGTTCTTGTGAAAATCCAATGGAGAATCTGTAATGGGATTGATACCGACTTAGAAGCTCGGCTGTAGTCGCTGTCTCACCAGAGTGACGTGTCTTCCCTGTGCCTCTTCTATAAATACTTTCACGGCTTCTGCTCCAATGAACTTAGATCACTGGTGCCTTCTAGGTATGAATTTACACGAGATACTAGATTAGCAACTAGGTCCTACCCTTTTATGGCGAAACCGATGAAATGTAACCGAAATTTTTACTCTAGCAGCCTCTTTTCACGCACTTCCCACTTGTGTAATTCCCTTCCATATACTTGCTTCCCCGACAGCTACAATCTCCAGAAATTTAAATGTAAGGTCAATAGACATCTCATATCTCACTAAGTTTCATTCATTTTCTCATCTACTCCACCACCATCCTCAGTATCCTCATCCGTCTATTACCATCCTCCAGACATTTCCTATAACTAACCCCTCTTTCTCATCACCTCTGCGCAACAGTGGCAGTAGAATGCCTTGCTTTGGGTGAGATGATTACAAAAGATGTCTGCCAAGGCTTCGGTGGCACATCTCTTGTCAACAGTCAAAATTTCTGATGACGTCTCTGCATAGTTGTTCATCGATTTCACCAATATGCCTTATCATCTCATTCTTCAGCTGCTGAATAGTTCTAGGCTTGTCGGCACAGAACTAACATTTGAGATTACCCCAAAGGAAGAAATTTAAAGGCCTAAAGTTGAACGATCGTGGTGGCCAGTTGACATTACTGTTTCGAGATGAGTCGACCTGGGAACTTCTCATTCGATAAAGCCATTGTTGCATTGGCTGAGTGGTAGTTGGCATGTGGCGCCGTTCTGTTGGAACCACAAATCTTCGACATTCATAGCATTCAATTCAGGCCATAAAATGTTGGTTATTATAGCACCGTATCCCTCGCCTGCTACCGTAAGAGAATTCGCGGCATCATTTTCGAAGAAATACGGCCCAATAATTCCTCTAGCAAAAAATGCACAACTTTTGTGGATATAGTGGCTTTTAAAATTATTTGCCTTGGATTTTTATCAGCCCAAAAGCGATAATTCTGCTTATTAACGAATTCATCAAGATGAAAATAGACTTCATCACTAAAGACGATTTTTGCAATCAATCATTATCGGCTTGTCTTTGTTCGTGCACCCAATTGACGAATGTACGGAGCTTCAAATGGTTAGCAATCTTCAGTTCTTATGTCAATTGAAATTTGTAAGCGGGTGAATTTTTGTCAAAAAATAGATGTAACATTGTTGTGGAGTGATTCAGTTCTTGCGGACGATGACAGATAGAGGGGCTCTGGATTCACGGCCACATTCTCCCGCACTACAGCATTATTTTTAGCTGAACCGTGCAAACGAACACGCAATGGCGTTTTCACATCTGCTAGCGACACAGTTTGAATTTACAAACAATTTTCCCAATTGCACTCTAGGCTTGTCGTGTATATTGACCAAAAATCACAAAGTGTCCGGAATTCATTTCTGTTTGAACGTCCATTTTCGAAATAGTTTTTGATTATTTAACACATTCTTCCATTGTTAATCTTTCCATGGCTGAAATTGTCAAAGACTGAAGTTGTTAAATCTGAAAGAAATAGGAAAAAATCATTAGACGCTTAAACTTAATTCACATTTAAACAGGTTTACGTTATTGGAACATCTTTTGCTTTTGCCAGAATTATATATATATATATATATATATATATATATATATATATATATATATGTGTGTGTGTATATATATATATATATATATATATATATGTGTGTGTATATATATATATATATATATATATATGTGTGTGTGTATATATATATATATATATATATATATACATATATATACATATATATATATATATATATATATATATAAATATAAATACATATATATATATATATATAGAGAGAGAGAGAGAGATTTAAAGTAAAGATATGCAAGAGAACATCATTGCATTTTTATTATGTATTTGTTATTTTAATCAGTAATTTATTTTTTAAATAGTGAGAGTAATATGTTTGTTAAATAATAAAACTATTAATTTGTACTGTACTTTGCACCCCCTTACTTGTTTGAACTTCTCGCCAAAAATATGGTTTCGGTCGGTCAATGTATGGCTATTTTAGAGTTTGTGACAGACAGACAGATGAATATACAGTAGCGGCCATAATATAAGGAACGGATCAACAAAGACGTAAATATGTTTACTACTTAAAAAGTAATATATGATTAGCAATTAAATTTTTACCGAATAAAAATTAGGGTGTAATGCATAAATATTATACAAAGTTACAAAAATTTACATAATATTATTTTTTAAATAAAGATTAAATGGCACAAAGGAAATAAGCTACTGGACACAAGTTAAGGAACGACGTTAATAATTTGCATAAAATGTTAATTTACATTGTTAAAAACTCGATGGAGCTTTTCAAGAAAAAGTAAAAGTTCATTTATCATGAGGACTTTATTTTTAAGCAATATGGCGAATTCTACACGCAAAACGTTCTCTTTTGAAGAAAAAACTCATTATCGCTATCTATCAAGAAAAAAATCAATCTCAGAAATTTCTGAAAGGTGTTTCGAAGGGGTGTCAAACATACTGACGGACAGTCAGAATTTGCTGTTTATATATTGAGATAGATATATACCTATATTTATTATAATAATCATATATTCGTATTATGGTTTTTAATTTTGATACATACGCTTATTGTTTTGAACTTCTATTTAAAATAATTTAGTTAATGAGCTTTATTTTTTTCCCCGTGAGACCTATGTTTCGTTCACAGTCACCATGTGGGGCAGCACATCATATGAAAACCACTGATTTAGATTTATTCAACCAGGAAGAATGTCGGGCCGAGGACAGAGCTTTGGGGACCCTAGCATGTGTGCAGTAGTATGTGGAGTCATGCCCATTCAAGACGACGTTGATTATGTGGTCAGATAGGAAGGATTAAACCAAATTTTAAACGGTTCACAAATAAGAACATTAATTAAAGACTATAATTTCCTTTATCTCATGAATAAACGCAAAAAAAATGTCTGCTTCTTATTTTTGGACTTGATAGAAAACTTTTTAGGCAATTATAGACAAGATAAATACGAATAAATAATAAAATAATTTGTAAGAGATTACAAAGTGTTAGGTTGGAATATGAGCGTCAAATGCAATTTTTTAATAGCCTTTTCAATCGATTTCTTAGTAATTTATGTGAAATTAGTGGTATAAAAAAGAAGAAATTCAACTAAGATATCAAAATTATAGAGGAACGGTACCAAGATCGCTGGGATTCCCACATGATGTTAGATTACTGCTTGTATTTCAAAAGAGACATATCATTTTAGTCGTGGGGAGATAGTTAATGTTTATTTAATTTGGCCTTGTGTCATACTTAACCAAACTCCCTACAGCTTACGGATTATTCAGGATTATCATACAGAATTATCATAATGTTTCTGTGTTGTTAGAAAGTGTACATTTGTGGAAGAATAAAATATACATTTTACATTTAAAATTTTTTTACACAATCTAGTCCAAGTGAACTACAAGAGTGACTAGCAAAGAACTTATGTTAGTAACAAAAATAAATAGAAAAATAAGAGACAAAAAAACAAAACAGAAAAATATAACCATTCAAGCAAACTTACCATGTGCAGAGAAACAAACTGAAAAAGTTAAGAAAATTTTGCAAGACATGCTACAATTTAACCTGTTTTTTTTTTTTCGTTTTGATATATATGGTTTGAGGTTCTATTTGTTGTTAGCGATACCTTCCTATGAAAGAATTTTGAGTAATTAGTCTTTGAACACCGGCCATTTTCTCCCCACCTCTTTCTTCTTCCTCAACCTGAAATCATTATTTTTAATTTGTAAAATCTGGAAAATCATACAAGGGGTGTTGACAAGAATAAGGACCTCATAGTGCCAAACTGGGTTGAAGCTCGTATTCAGCGAGCCCAAATTATCTAGAATCAAGCGTCAGAAATAATTCAATTAACTGCCCGTTCTGCAATCATTATTTTTAGAATTAAAATTATATAGAACCAAAGTTTTTGAAGTTTTTTCAGGTTAAACTTACATGAACATGATATACTCAGTTTATAACTACATCTTTGGATATAGTTATTTCGTGAGTCCAGTGATGTCTTCCTTTTTGTTTTAAATAAAAATAATAGGTTGTTTTGAAAATAAGATTTGATTTTAACATAAATATTTTGATATCTTAGATATTTAATAATTTACAAATTTGCAGCATTCAAACGGCGAGACCTTGTTGCAAGTATAGCTGAACAAATATTTTCATGCAGTCTATGCACTAAAAAGAACTGCTCATCGGTACAATTGCCATGAGAATATTTGCAAGAAAGTTCACAGGGAAGCCACTTGGTGACGGTAAGAAAGTAACTGAAGACGACATGGCAGATCAGAACCGACGTAGTTACAATCTATAGAAATAATATTATATCTGAAAGTAAATATATTTATCTATCATATTGTTGCCTATATTAAGGTTTTTAATGAAGATAATGTTTGATTTCAGAATCAACATTCATTCTTGGATTTAATTTGAATGTTATTCAATACATATTATTTCAATTAAAAACATTCCAACCGCAAATAACTTATAACTTTCAAAATACATTTATTTATTTTCTTCTAAAATGTTTGATCGATTCTTGTATATTTTATTTGTAAACAATTTAAACGGAAATATATTTCCAGTATTTACATTATTCAGACTATTGTCCGCATTTTTGTTGCCATTTGTACGACATATTCGGTAAAGTATTCGAGGCTATAATCAATGCTGAAATAGTTCATCATCTCACCGCCCACAGACTGTTCTCCGACAGGCACTATGGATTCCGCTTTGACAGGTCCACGGCCGACCTGCTAACAACCGTAACGGAGTACATGCTACAGGCCCTTGATGAGTCTGACGAGGCTCGCGCGGTTGCTCTGGACATCTCCAAGGCTTTCGACAGGGTTTGGCACTCTGGCCTCCTATGCAAACTACGCGGTTATGGTATTACCGGTCGCCTGCTTGACCTAATGCAATCTTACTTAAATAACCGCAAAATGAAGGTCGTTCTGAATGGGCGTGCCTCTTCGTCCTACAGCACCAATGCTGGTGTCCCACAGGGCTCTATCCTGGGCCCGACGCTCTTCCTTATTTTCATCAACGACCTCCCAGATGAGATCAAGTCCCAAGTAGGCATCTACGCAGATGACACTACAATATACTCCCGCTCCAGTAAGAAACCTGTCGTGGCGGACAGACATAATCTCGCTGCTGATCTTGAACGGGATCTACACTCTGTGGTGAACTGCGGCAAGAAGTGGCTTGTCAACTTCAATTCATCTAAGACCAAGCTGTTGTCTGTCAACAATTACAGGCAACCTCTTCTGCCTCCCATAAGCATGGACCAAGTGATTCTCCCTGAGAGTAATACACTACGCCTCCTCGGACTTACCCTGTCCTCAGACCTCAAATGGAACCACTATATTGAATCCATAGCAAAATCTACTGCTAAGAAGGTTGGGTCACTATGTCGATCCAGGATGTTTTTTCCACCTGAATCCATCCTGCATATATACAAGTCAACCATCCGCCCATGCATGGAGTAGTACTGCCATTTATGGTCAGGTGCCCCTGCCGTTCTCCTCAGTGTTCTTTACAAGCTCCAAAGGAGAGTCTGTAATGTAATAGGTACTGATCTGGCGACTCGACTGCAGCCACTTCCCCATCGTCGAAATGTGGCCTCCCTTTGTCTCTTTATAAATACTTTCATGGCTTCTGCTCGGACGAGCTTAAGTCACTGATGCCTCCTCAACAGGTGTTTACTCGTGCAACCAGACTGGCAACTGGGTCCCACCCATTCACAGTCAGGTTAGCCAAACTCAGACGACAATTCTACTCCTGCAGCTTCCTCTCTCGCACTTCCCGCCTGTGAAACTCACTCCCGTATACTTGCTTTCCTGACGGATACAACCTCCAGAAATTTAAATGCAAAGTCAATACTCATCTACTAACCACTGGCCTCTAGCTCTCTCCCCTCCCCTGTATAACCTTCCCTTTCTCTCCACCTATGTATCTGTCATCGCACCTGCTTTCTCAGCTTTCTGTTGTTCCTTTCTAACTAGTTTGTACTACTCACTCTTTTCTAATTAATCTTTTTACATTTATGTAACCTCCTGCACATCAGTGGCTTTTCCGCCTTGCTCGGGGTGAAATGATTAAAAAAAAAATTTCCACAGTTGTACGCTCCTGCCTTCTTCAGGTGCTAGGAATTTCGAACCGAACCCTTTATTACAATCACTGGAGTATATCATCTTCATCCCTTGCGTAGTAGTGCCTCCTTTAAAAGTCATGAGTTATCTCCCTCTAACCCTGTAAGTTACTTGTTCACTACTGCTGTAGCCCTATGGTATTGAACTCACAACCCTTTGGGTCCTTAAGGATACATGGCGCAGCGGATATAGACGTTGGTTAGTTCCTATGACTTTTTTATTGTACGGGAAAGGTCATCAGACCAATAGAATCAAGCCCCAATCAGCATTCCAGTATACTATCCCTTTGTTTATTACTTTTTAATATTTAAGCATGTGTGTTGTAAACAAATCTCTGAAGAAGCTTAATAAACTAAAACATTTTACCTCAAAGATGCTTTTCTTACTTGTTCTTTACTTATTCTGTCATTCGTTCCTGAATTAAAGAGTTTAAATATGTCAAACTAGGAACGCTGAACATCTATACATTTCTGCTATCGAGATACAATGTGATGTAAACCTTTATAGCACTATAATAATGTGAGGGCGAAGAAATCTTTGAATACAATATTCTTTGCAAGAAAATGTTTTTAGATTTAAAACTTTTGCAACAATACCCCAAAAATTGATACCTCAAAAATTGATACCTGAAAAATTGATACTCAATTGATATCAAACATAGTTGGTCGACATGGCAAAGTCCCATAATAGTCTAACATTCGTTCTTGGTCTGAATATTACTACCACATATGGTCTGGTGCTCTTGCTATATATTTAGAGATTCTTGATAAAATCAAAAGACAAATCTGAAATGTTATCGGTTCTAACCTGGCAACTCGTCTTCAGTCTCTTTCCCGCCACCGTAAACTATCTTCTCTATGTGCTTTACCTAAATTCCTTCATAGTAAATGTTTGGATGGTAGGAAGACTTTAATAAATTAAGCATAATACTAGAGTTTACAATTAACATGTCTTGATTTGACCGTATGTTTTATGCTAACAGTTTCCTCTATCGTATTTCCCACCTGTGGAACTCTCTTTCGGCTTCTTGCTACGCAGTAAATCGTTATCGTCTGTCATTTTGATTCTTGTTCTCTCCTTAACCCGAGAACACTAACCATGGGTATAAAGTCAGTCAGTTAAGTGCCATACGTGATACACGCTTGGGCGATCATGTCTCGAAAGAGACATGACTGACTGGGCAGAAGATTATCCCGCAGTAGGTTGCCATAGCTTTCTGTGGTAGACTGGTTGCCGACCAAGGCTACAGAATCCAATCTGTCCTGTTATTTAACCCATGACTGGAAGGAATAGACGGACTAATACCTTTCCCAAGGGTATTTGCGCGTAAGTGAATGCTATGAATGCAGCTGGAATTCGAACTCGGCTCCCCGATTTCTCGTTCCGAGCCGATATCCAATGCACCACAAGGTACATCCAGTACAACGTACATCCTGGGTATAAAGTACCCAGCTCAGGTAACGCCATATTAATTATAATTTTATTAAATCTTCAGTACCTCATTTTCTTACCTAAATAATATGTTTTTCAGTTCCTATTAATGTTAACTCAAAGTACAAATTTGAAGTGCCTGCGTGTAAATTCTTTCACATAAAGGTTTATATTTAATATTTTTTTGATATTTTCAAAATCTGGTATGATAATCCCATGATTAATAGTGGTGTAACTTTAATTGATGGTTAGTGTTCCAGGGTTAATATCATATTGTTCTCATATTTTCTAACACTCAGCTATTCCGTGTTTCTTAGGGGCTTTATTGTAGTGCTTCATGTGAAATGATTGTAAATATGTTTGCTAATATATTGCGTTAATATTTACACAAAACAAATTACTCAGATTAAAGTGTCATTTTGATCATTTCACTTCACATCATCAGTGTGCAGTGGGTTACAGTGAAATAAAAGACTGAGCACAGAACGGATAAAAGATTAACGGGATTCAAGATGATAAAAATGGCAATTGATGTTGCATTTAAATTTATGGAGAGTGTAGCTATCAGGAGAGCAATAAAACGGAAACACGAGAAAAGAAACTATTATAGTAAAAATGGCGGTTATATTTAAGTATTTCAACAGTAAAAAGGTGGAACGTAGATGTCAATCCTGTGGTCTGTTCACCCGGGAATAAAGTCTCGTTAGAGTAGTTGCAATTAAAATGTTTGTAGAAAAGTCATAGGGAAACCACATCTCGTATGCGCACGTGCATTGAACATTGCTGCCAAATCTGGCCGGGTGCTCCTGCTATTCACTTAGGTGTCCTTGACCAAATCCAACGTAGAATCTGTAATGTGATCGATCCCAACTTGGTAGCTATGATACAGTCGCCTTCACACCTACGCAGTGTGGCTTCCCTGTGTCTCTTCTACAAATAGTTTCACGATGAACTTAGCTCACTGGTACCCACTATATTTCTTCGAGCAACAAGATTAACAACTAGGACCCACCCTTTTACTGTGAAACTGATAAATTTTAAACCCAAATTCTATTCCCTCAGTATCTTTTCTCGCACTTCCCGCTTGTGGAATTCCCTTCCGCTTACTTGCTTTCCCGACAGCAATAATCTTGAAGAATTCAAACGTAAAGTCAATAGTCATCTCCTGTCTCACCAAATTACAATCTCTCTCATACTTTTTTCTCTGTCCACTCCACTCTCATCAATATTCTCTTCTTTCTAATACCCTCTTCCTGACCCCCCCCTGTAACTTGTCACTCTTTCTCATAACATTCCTCCTATGTAACCCCATTCACAACAGTGGCAGTAAAATGCCTTGCTTGGGGCCACACGATTATAAAAAAAAACGTTTTTTATTCAATGGCCAGCATAGCAATGACTAGTTGGGAGCTCTGTCGATATCATAGTTATTAACAACTGTGATAAAAATGAACTGAAACAGAAAATAAGAACTAAAAAGTACTAAAACAATTTGACTTCAGCAAAACGTTTCAAGAACAGAAATGATGATTAACTATGATGATTACTATGTCATCAAATTCATTTACATTAAAATTTCCTGGAGTTTTAGCTGAATCCATTGCATTCACTTACGCACAAATACCCTTGGGAAAGGTATTAATCCGTCTCTTCCTTCCAGTTATGGGTTAAATAGCAGGACAGATTGGGTTCTATAGCCTTGGTCGGCAACCAGTCTACCGCAGAAAGCAATGGCAACCTACTGCGGGATAATCTTCTGCCCAGTCAGTCATGTCTCTTTCGAGACATGATCGCCCAAGCGTGTATCACGTACGGCACTTAACTGATCTTTGGACTGAATTAACCCTGCTATGTCACCAAATTCATTTAAGCTGCAATTTGTAAATCAGACTCAGTGATGTATGCGAATACAGGGAAAACGATTTCATGCTTTCTGAAAATGTGTACTTGTCTTATTTTTAATTGTCTATTATATAATCAAAAAATGATATTCTTCATCTTTTCTTTATCTGCACTTAACGCATTGGTGCCCAAATTTATTTCCTTGAATTTCTTTACCAAAAGTCATTAATTTGTAAAAAATTATTTAATACTACACATATAAAAAAAGTAATTGCATTATTCTAACAAAAAAAAAAAAATTTTTAGTTTAGTCCTTATTTTAGGACCAAACTTATAGAGCATGGTATATTTGAGCAAAATTACTTTCATACATTTTCTTGGAGAGTTAGTGCATTTATATATACTATATACAAATATGGTTTGGATATAAATAATAGTAACCAAAACAGTTGTTGCTTGAATGATAGATGAAACTGAGTGTATCCTCCTCCTCTTCAAGATTTTCACTCTATACTGAAAACTGAGACATCAGTGTTGCCAATATACATCAGACACTAGGTAATATATTTGTAAGACACTGCATTCTTTATGACTAACCAAAGATATGCCTGAAAACTGCAGGAATTGCTGAAATATGGTAAATTATCCTTCTGGTCCTAAAAAAAGGATCATGGGCACTAATGGGTTAATGTAGATCGTAGCATGAGATCCTTGTTGGGACCGCTTGTATTTATTTTGTTTCTGTTTGTAGGGACATTTTTAAGCATGGGCAGTCAGACCGGAACTCCCACCAATCGCGATGAAACTCATTCCAGATCTCAAGTATAATTCGTACATATAAGGCAATCCGGCGATTAATGATGCCGAAAAAAAAGGGGTCGGTTCTCTGTACCGCAATCCTTTACATTTACAAAGCCGGTTCTGACCGAAAATGAAGTACTACACTAATACAGGGTGATCCCAAAAAACGGGAAATTTTTAAGTGTGTATTGCCAGACATGAGCAAGTGGCAGCACTGCGAAACAGTTACCTCACGAAGTAAACACTCTGCCATTTCAGTAACCATGGACCAAGATGAATTTCTAAGCAAGTTATGGATGTCTGATGAGGTCTATTTTCATCTCATAGTTTGCGTGAATAAGCAGAACTACCGTTATTGGGCAGACACAAATCCTAATGAAGTTCATGAGCGTCTTTTACACGCTAGTAAGGTGACAGTATGATGTGCTGTTTCATAACATGGGATCATCGGACCTTATTTTTTTTTAAATGAGCAGGAAATTTCAACCACTGTCACTGCGAATCGTTACGTAGAGAAAACTGAATTGAACAATTTTTCACACGTTCAAGAAACCTGGTTTCAACAGGATGGAGCGACATCACACACTGCACGGCAATCATTGAAGACTGTGCGAGAATTTTTTGGTAACAGTGAAATCTCAAGTTTTGATAATGTTCCATGGCCCCCTAGATCGCCAGATTTGTCCGTTAGTGATTTTTCTCTTGTGGGGCTATCTCAAGAGTAAAGTGTACACGACTCGACCAAGAACACTAGATGAGTTAAAACAGAGAATTCAGGATGAAATTCACAGCATCCCAGCTGAGATATTGCAGCAGTCAATGAGGAATTTAAACAGCAGATTTCAAGAATGCATTTGTACAGGAGGACGCCATCTACAGGAAGTAATTTTTAAAAAATGAAAATTCCATCATTGTTTCTTAAATACCATGATTCAAGGTTACACTTACTTCGAATAAAATATTTATTCCATCACTTTTGGTTTAATTGGATTGTTAAAAGGTTCCTGGTTTTTGGGACACCCTATATATATATATATATTTTTTTTTTTTATAAGCGTTTCACCCCGAGCAAGGCATGTCACTGCCACTACTGCGCAGGGGGCTACATAGAGTGGAGAAAGGATGATTAAATATAGGAAATGTCAGAGGGTGGGTGATAGGCGAGTAAGGATACCGAGAATGTATGCGCATCTCTATCAATAACTCAATCATAATTTTAATATGTATTATTAGACTTATTAAATTTGGTATAAAAATAAAACACTGTATTAAGTTAACCAGAAAATCACTATTTATTTCGGTAACAAGGTAATAAAATCCTCAGCAATGCTTATAATAGAACCAATGAAAAATAAGTCTTTGAAGCATTTACTTCCCAATAAATCGACCCTTACACTATGTACATTAGTCAGACTATTATCCTCATCTTTGTTGTCATTTGTACGACGTTTCGGTCGTTGTACGCTCCGGCCTTCTTCAGGTGCTAGAAATTTCGAACCGAACCATTTACTACAATCACTGGGGTATATCATTCTCATTCCTTGTGAAAACCCTCTTTAGTCGTCATGAGCTAGCTCCCTCTAACCCGACTCTAAGTTACTTGTTACCTTATGTACACATGGCCCAGAGAATATAGATGTTAGTTAGTTTCAGTGACTTCACCCAAAGTGTTGTGAGTTAAATCCCAGGCTAAAACAGTGTTGAACAAGTAACTTAGATAACTCGTGACTACCAAAGAGGCTTCCCATAAGAAATGAAAATGATATACCCCAGCGATCGTAATAAATTATTCGGTTTGAAATTCTTAGCATCTGAAGAAGGCTGGAGCGTACAATGGCCGAAACATCGTATAAATGGCAACAAAGGTGTGGACAATAGCCCAAATAATGTAGATCGTGGAGGTACTACCTCATCTCAGAAAGAAAGATAAATACATTGACCCTTCTTCTCAGTAACAGCCAAAAATTGATTTTGTTGATTTCATTTCAAGGTTCAATTTCCGATGTAGTTGCTTTCCAATCAACTTTGATCTATAAAAATGTAACTATAATGTCTTCTGTCTTCTTAAACCTGTTCGTTTATTGTCTTTTATAATTATTAGTGCTTTTACCTTCTAATATTCTTTCAAAGAAGTGTGTAGTAGTATATTGGATACTGGATCGGAATGGGAAATTAAAGAGTCTAGTTCGAATTCCAGTTGAATTCATATAATTCTTTTAGAAAAGGCTATAATTACATCTATTCTCCCTCCAGCTATAAGTTGAATAGCAGGAAAGATTGGGTTTTATAGCCTTGGCTGGAAACCAGTCTATCACAAAATGAAATGGAAACCTATTGCGTGAAAAATCTTTTTTGCCTTGTCAGTCATGACTCGAAAGATACATGATCGCCCAAGTATGTATCACTTATGGTAATTAACTGACTGATATTCTCCCATACTCAGTAACACTTTGCCTTTAAGGAAAGACGGCTTGGAGAATTTGACACTCGCAGATTATATTGAAGGCAAGAGGAAAGTTGCCAGCAACTTACCGGACAAGTATTTGTAAATGGGTGGTACACAGACCAGGAGGGATAGTGAAAAGATAAACCTTATCAAGCGGTACATAGTTATGTTATGCTACCCTTCTACGATAAATGGACTCTTCCTTTTGATATACATAAATTACCTGCATGATTTCAAGAAAGCAGTTAACGAGTAGTTGAGCAGTCGTCACCAGACGGCTCTATGACACTGTCAGCACTCTGCCTTCGGGTGGAGGGCGCTCTCTGCTTCCGAGCGGAGAGCAGTAGACCAGTCGTGGTTCCGCAGAAGGGTAGAAGCACGACTGGGGATTATTAGGCAGACATTTTTTGGCCGGGCCATATAGCCCGGAAAGCCCAGTTATAAACTGACCATGTGTCATATGTTGCTCTTTCTGGGAGGGACAGCTAAATAATGCAGTTAACGAGTAGTTGACTGCCTTGCGCACTATCAAATTCTCTGGCTTCCGTCATAGAGTATTTACCTAGTCGAGACTCCGCCGAAGGGTAGAGTATCGGCTGGGAAACGTTAGACAGCCTGGCTATATAAGTAGGATCTGAAGAACCTAATACTCAAAAGTCTGATAAATGAAAGGCGAGACAGGGGAAAGCAGCGTGAGACGTTCTTGTTAGGTCTAAGCAAATGGCTGGCGGTAAGGGGCTTAGACATACCAAGAGAAAAATATTGAGAGCGACAAGAGATATAGCCAAGTGGATGTCCATGATCACCTATATCTTGAAAGGATACGACACATGAAGCAGAGGAAGGATAACTTGGTAGTTAATATACTTTATAATCTTTTCAAATGGATAAGATTAATTAATGTTGATATCCTGACGAACAATCCTTTCCGAGCCGAGAAAATTGCTGCCACGCACTTTTTTAACACACATCAAGCGTTAACAAAATCAGGCTTTGTAAATAAGTTTGACGGAGAGAGAAATGTCAAATAAATCAATGTCAGTGGTGCGAAAGAAACACCAGATGACCTTCAATATTTTCGCCTACTAGTTTCCTAAGTCTGTTGCGTTTATTACTCATTGCGGTTTGTTTTCTCTGCCAAGAAGTCTTCAGTTCTTTCTTTTGGTATTCATGCCAATTTTCATCTAACTGTGCCGATAGCTATTTTTTCCTGAGTACATGTTCACCTTTGCATACGGCCTACACTGCAACCCGCGTTATTAAAAGTAATTTCTGTAACGCATATGATAGCCAATTGATTACCTTCTAACAAAAGAACTCCTAAAACTCTATTAAACTTACTCGCTGACTGATTCTTAGATCAGGTCAGTCAGTTTAGGTGCCATACGTGATACACGCTTGGGCGATCATGTCTCGAAAGAGACATGACTGACTTGGCAGAAGATTATCCCGCAGTAGGTTGCCATTGCTTTCTGCGGTAGACTGGTTGCCGACCAAGGCTATAGAACCCAATCTGTCCTGTTATTTAACCCATAACTGGAAAGGAAGAGACGGATTAATACCTTTCCCAAGGGTATTTGCGCGTAAGTGAATACAATGGACTTCAGCTGGAATTCGAACTCGGCTCCCCGGTTTCTCGTTCCGAGCCGATATCCACTGTACCACAACGCACATCCTGTACCACAACGCACATGATGACTGAACTAATTCCTAATAGATCTAACAAAATATCTTAACGATCACTTAATGTCAGTGTGAACATCTCACCATATTATAGCGATTTACGAAGCATAGTTCAGATGTGACTCAAACTCGGAAACATATTAGACCCCAGTAGTTAAAGAAAAAAATTCTAAATTCTCTTAAATATGAAGTTGCCCAGCTAAGTAAAAGACGTTTCTACAACGTTTCAATCCTTACAATGTTTCTTCTCCCTGTAAGGACGTATGCTATCATCATCTCCAAAACTCCCTGTCCTTTTTAGTCCTTAATAATTTTTATCTTTTTGCTATGCAACTCCAGCAGCCTCTTCGCTCGCACTTCCTGCCTTCCATATACTAGCTTTCCTGACGGCTACAACCTCCAGGAATTTAAATGCAATGTCAATTCCTATCTCTTATACACTTGACTCCAGTTCTTTCTACATCACCCCGTGTATCTTGGTCTTTTCTTTTCTCTCTATCTTTGCAACTGTCTTCACTCCTGTGTTCCCATCCTTCTCTTTCCTTTTCTTTGACACCCACTGTTCCTCTTTTTCTTCATGCTGCTCCTGCCTAAACTTTTACTCTCTTATATAGTCCTCTGCGCTTCAGTGGCGGTACTGCCTTGCTTGTGTTGAAGCGATTAAAAAATCCCTCCGAAGCTTTGTCCTGTCACCCATTTACAAATGCTCGTTGATGGCTATTTTCCTTTTGCCTACAATTGGATAGAACTCACTAAGCAATGTTAATTGGTCAAACTGGTTAACATTTACACAACGTCGAGGAACTTTTAACACAATATAAGGGCATTCAATTAATTTTTCATGCCCATGTTATGCTTTGTGATGGCCGCATATTTTGTGAAACAAGTAGTGTTCGGTTATTTTTTGTAAGTTTGCATTCCAGCCCAGTTGTCTAACTTGAGGGGATCTTGGACATTGTACAGGATTAACATTACTGTAAAAATAATCAAGTTGTTTACAGGAAAGCAACATATCATGAATCTATGAAAACAAAAACATTAGTTTTGGGTTAGAAGCTGTCTGCGTGGAACTCGCTAATTAACAAAAGAACAAGAGAGGATTAGAGGTAGTTGACCACTGTGAACACTGTATGGCGGGTTCTAGTAGCGAATGTTTGAGCTGTTGTAACTCTTTCAAACAACTTGATAATCATTCCACCTTTTAGTGATCAGAGTGATGCTTGTCAAATTGGCCTTGTGCCAAACACAACCGAAGTCCCCACAATTTAAATATAAGTAGGTTGAAGGTTAGGATGTTGAAATGTGGAAGGATAAAATAATTCGTTTTTACATTAAAGTAAAATTTTTATTAGAATAAGAAAATTGTAAGAGGAAAATAAAATGTTCATAGAGAAAATGCATGTAGTTAATTGTTCAAAGAAAAAAGTAAGCATTTGAAATGTTCCACAGAAATTCAGAGTTCATAGTTAATAATAGCAGAATGCGTGTATGTATGAAGATTAAAAAGGTTGCTAATAAAAGTCTTTTTTTTTCCTTTTTATGGCTGGGGAAAAAGGGAAAAGGAAAGTCAGACAATAAAGAAGATTTTACGTATCGAAGGCAGTTGAAATATCTTGTTGTTTTCTTTGACAGTGTGTGGGTGAAGACGAAGAAAGAAAAATTGGAAGAAGAGGTAGAATGAATTTGTGACGTGCCCTTACGTGCGACGATGTTCTTCAGTTTCGCTCCCAGGTCGAACTGGTTTGAACGGGTCAAGAGACGTGGTTTAAGTAGTGGAATTTATCAGGTGATTGCATCGAAACCACACCCCCGCTTTCTAGGTGTTAAAGAGAAAAAACCCAGGGCCATATCAATTTGCTATTTCCTATTCAATCAGAATGAAGAATCTTACTTTTCACACTGACTTGTGGAATTTTTCTTGGTCTGGGTTTTTCCAAAATGTTTTTAGTCATTTTGACCCAATTTTGCGGGTGTGCAATTTTAATCTTTGCGTTTAAGATGTTAGATATATTGGATTTGTATTCTATAACCTCAAGCAAGGCAGGACCGCCACTGGTGCGCAGAGGGTTACAGTGAGAGAATAAAACAGGGTACAGTTTATGACTAAGATAGGATAAAAGATGGATGAGATTTAGGGTCGTAGATGAAATTTAGGGTGGTGGAATGGATTTAGGAAGGTGGATAGGATTTAGGGTCGTGGGCGGGATTTAGGGTGGTGGATGGGATGTAGGAAGGTGAATGAGGGTTAGGGTGGTGGATAGGATTTAGGGTGGTGGATTGGATTTAGAAAAGTGGAAGAGATTTAGGTCATGAATGGGATTTAATTTGGTTGATGTGATTGGTGAATGATTGTGCAGAACCATCTACACTTTTCGAAAAGTTTTATACAATAAGTCGGTGCATATAAATGCCAGATGTAATATTTTTCAATGTCGAAACAAAATGTACAGTTTTGTAGTAGTTATTTCCATGCTGTAATATAAAAGTTGAATATATATATATATATATATATATATATATATATATATATATATATATATATATATATTGTAATGGTTGTTACAAATGTTTATAAAAGCATCGGATCACTACACAAAAATGTTCGCATTTCGAAGCTATATATATATATATAGTGTAAGAATGTTATGGAACAAGTTTAGCAGTGTTATGTAAAAAATAATATAAGTGTTTATTTTATAACGATTTATACTTAAATTTTATTTATCATCTATTTTTGTTTAGGTTTATGCGTGTAAATATGTAGTTTATATAATTATTTCGTTTGTTTATATTTGCATAATTTATGTTAGTTTTATTTTATTTATATGTCTAATTTAATTAGCGCTCAGTTAACAAAGTACATATTTGTCTATTTCATAATTTACCTATTTTTATTTTAATGTTACGTAAGGCTGCTCTTTTTATAAATTCTCATTATTTTGAGCGGAAATATTATTTTCTTTGTGGTTCCATATGTATTTTGATAGGGTTGTATTTCTCTGTAATTATCTTATTTGAAAATACATTTTGGGGCTGTTATATTTTTCTTTATTTTTGCTGTTGCTCCTAAGTATTTTTTCGTCTGTGTTAATATTATTTGTTACAATAACATGTATATTATGCCATTGGTTAAACATGTGGTCAATTGATTTTGTTTCATCACTTACATTTATTGTTGTTATTTTTCTGAATATTTTTATCTCGTAGCTTCGTTATTAATTTCTAAAGGTTACTCATGTATCTGTAACGGGTTTGATTGTATTTTTGTTTGTAATTTGGTATTTTTAGGAGTATGCTTTTTAATTATTTTGAAAAATATTTTCCCTATTTGTGTTTTTGTAGTGTTTTTGGCGATATGTAGCTGTAACGGGTTTGGTTGTATTTTTGTTGGTAATTTGGTATTTTTAGGGAAGTTCTTTTTAATTATTTCAAAAATATTTTCCATATTTTTGTTTTTATAGTGTTTTTGGAGGTATGTAGCTGTAACGAGTTTGATTGTATTTTTGTTGGTAATTTGGTATTTTTAGGGAAGTTCTTTTTAATTATTTCAAAAATATTTTCCATATTTTTGTTTTTATCGTGTTTTTAGAGGTATGTAGCTGTAACGAGTTTGATTGTATTTTTGTTGGTAATTTGGTATTTTTAGGGAAGTTCTTTTTAATTATTTCAAAAAATATTTTCCATATTTTTGTTTTTATAGTGTTTTTGGAGGTATGTAGCTGTAACGAGTTTGATTATATTTTTGTTGGTAATTTGGTATTTTTAGGGAAGTTCTTTTTAATTATTTCAAAAATATTTTCCATATTTTTGTTTTTATAGTGTTTTTGGAGGTATGTAGCTGTAACGAGTTTGATTATATTTTTGTTGGTAATTTGGTATTTTTAGGGAAGTTCTTTTTAATTATTTCAAAAATATTTTCCATATTTTTGTTTTTATAGTGTTTTTGGAGGTATGTAGCTGTAACGAGTTTGATTATATTTTTGTTGGTAATTTGGTATTTTTAGGGAAGTTCTTTTTAATTATTTCAAAAATATTTTCCATATTTTTGTTTTTATAGTGTTTTTGGAGGTATGTAGCTGTAACGAGTTTGATTGTATTTTTGTTGGTAATTTGGTATTTTTAGGGAAGTTCTTTTTAATTATTTCAAAAAATATTTTCCATATTTTTGTTTTTATAGTGTTTTTGGGGGTATGTAGCTGTAACGAGTTTGATTATATTTTTGTTGGTAATTTGGTATTTTTAGGGAAGTTCTTTTTAATTATTTTGAAAAATATTTTCCATATTTTTGTTTTTATAGTGTTTTTGGAGGTATGTAGCTGTAACGAGTTTGATTATATTTTTGTTGGTAATTTGGTATTTTTAGGGAAGTTCTTTTTAATTATTTCAAAAATATTTTCCATATTTTTGTTTTTATAGTGTTTTTGGAGGTATGTAGCTGTAACGAGTTTGATTATATTTTTGTTGGTAATTTGGTATTTTTAGGGAAGTTCTTTTTAATTATTTCAAAAATATTTTCCATATTTTTGTTTTTATAGTGTTTTTGGAGGTATGTAGCTGTAACGAGTTTGATTGTATTTTTGTTGGTAATTTGGTATTTTTAGGGAAGTTCTTTTTAATTATTTCAAAAAATATTTTCCATATTTTTGTTTTTATAGTGTTTTTGGTAGGGGGAGTGAAACTAATTATATTTCTTTTTCTGTTGTTTTTGTTTAACTAGTTTTCGTCTTTATACCTCAGTTTCTATGAATACCTGATCTTTCTTAATGCTGTTTCATATGATTTTCTTTTGATTTTTTTTGGGGAATGTTTTTAGGCTACTAGAATTTTTGGAGAATATTTTATTTATAGATATTTATTAACATAGATATGGTTTTTGCTTGAATACGTTAGGAAGTGTTTGGAATTTTTGTTAATGCATATCTGGTTGTTGTTTGTTGTTCTGTATTTAGGCTAAATGTTCTGTATAGGAAATTTACTATTTTTGATTGGATTATGTATCTTTTGCAAATCCTAGGCTTTTGAATGTTTTAGCTATGTGTTTTCTCATTTTTTCTGTGGTTATGCTGTTGCAGTTTCTTATAAGTAATAGACTGTCGTTCCTGTATAAAGCTATGTCTATTTTTAATGTTGTTTGTTATTTAATTGATACTCTATATACCTATGAGTTCGCATAATCAGCGCCATCATAGGTACCCATTGTTGCAACAAAATTAATTTTTTTATTATCGTTATCGCTATTATTATTATTATTATTATTATTATTATTATTTCATTTTCATCATAATTCGATTTCTACTATGGTCACACTATGTACTAAATCTGGGGAAACACTTAAGGAATGTCGTGTTGTGCTGTTATCACTACATTTATGGTTTTTTTTCTATCTACTATAATATCCTAGCATTACATAGACAAATTGTGGATTGTGCTTATATAACTGGGGGATAAATTAACTGTTTGAATAAAATAGTTAAAAGTATAACAAAACAACGTTATATTTCGAAACACTTTTATTAGAACTTTGAAATTTAAAATGAATAATATTATCGGCAAATGTTAACAATATTTGAAAGAGAAAAAGAAAAAGCGGTGATAGTGAACCAATCGTCAAAGATATACAAAAAATATCTTATCATATTTTTTGTATATCTCTTAGGCTTGGGTTTTTAGGGATTTTTCAATGTTTTTATCATTCCAAGTGCACCTACTATCACTGGTACGACTCTTGTTTTCAATTTTCACATTTTTTCTTTTTCAATTTCCAGATTTCTATATTTCGATAGTTTCTCAAATTCCTTGTTTACAACCCGCTGGACAAACCATATCATTTAGTAGGCAAGTTTTTTTTGTTTTTTGTTTTTGACAAAACTTTCCCGTTTATTTGCTTCAATTTTCTTGTCTGTGCAGATGGTGTAATCCCATAGAATGGTGACATCTATTTCTGTAACCGGTGCTAGGTGATATTTGTATCAGTGTTTGTTTACATATATTTCGAAAGTGTTTGCACATTGTCCCATGTAAGTATTGCTTCCCACTATCGTGACGATTTTTATATTCGTTTAGAATAAATACAGAACTTCCAGAGATTAGATGGTCAATTGTTTCTTGGTATTTGTCACAGAACCGGCATTTTAGACCCACATTATTATGTATAATATTTGCTTGAAGGTTTGCAGTGAAAAACTCTGGTTTTGCAATACAAGAATAAAGTTTAAGACTTTAATCCAGATGCTGGTAACCGTCGATTATTATTATTATTATTATTATTATTATTATTATTATTATTATTGTGCTTTCTTGTTCATATTCCATTATTTCATATTGTAGAATAAAATTAATTTTTCAGCATTGTGTAAATGTATTTATGATTATTAGAAATATTTATACATTATTAAATTGTGATTTGTTTAGTGTGTGCCATAAATACAGGGACACAAGTATTTTGTGTTTAGTTTTTGGTGCAGTGGATATCGGCTCAAAACTAGAAATCGAGAAACCGAGAAGTCGAGTTCAAATTCCAGTTATAATCCTTACACTCACTTATGCGCAAATACCCTTGGGAAAGCTATTAATCCGTCACTTACCTCCAGTTATGGATTAAATAACAGGACAGATTGGGTTCTATACACTTGTCTGGCAACCAGTCTACCGCAGAATGTAATGGCAACCTACTGCGGGATAATCTTCTGCCCTGTCAGTCATGTCTCTTTGGAGGCATGATTGCCCAAATGTGTATAACGTATGACACTTAACTGACTGACTGACTGACTGAGTGAGTGTTTTTAACCAGTTGATTGGTTCTTTTGTGTTTTGCCTCTAGTTTGTGTTTCGTATGTTTCTGTTATGGACCCGATTAAGAGTCCAGCAAGAAATAATATAACAACTAAAATAGAAAATAACGATATATAAAACACAGCAATATACAAATACTTGGAACTCTGTTAGTAAAACGAATACATACGAGTTAGGAAGTAATACTTGAACTGGAACTCGCAATGGTCGTACGGTAGCAGTCTAGGCTATCTCAGCCCAGCGCTGTCAAGCTCTCTGTTCTGCTGCTGATCTGCTCTAACCTTATCTTCTCCCACCTCTTGTGATGGGAAGTATATGTAGTAGAAGGAAGAATTCAATCCGTTGAATGGGGGATGCCACCATAACAGTCTCTTGGTTTTGAGCATATTTTTATAATTTTTTACTTATTTGTCTAAATGTAATATAGCAATCTGGCCCCACCCGAGGAAGGTTGATGCAATCGATGGTGTTTCCCGTCGGTGAAGGGGTCGGCGAACGACAAGACAGGTGTTTGAGAAATACATCCTGTCGGGGCCTGGAGCGGATGTCGCAGGGTTATGAGTCGGGCTCGTTTGACCTTATTTCCGACAGCGGCGGAAATGACTACGGAGGCAAACAGAACAGGTGTCTCTTGGAATTACGTGGCGTTGCGTGGGCGAGGCAAAACCGGAAGGAAAAGTCCCGGTTCTAGAAGACTATAAAAAGACCTCGACACACGGATTCGCCAGCAGAGAACGGCCAGTGGAAGCAGAGAGACACCACAGGCAAGACTACACTCCCGTCGACCCATTCTATGTGCGCTCTCACTCTTCCATTCTCTGTTCCACACGGGTTCGTCGTCAGGAATAAAAATATAACCTTATATTTTTATATATGCGTGTTCTCGTTGTTTGTCGTCGTACGGCGATATATAACATAAAGTTGCTTTTTTGTGTAGTTAAGTAATATGCATGTTGGTTTCGTTGTGAGGTTGTACTTATTGTAATTTATTTTAAGAAATTGTTCTACTCTTGGTAATTGTTTTATTACATTGTCCGATTTTAGTCTGGTTTGTTTGGGTTTTTTTTTGGCTTTCTGTTTCGTTATAAGTACTTTTGTAAAATGTGTCTTTTTTCAAATAGTTCACTGTAATTGTTGGTTTCCATTTTGTAGATTGTCCTGGATTTATCTGCTTATACAAAGAGTTTTTTTCATTTATTTATCATTTTTCAGTTTGTTTGTTTTTTTCTAGTTTTGTTTGTAAATTATTTCTGGATTTTCTTATTTCTACGTTATTGATTATGTTTATTAAGTCATTTTCGAATGCAACATAAAATTTGTCACTTAGCTGATTGATGTTTCATTCAGCATTAGACTTTTTTTTCCGGAACCTTTGTGTAATTGCTCGGTTCTATCCTCAGGAAATATCAGTAAATGTCTGCAAATCTTATTGTTTACGTTGTTTTTATATTAGGTTAAAAATAATCTATGTAATTTTTCTTTGTATAGGTGAGTGAGTGCATGTGTGTGTGATATGTGTGTGATGATGTGATCGTGCACCTGTGCGCGTGTGTGTATACGAGTATAATATGTCGCTGTTATTTCCTCTTTTCATAATTAACTTGTCTTTTCATATACTCAACCATTAATTGTTTTTCTTTTTCTTCATTTTCCGATTCTCAAGATAATGTGACGAAGTTATTTCTGGTATCAGAAATAACATCAAATTTGGCTAATATTACAGAATATTCTTGAGTTTTCTAAAGTTTTCCAAAATATTTGTGTATTCTGTTTTCTTTTCTTTTTGAATAATTAACTGATATAATTTTTTTTAAATTTAATATTTACATATGGAAAGATATCTTTGTTTATGTCTTCGCTTGCCCATTGTTTCGTTTTTCATGTTTGTTAGTTTGCTTTTCACCTTCGTTGGTGCTATTTTATAGGTAACGGTGTTGAAAAAATATTCTCTGCAATTCTCTGAAATCCTTCTCTAGAAACACTTCTGTGCTACTTCAAGTTTTCTATTTATCCATGCAGAAATTGCACCGAAACCTGCTTAATTGTTAGCTATTATGACTGAGTAGTAAGTTCTATCGTTACCGGGTACCCTGTACTTTTTGCCACACCTTTTACGCTTAGTAAAGCGATATCTGTGGAGAAATGTTCACGTAGCACTGTCATATATGGTGACGGATATTACACACTTGTTTTAATTTTTTTATAAAGACATTTTTCTGTATTTCTTTGCTTTGCTTATCTTCTTGAAGGCATCTTTCTGTATTCCAATGAGATTTTGTAACTATGTGTTACATTTTTCATCATTTAGTATAACACTTCTAGGAGACTTAAATTTCTATAATCGATTAATTATTAGACATCCTATTTGTTGGACGTATCTGGAGGTGTTCCTTTGACTAAAGAAAACACATTCTGTTTTAAAACCATAAAATTCCGAATTAATGACTAACCGGAAAATGGTGTTTCTTCGTTATGTCCAGTGTTCCTCTAAAAAGGCGAAGAAAAAAGGTTTCTTTTCGAAGAAAATTTTGTTTAAAATGTCAAGTAGTCACTATTGATACTATGTATATGCGCTACAGCCGGCTATCTGTGTCTGCAGTAACAGCATAAAGTCACTGTTGTAACACGAATAATTGAAATACGGGAGATTGGATAATGAGATTTCCCATAAGTATATTTCTACGATAATTCTATTCTATTCATAATATTGAATCGTAACAATTCTCTTTCTTTATGAAAGAGGACATAATTTTCGAAATCGTAGAGAAAGCATATCGAGTCGTCATTTTTTGTATATCTTTGACGATCTGTTCACTATCGTCGCTTTCTTTCTCTATTATTCAAACATTGTTAACAACATTTACCGATAAATGTATTCATGTTAAGTACATATTTTCAAATTTTTAAGAAAAGTGTTTAAATTGTGTTATATAGCGGGAAAGATATAAATAACAAGGTAAATTCCAAGTGGAAAGATTTACACAACATGTAAGGGATAAACAAATAACAGAGTTTATTGTACGGTAAAGTACAATTAACAGAGAGTTCAATAAAATGATAAGTCAAGACGGAATGGTAGCGGAAGATGAATCATCTCGTACTTCCTTACTTCTTATTCTTTTCAGCAAGTCAACTGTCGGAGGTGATAGGATGTTCCATTATAACAAATTGTAACATTGGTTTGTTTACTTTTTAACAATTTATTCTAATCAGATTAATTAATTTATCCCCGAATTATATATTTTTATTGATTATTTATACTATATTTTAACGACAATTTTTATTGATTATTTTATACTATATTTTAACGACAATTTTTATTGATTATTTTATACTATATTTTAATGACAATTTTTATTGATTATTTTATACTATATTTTAACGACGATTTTTATTGATTATTTTATACTATAATTTAACGACAATTTTTATTGATTATTTTATACTATATTTTAACGTCAATTTTTATTGATTATTTTATACTATATTTTAACGACAATTTTTATTGATTATTTTATACTATATTTTAACGACAATTTTTATTGATTATTTTATACTATATTTTAACGACAATTTTTATTGATTATTTTATATTATATTTTAACGACAATAAAAGATGTTTGACGTTAATTTTATACTTTCCTAAAGTAGTGTTTAATTTCTTTCTTTTTTTTTATAAACCTATCTTCTCAAGCAAGGCATTTTACTACCACTGTTGTGTAGGGGGTTACATAGGAGGAATGTTATGAGAAAGAGTGACAGGTTACAGTGGCTGTCAGGAAGAGAGTACAAGAAGGATGAGAATACCGATGAGAGTGGGGTGGACGGAAAAAGAGCATGAGAGAGAGAGAGAGCGAGAGAGAGAGAGAGAGAGAGAGAGAGAGAGGAAACAAGTTAGTGAGATAGGAGATGACTATTGACTTTACATTCAAATTTTTTGAGATTGTAGCTGTCAGTAAAGCAAGCAAGCAAGCAGAACTGAATTCCACAGACGGGAAGTGCGAAAAAAGCAGTTATGGAGTAGCATTTAGGTTTACAGTTTATCGGTTTCACAGTATATGTGGGGGACCTAGTTGCTAATCTTGTGGCTCGGGGAAATGCATATATAGGGGTACTAGTAAGCTAAGTTCTTCGGAGCAGAAGCCGTGAAAGTATTTGTAGAAGAGACACAGGGAAACCACATTGCGCCGTCGAGAAAGTGACTGTATCTGACCTGCCATGTCGGGATCGATTCTCCGTTGGATTTTGTCAAGGACACCGAGGTGGATAGCAAGATAACCCGACTAGATATGGCAGCAGTATTCAATGCATGGGCGGATGATAGATTTGTATATGTGCAGGATTGTTTCAGGCGGGAAAAACTTCCTGGCCCTGCACAGAAAACTGACCTTCTTAGCAGCGGATTTAGCTATGGATTCTATATACTTATTCCACTTGATGTGAGAGTTAAAGTAATAATAATAATGAAGTAATGTTTACTTTGATATCTAGTGTAAAATAAATGTGTGTTTATGCATGTACCAATAATGTGTGTGTGCGTGTGTGTGGAATCAAATCTAGTGTTGATGCATCCTAAACAAAATGAAAAAAAAATAGTTTTATTTAAAATTCAGAATGAATACTTATTTTCATAGTCCAGCTGTTATCGCCCCCGTATTTGTCTAACAGGTCACGTATTCCAAGCTCCATCTTCATAGATAGATAACTGTCTGGAAGCCTACACTTATGTCTAGATTATCAGATTCACATTTCCTTTTACCTTCCTCTTTGTTTCTCTAAATTTTCTTTTAAACCTTCGATTTCTTTCTTTCCTCTTTTCTTCCTCACATTTTGCGTTTTCTCATCCCACCCACTTTTCTTATCATGACCTTCTTCTCTCCCTACTACTCTCACACCTTCTTTTCTCCACCCATCCTTTTTATGCCAGCAACTTCCGCCACCTTTTAAACCCTCGACACTTTTCATGCACCAAAAATTAGTACATTAGTCGTTTCCATTTCCTTCTTGTCTGCTTGCATTGTTTCTCTATGTAGGTGTATATACAACCTGGAAAAAAGAATGATGTATTTATAGAAATCATGCAGACTGTTTAGGGCCTGGAAAGAAAAGAAGCAAAAAGGAAAAAATAAACAGAATAAAATAAAAAGACGGTACAGCTAACTTTCCAAAAAGGCAACGAATACAAACGCCTGTGTCGATTTTTAGAAACCCACTAAAGAATCACTCAGTCGATGGCCTAATAAAAGCGAATGGAAGATTGAAGGGAAAGAAAATAAAAACTAAGGTTACGATAAATGCGAATGACTATAAATCGACCAATCAATGAGTGCGAGGAGAGCAATATGGAAGTACAATGCTAGTGAGCATGCGCGATAAAGGAAATGCTGTTAAAATGAGCATCAGAAGGCGACACGAAAAAATGAGTATTGAAATGAAAAGAATAAATAAAACAAATAAGAGGATAATAATGGAGGAATTGGTGAATGAAAGGAAAGAAAAGAAAAAAGAAAGAATGTATGAATGAAAGATCAGAAGAAATATTGAAAAAAAACTGACGAAATTAAATAGCGTGTCCTGGAATTGTAAAAAAAAATTTGAAGCATAATATAATTAAAATTAAAAAGATAAAACAGAATGACAAAAAGAATGATAAAAGAAAGCAGTAATTGAGGAAAAAATGATTTAGTTAGGAAAGAAAGAATAGCAATTTGAAAATAAAATGCGAATAAAAGAAAAGGACGAAACCAAGAAGAAAGATGAAATGAAAGAAAATGAAAGAGAATAGTCGCTGAGACTCATGAAAAAAGTAACACTCCACATTGTAATATAATGACCGTCGTTCACACACACACACACACACACACACACATATAAAACTCCGAAAACTACATTCATTGTATGGCTATTTATAGTAAAAACCAAAATGGGCATAAAACGAATGTAGTTTTCATAGTTTTATTTGAAAATATATACATATTTGGTTTTGTAAATAGATAATACTATTTAAATCGAGTCCTCCATCTGGATTGTTTTTAATATTAATGAAATTAATATGAATATAATCTGGTTTTGGGATTTTACCCATAAGCATGTTTGTATATATATATATATATATATATATATATATATATATATATATATATATATATATATATATATATCCCTCCTGTCACGTACATGGAGAGAGAGAATAATTAGTCAACGTCGGTTTAATTTATTCTTTTTACTACCAGTTATAAAACTTTTCTCCCAGTTAAGATAACACTTGTCACATGTTTGCTCTTTGACACTGCCTTATTTTTTTTTATTTTTTGCAGTGATTACATCTTCGAGTAGTGAAGAATATATATATGTATATATATATATATATCCTTCTTGTAACGACCAGTGAAGGATTTTTTTTATTAAGTCTAAATACAAGGTACTCATTTTATATGGCATATCAGTATAAATATTTTGTCGCCATTTTTGACGGGACGAACCCGATCGTTCAGAAAGAATAATAAAGAAAAGCAGAAAGAAATGATACAAAGTAAGAATGAAAGAAAAAAAACGAATGACACAAAGGGATGAATGACTGAAGGCTGACAAATCGATTGAGAAAAAAAAATGAAAATACAAACAAATGAAGGAAGTAAGAAACAAGGGATGGGAAGAATGAACTGATGAATGAATAAATGAAAGAAGAAATGAATGATAGAAATGAGAAATTAAGAAAGAAAAATAAATGCTAGTAAGGAAAACCTGAATGAAAGAATGAATGAAAGAAGAGAGGAACAAACAAACAAACAGTTGTTAGAAAGAAAAATGAATGAAAGAAGAACTATTTTTTAGAAAGAAATGTAGAATCTATGAAAGAGGGACAAAGAAACGAATGAATAAAGGAAAGAAAGAAATGCTACACAGATATATTAAATATATTATAAATGGAAAAAAGCAAGAGATGATACAAAGAAAGAATGGATGAAAAACGAAATGATTGACAAACAGATTGATAAATAAATGAAGAAAAGAAGAAACTGATGGAATAAAAGAAGGAACGAATGAAAGACTGAATGATTAAAAATGAACGAAAGAATAAACAAATGATAGAATGAAACAACGAATGAAGAAAGGAAAAGTAACTATTAGAAAGAAATAACGAATGCTGTGAAAAAACAGGAAACGAATGAAAGAAAGGAGGAATAAATGTTGGAAAAAAGAAAGAAAGAAAGAAAGAAAGAAAGAAAGAAAAACATGAGGAAAAACAAAACTGTAAGAATAATGAATGCCTGGTCATCAGCAAAAAGAGCAACCCAAAATGCCAAATAAAGGTGGGGGATACCAGAATCAAGCAAGTACAAAAATTTAAATACCTAGGAAGGGATCTAACAGGAGATCGAATGTGTGACACAGAGATCCGAAGGCGAATTGGCATGGCAAAAAACGCATTCCAAAAGCTGAGTAAAGGACTAAGACACAGGAAAAGTTTTCTAGAAACAAAGAAGAGAGTGTTGGATTGCAATGTGATGTCAGGTCTTCAATACGGCAGTGAATGCTGGACAATATCATCGAAAATGAGGAAAAAACCTGAAGCAGCGAAATGTGGCTGCGGATATCATGGACCACGCATGTGAGCAATGATGAGGTGTTGGAAAGAATGGAAACGAAAAGAAAATTAATAGTGAGCATCAGGAAGAGACAACTGAAGTTACTGGGACATGCAATGAGGAAGAAGGGCTTGGAGAACCTGATACTGACAAGCCAGATAGAAGGAAAAAGAGACAGAGGAAGGCAGTGGATAACATACTTGAAGGGCTTGATCAGGAGGATGATGAAACGGGAGTCGCGAGGTATAACAGAAGAAAATATGTTAAGAGCCTCAAGGGACAGGGAGACGTGGAAAGCCATGATCGTCTACATCCTGAAAGAACAAGGGCACATAGAAGAAGAAGCAAATGCAAAAAACTGACTGACACAAAGAAAGAATTTCCGATTTAAGGCATAAAAAGGCAAAGAAATGGAATTAGAAAAAGACTCTTTGAATAATAATAAAAAACGAAACAAATAGAAAATTAAAATTAAAAATGAAAAAAAAATACAATCGGATGTTGGAAAGAAAACATGAATAAAAGAATCAGTAAGTGAATAAGAAACAAAATGAAAGAAAATAAACGAAATTAAAATGAACGACAGAAAGTACAGTAATTATGCGAATGATATATTAAAAATAAGAAACGAAGAAAATAGGCGAATGAAAGGAAGAAATTATGAATGAAGTTAGAAAGAATGAGCTACTTGATATAAAAAATAATACATCACTCAATAAATCATGGGCCTAACTAACAACCAACAACTTTTAAGCAAAATTCGACTTTATTCATCAACATTGTCTTTTTCCCAGGGTGATACACTGATTCCAACTCTTTTACAAATTCGATGCCTTTTTTGCAGAACGATTTGTCTTTGGTCTCAGAATACGCCTCAGGTTCAGATATCACTACTTCATTGAAACCAAGTCTCTTTCCCTGGAGCCTTCTTTTGAGAGGGTCCAGATCTAGAGAATCGGGTAGATGCGAAAGCAATCGAAAGTGCAATTCATGTAGTTTTGCCATTGTTGCGATCGACTAGTGACACGGTGCGTTGTCTTAGTGAAAGATTACTTTTTCTTTTTCATTTGTCACCGTTTTTGTTTTGGCAATTTCTTCCTTCAAACGCACTAATAATGATATATAATATTCAGTATTGATGGTTGTTTCTTTCTAAAGGTAATCGAGGGAAAAATACCTTGCGTATCCCAAAATACGTAGGCCAAAACTTGAGTGATGATGTTTGAGTCTTGTGTCGTTTTGAATGGCTTTCAACTGCTGCTGTCCACTCAGCTGTCTGCTGATTTGACTACGAAGTGAAGTGGTGAATCCATGTTTCATCTATCGTCACACATTTACGCAAAAACTCTTTCTTGTTGCGTTTAAATAGTCGCAAACAACATTCAAAATCGTTGACGCGTTGTTTTTTTGAACTGTGAGCAAACACGGCACCCACTTCGAACACAGCTTTTTCATTGCCCGATGTTCATGCAAAATGGTAAATACATTGCCTTCTGATATGTTCAAGAAGCTGATGGAGTAAAATTGTCGCCCGCATTTGGTTACTCTAACTGTAAATGGGTGGGGCATTGTTGCCAGTCTAGTTGCACGAGTAAATTCTTGTGGCAGGGGCACCAGTGAGTTAGGTTTGTCGGAGCAGAAGCCATGAAAATATTTACAGAACAGACAGAGGGAAAGCCACATTCCGCCGGTGAGAAAATGGCTAGAGACGAGCCGCCAAATCGGGATCTATCACGTTACCGATTCTCCTTTGGAGCCTGTCGAGAACACTGAGACGAACTCCGTTCATCTTTTGTCTTTTATTTAATCCTTTATATACTCAGTGTTGCATGGGGTAAAAGCATTGAATAAAAAAGATAGGACAAACAAAAGAATGTGGTAACGAAATTCGAAGACGTAAAGAAACCTAACAGAGCGTTAAAGTTGGTTGCAGTACAGTAGACTCATGAATGCGTAGAACCTACAGGAAATGTATACCGAGATCTTAAAAACGGTATACGAAAGACAAATTGAAAATAGAAGCTCAAAATGGGATGAACTCAGAGCGGCTCTAGTGACATCGGCGAACGACATGATCCCTAAGGAAAAGGCACACCAGAAGAAAAACGAGTGGATCACCGAAGAGATTCTTGGCCTGATGCGAAAAAGACAGAAAACGATGCCAAGATATGGAGCGAAATGCAAGAGACTACACAAGTAAATACGAAGCTCAAAATGGGACGCACTCAGAGCGGCAAAGGACATCATCCCTAAGGACAAAGTACGCCAGGATAAAAACGAGTGGATCACCGAAGAGATTATTGGCCTGATGCGAAAAAGACAGAAAACGATGCCAAGATATGGAGCGAAATACAAGAGACTACACAAGTAAATACGAAGCTCAAAATGGGACGAACTCAGAGCGGCAAACGACATCTTCCCTAAGGAAAAAGTACGCCAGGATAAAAACGAGTGGATCACCGAAGAGATTCTTGGCCTGATGCAAAAGGGACAGAAAACGATGGAACCGAATATAAGAGACTAGATAAAGAAATACGTAGCAAATATTGACAGGCTAAAGAAAGTCGACTCAACGACAAATGCGCCAAAGTTGATAGAATGAGCACAACAAATAATGAAGAAATGCACAAAAAATAAAAGAAACTGACAGGGCAAAAGACATGCTCAGTAACAGGATGTATAAAAGCAATAGATGGCTCACTAATAACAGAAAAAGAAAAAATACTTCAGAGATTGGGCAAGTACATCGGAGATCACTTCCACGATATCAGTAAACAACCAACGATGCACAAAACAACGAATGGACCAGAAATATTAAAAACCGAAATGGAATCGGCAATGGCCAAATTGAAGAGAAACAAAGCAGCAGGACCAGACAGGATTGTAATAAAGATGTTGATGTCCCTAGAAGGCTTTGGCATAGACAAACTAACAGAAATAATAAACGAAATCTACAGCAGCGGCAATATACCGGAGGACCTAAAAAGATCAATCTTCTTAACACTACCTAAGAAACCAGGCGTAATTCAGACTCAACGCTCAAATTTCTTATTCTGAGCCAATAAGTTTATTACGTGGGAAAATTGTTTAGTTCGTTATTATAATAATAGCTAATGATAAATATTGCATTGTAGTTGGTTCGCATATATTTATAAACTTCTGAATATGAAATTCTTATAAATAATTTAAGGAAATCATATCTGTTTTGTTGTAAATTTTTGAGAAAATGTGAGCTCCATCGAACAATCAGTTTAATGAGCCACATAACAAAACTCATCATCCGGATTCTGATGAACAGAGCGTGCAGCAGAATCGCCCCAGAGATAGAACAAGAACTGTGTGGCTTGGTTAAAGATACCGGAACGAGAAATACGATATTCATGCTCAGAATGCTATCCGAACGAGCAATACAAATGCAGAAGGACCTTTGTCTGTGCTTTATAGACTACGCAAAGGGGTTTGACAAAGTACGACACAGAGACTTGATAGAGATGCTTGACAAACTCGACATTTTCGGAAAAGACGTTAGGATAATCAAGGATCTATATTGGCAGCAAAACTCTTGTGTACGGATAGGAAGTGAACTCAGCGGGTATACAAAAATAGAAAGGGCGTAAGACAAGGATGTGTTTTCTCACCGGATCTTTTCAACCTGTACAGCGAAGCAATTATGAGAGAAATAAAGGCCTTGTCAGGATTTGTCATTGGCGGCCATAATCTCAACCTTATCGGATACGCGGATGACACAGTGCTGATAGCAGAAACGGAAAGGAAAATGCAGGATCTTCTACAGAAGTTAGTAAATGAAAGGGAACCGAAAGGGTTGAGCATAAACCTCAAGAAAACTGAATGCATGGTCATCATCAAAAGGAGGAGACCAATATGAAAACCACAAGTTGGAGAATCTAAAATAAAACAAGTAAAAAGTTTCAAATTCTTGGGAAGTGTTTTGACAGAGGATGGAAAATATGACACGGAGATCCAAAGACGCATTGGCATGGACAAAAACGCATTTCAGAAGCTAGCCAGAATACTGAAAGACAGAAAAATCTCATTAGAAACAAAGGAAAGAGTGCTGGATTGTTACGTGATATATTTCCTTCTGTATAGAAGTGAATGCTGGACGATATCATCAATGATGAAGGAGAGGCTTGAGGCAGCAGAAATGTGGTTTTACAGAAGGATGCTAAGGATACAGTGGACAGAGCACGTGTTCAACGATGATGTGTTGGAAAGGGTGCAAACAAGAAGAAATCTGTTACTAAATATCAGGAAGACTCAAATGAGGTTCCTGGAAGGAGGACCTGGAGAACTTGATACTCATAGGTTGGATAAACAGAAGAAGGGACAGAAGAAAGCAGCGCGGGACGTACTTGTTAGGTCTGAGCAAATGGTTAACAGAGCGGGGCTTGGAAGAGATACCAAGAAAAAAAAATTACTGAGATCAACAAGAGACAGAGCCGAATGGGACTCCACGATCACCTACGTCTTGAAAGGACACGGCACATGAAGAAGTGATTTACAAAACGTAAAAAAAATAAACCTATAAATCTATTTAATTTTTAATTCGATACAACTCTGAAAGAACTAGAAACTATATATCGCCCGGTTCACACTCCACCTACGTTTATTGAACAGGTTAAGAGGCTCATCCCTTGTTCCATGTTTAGGATGTGGTTTCCGGCATTCTCTTTTCCAATCTTTTTACTATTACGTAGCCCCCTGCACCTCCTAACACACTAACTCGCACCCATTTACTCAAACACTCTTCCTGTGTACCTCCTTACTCGTTTATCACCCTCCTTCTGACATTTCCTTTATCCAATCGGTCTCTCAGCACCTTCCCCTATGTAACCCCCTGTGCTATAGTGGCAGTGGGATGCCTTGCTTGGGGTGAAATGATTAAAAAAAAAGTTGTAATGGCTAAATTAATCCGGAAGCACTCTTCTAAAGATACCTTTTTTCGCACTTCATCAAGACTGCGAAAAGATTCCTTGAAAAAAGCAGGTGGTACCTCTGAGTATTATTAATGAATGAATGATGAATTATATTGCATTGTTGTTGTTTTTTTCGGTGAATAAGACGTCTTTTTAAAATTTCGTTAATCGTTTCGTGTTTGGAAAGTTTGCGAAAGTACAATAGGAGTACTTACTATAGCTGAAATTCTATTTGTGTTACTGATGTCTTCTTCCTTTATGTATCGTGTCCATTCAGGACGTAGGTGATCATGGCCTCCTTATGCCTGGTGCCTTTTAGCACGCTTTCTCCTGTTACCCCACCCAAACCCCGCTCTCTCATCCAACCGTTCAGGCCCGTCAAGCATGTTACCCGCTGTTTTCCCCTGTCTCGCTTTCTCTCTATCTGACCTGTGAGCGACAGATTCTCCAAGCCCTCGTTCCTCATTACATAACTCAGGAACTTTAAATGTCTACTGATGCTCAGTAATAATTCCCTTTTCGTTTCCATCCTTTCCAAACTCCATCATAGCTCACATGCTTGGTCGATGATATCTGCAGCATCCTTCGGTAGAACCACATTTCAGTTACTTCAAGTTTTTCCTTCATCTTTGACGATATTGTCCAGCATTCACTGCAATAATGAAGGACAAACATCACATAGCAATTCAGTACTCTTTTCTTTGTTTTAGCGAAATTTTCCTGTTTCCCAATACTCCACACAGTTTCTGGAATGCGTCCTTCGTCTTCGGATCTCTGTGTCACACTTTCCGTTTTCTCTTAGAACACTTCCCAGGTAATTCAATTTTTGTACCTGTTTAATTTTAGTACACTTCACCTTTAGCTGGCATTTTGTAAATGCCTCGTTATGTTGTCTTAATATTCACCATTGATAGTGGTGCCATTTTGAAGATAATCAATAAAGCCAATGCCTTTTGAATCCCCAAAAACTGAGATTTTCACCTCCCATTCAAATGAAACGAATTTCACCTTCTTTGGAATAGGCAAGCAGGGATTTTTGACTGCATTTTCCATTTGTCTCTGGTTCAAAGAGATGAAGACAGCACTCATCCTGGGTTAGAAAACGTCCAAGAAAACCATCTGGCTCTTCCTCAAATCTGATCTGATCAGTTTGTGCTCTTTGATCAGGCGTCAGAAGACGTGCCACCCATTAGACAGAATCATTCATCAAGTTAGGTCCCTTGTAAGAATATTTTCTATTCTCTTATATGCTATTATCATTGGCTATTTAATTTACACTCAATGGTCTATCATCCATCCCGATGTGAACACAAAGTTTTTATCGAAGTTGGCGAATGCAGGACTAGTTTTAATAAGGATTTAGAGATACTTGACAAAATCCAAAGACAAATCTGCAATATTATTGGTCCTGAACTAGCATCTCTGCTTCAGTCACATTTACACCCACATAAGGTATCTTACCTGTGCCTTTTCTCTAAATATTTTAATCTTATTGCCCTTATGTACTTTCCTCTACAGTATCCGTTTGGTCTTCATTTTTAAATGTCTTTATTTTTATTTCCCCCCTCAGACAAATATTACATACGAGAAGGAGTTAGGTCTCATAGAGATTCTGATTTATTATGGTGGCAGTAGTAAGATTGGTAAGTAAGAATGTGTTGTTTTGGTGTAAGCAGTACTGTAGTATTTAGTCAATAATTGTATCTAGCTAATTTTAATATGGGGAAATTGAAGACCAGCTTTTTCCCATCCTTTCCTTTGGCCTTGTGCCACATTTTTGCATTTTCAAACTAAATTTCTATGGTACCCAAGCTTTATGAAGTTAAGCGCACTATTAGATGAGCCGTAAGTCCAAGTCATTTGAGGATTAAAATTTGCTAAATGTAACCGTAAGTTCTATGTTAAGTGTTTCTTATGTCACACTTTTCGCTTTGAGAAACCTTTTTTCAGTTTCTTGCTTCACAGTCTCGTTTGATATTCAAAAAGTTAAATGCATTGACAAACGTCATCTTCTGTCTCTTTAATTTTTTTTCTTTGAATTATTGTCTCTCCTTAATAGAATTTGCTTTTCACATTTTGTAACACTGATTAACTCTTTGTGTCCTAGTGACTTTATTACTGACTTGCTTTGCGTGAAATGATAATAAAATAAAGCTTTGTTTCCATTTTCGTTAAATGCTGCTCACTGCACACATGAATCATCCGTAGTTTTTTTTAATAATTATATCGCCCCAAGCAAGGCATTTTATTACCACTGTTTTGCAGGAGGAAAGTTATGAGAAAGAGTGACAGATTATAGGGGGTTCCAGCAAGTGGGTAAGAGAAAGATGAGAATACTGATGAGCGTGAAGTGGACGGAGAAATGAGCATGAGAGTGAGGATGCAGGTTAGTGATATAGATATGGCTATTGACTTTACATTTACATTCTTGGAGATTATAGCTGTCAGGAGTGTAAGTAAATGGAAGTGAATTCCACAGGCAGGAAGTGCGAGAAAAACAGCTGATAGAGTAGAATTTGCATTTACAATTTATTGGTTTCACAGTAAAAGGGTGGAATCTAGTTGCTAATCTTGTAGCTCGAGTAAATTTACATATAAGGGGCACCAGTGAGCTGAGTCCATCGAAGCAGAAGCCATGAAAAGATTTGTAGAAGAGACACAGGGAAGCCAAATTGCGCCGGTGAAAAAGTGACTGTATCCGAGCTGCCAAGTCAGGATCTATCACATTACAGATTGTCCGTGGGATTTTGTCAAGTAGAACGGCATCTTTGGTACCTCTAGTTTCCTGTTAAGCTCTGAAGTATTTGTTCAACATTGAAGTTCTATCTACTAGAATTGGTATTATATAATAACAGTGCACTATTTTCTTAACTTCGGATGTCGATGTCACATTTTACGTCTTTTATTTTGCTCATGCTATAAAATGAAAAAAGAAATAGATAAAATAAAACATTAACACATTTAGCAAAAATACGAGGTCGGGAAGTGAATAATGAATTCGTAAACATCTTTATTTCATTATGTACAATTTGATCAGTAGGCTCTCCGGCCATCTCCAGGTGTTCGTCACATCTGCTTATTATCTTTGTTTCGAAATATTTATTGTGATTTTTTTTAGATAAGACCTGTGAAGATCGTCAATATGCGATGATTTGTGTGTATTATGCTACACATTATAGACAACTAACTAAAACATAGTAGCTATTAGGTCTGCGATCTACTATCTACTTGTCTTACGAAAATGTATTTTCTGCTACCTCCCAAACTTACCTTTTTAGAAACAGAAACGTCTGTGGCACACGATGTTTTATCAAGTTCCAAATTCAAAAGCAAATATTAATTGCTGGGAACACCTCTGGTGATAAAAATAACTCGAATTTAAAGTTTTCATTTAAAAAATCTGCAACCATTGTCAATGGTCATGTTCCTTTCAGCGTGAAGAAAATATGTAATACACCTTAACAGCTACCACACATGAAAAGGAAGTTGGTGGAACGAACTCACATCGGGGGTTAGGCTACTTCGTTCACCTTAGCACCTGAGCAGTGCTCTGAATTTAGAAAAAACTCTAGAACTATTGTTTTTTACCGGGAATCATAGTAGTTCACAAATAATTAAAAAAAAAATTGTGGAGAGGTAAAAAAAATATTGTGAAGAGTTAAAGAAATTATGAGCTTCAGTTTGAGTTTTGTTTAACAGCCTATCAACCTCTGTGGGTTATTTAATGCCAAAAAAGAGGAGTTTCAAGGTTTTGTTTTTAATGCTCGGTTATAGCGAGAAGGTTGATTTAGTCAAATTTTAATGAATTTTTTGTTTTTATTCTTTTTTATTTTTGAAAACTGAAAATGTCTTTTAGTTTTGTATTCAAAAATGTTTTGGTGAAAACATTTTTCCATCAAAAATGTGTTATGGTAACAATACTTTCTTCAAAAATGTATTTTTGGTAATATTTTTCCGTCAAAAATTTATATTTTTCTATAAAACTCCTTTTTATGTAGATATTTCTATAAAAATCGATTTTTATACTTTTATAGTGCTTTGACCCCCAGTTTTGGCATTAACACTTTGCCTATAGGTGCTACCACTCCAGGGTCATGGTGGACCTGAGAACAACAGCAATTAAGAGCTTGTTCTATGTTCCTCCCAGTCAGAGGCCTTGTTGCCGGATGCAGTTTACTGTCATGCCTAGGACCAGAAAAATTTGTGCAGTGTTTAAAAACATTGTGGAGAGTTTAAAAAATTGTGAAAAGTTTAAAAAAATGTGGAAATTTAAAAAAAAAGTAGAGAGTTAAAAATTGTAGAGTTAGAAAATTGTGAAGATAAAAAAAATATGGTAACCTAAAAAGTTGTGAAGTGCTAAACCAAACCAACCTTTAACTTCAGAGTAAAAAGCAAATACTCCTTAAACAACAATTTTAAAAAATGCCCCTAGCAAGACTGGACTTTCAATAGGGCGCACAAGGTTCAGTTAAGTGCCATACCTGATACACGCTTGGGCGGTCATGTCTCGAAAGCGACATGACTGACTGGGCAGAAGATTATCCCGCAGTAGGTTGCCATTGCTTTCTGCGGTAGACTGGTTGCCAACCAAGGCTATAGAACCCAATCTGTCCTGGAGGGAAGAGACGGATTAATACCTTTCCTAAGGTCATTGGAGCGTAAGTAAATGCAACGAATTCAACTGGAATTCGAACTCGGTTCTCCGATTTCTCGTTCCGAGCCGATATCCACTGCACAACAAACGCACATCCGAGCACCAGGTTACAGTGAGAGAAATGATTGGGTACAGTGAGTATTGAGGAAAAAATAAAAGATGACTGGAATTCAAGAAAATAGAATATAGTATTTGACGTTGTATTTATTTTTTTAGAGATTGTATCTAGCAGGGAATAAAGTAAACGGGAAGAAGCTCTACAGGTGGAAAGTGTTAAAAAAAGAAGCTATTCCAGTAGAAGTAGTGCTTACATTTAATTATTTCAACGGTAAAATTCACGTAGCCAGGGCACGAGGGAAATGCTAGCAAAATATATCATATACCAAGCCACTAAAATAACGAAGAAGAATATACATAGGAATAACTGCAGGGAGCATAAAAAGAAGGAATTATGTGCATACAGTCAGTTAAGAGTGTCATACGTGATACACACTTGGCAATCATGGCAATCAGACTGGTTGCCGACCAAGGCTACAGAACCCAATCCGTCCTGTTATTTAACTCATAACTGGAAGGAAGAGACGGATTAATACCTTTCCCAAGGGTATTTGCGCGTAAGTGAATGCAATGAATTCGGCTGGAATTCGAACTCGGCTCCCCGATTTCTCGTTCCGAGCCTATATCTAATGCACCACAACGCACATCCGCCATACAAATCCTCTAAAAATAGCAACTACTCAGACAGTTCAATCCTTTCTAAACATATAGAGAAATATCCACTGGGTAAAAGCGTTGGTTAGATACAGGGATTTGACCCAAAGAGTGTGTGTTCAATACCTGACGACAGTAGTAGCTAATAAAAAACTTATATTTGAGTTAAATGGAGATAACTAAGAGATCTGGAAGTAGTATGACACATGGAACAAGAACAATTTACTCTAGTAATCGAAATAAACGGTTCGGTTCAAAGTTCCAGCCACCTGAAGAATGTAGGATCGTACAACGAACAAAACATTGTGAATATGACAGTAATAGTAAGGATACTGGTCTGAATAATGTAAATAACATAAATACCTCATCTCTGAAGTATAGACAAATAAATGGAAAGTTAGAAACAAAAACCATATCAACCCAAAAGTATTATAGAATATATTGAAAACTGTACCAAACTACAACAATAAATTCTAAAATCTCTGGAGTAGGAAATAGCTATAATCATTTCCCAAACCAACACAAATTACAAAATAAATGATCAGAACTCATCTCAAAATGCATACAAAAAAGCATGTTTTAATTCGTTAGTTAAAACTCGAAAGCAAAAACATTTGCAAAATGCCAGCATGGTAAATGCAAATATATTTCCTATTTAAAAAGCAAGTAAAGTGATTAAAATGCAAATATATTTTCTATATGCAACGCAGGTAAGATTTTGTCTAAATACTTTAGACAAAACCAAAACTATAATCTCAACACTCCTCCCCGAAAAAATAACAAATAAATTAATATGATACGAATGTACACATAAAAGCAAGTGAATGTAATAATAATAATAATAATAATAATAATAATAATAATAATAATAATATCAAAACAAGATTTTTCAGACTGATACAAAGAGATTTTACAGGGAAATAGGTAAAAAAAGAATTGAAGTGACAGTACCCCCCAGAATGGAAGAAGTCACACAGTTCTGGGAAAAGATATGGGCTTGCCCTAAAGAACTTAGCAAGGAAGTACATTGGATTACGCAAGAGATAGAACGAATGAAAAATAATCCCGAACAGACATGGTCTGGAATTACAGAAGATGATGTTAAATATGCACTAAAAAAAGCACACAATTGGAAATTCCCAGGTATAGATAAAATTCCTAACTTTTGGCTATATTATTTAAATGCAGCACATAAAAAACTAGCCAAAGAACTTCAAGAAATGATTGACGATCCCACTAAAATTCCTGCATGGATGACCAAAGGAATTACATTTCTTCTAACCAAGAATGGTGACACAAAGAACCCGAAAAACTACAGACCAATTACATGTCTTCCGACAACATATAAACTATTAACATCTATTTTAACAAAACAGACATATTTATTCTTAGAAAGAAATGACATGATACCGCTTGAACAAAAAGGGTGCAAACGTGGCTGTTATGGTTGTAAAGACCAATTGCTGATTAACAAAATGATCCTGGAAAACTGCTACAGTACAAAGAAAAATCTTAGTACAGCCTGGATAGACTATCGAAAGGCATTCGATAGTGTGCCACATGACTGGATTTTAAAGACTTTAAATATATACAAGATATCGCCCGTCATCATCAATTTCATCAAACAGTGCATGTCTATATGGAAAACAACCCTTTACCTCAATCATATAAATGGAACCTATAAGTCTGATGAAATAAACATCAAAAGAGGTATATTTCAAGGTGATTCTTTATCTCCCTTACTATTCTGCATATCATTAATAGCACTAACCAGTCAACTTAATAAGACAGAATCTGGTTATAAAATAGGACAAAAGAAAATAAGCCATCTATTTTACATGGATGACTTGAAGTTTTTGCTAAGAATGATAATGAGCTGGAAGGTTTTCTGCAAACTGTAAATGCTTCAGCGAAGACATTGGAATGAAATTTAATTTGAATAAATGTGCTAAAGCTACAGTTTTACGTGGATCAATACAAGAAACATCCTCAATTAGCATAGACCCTGCTGTAACAATAAAAGAATTGAAACCAGAAGAAGCTTATAAATACCTAGGTGTAAATGAGAGTGAAAACATTCACCATAAAAAAATGAAAGAAATAGTGCGGAAAGAGTACTATAGAAGGCTACGAATGATAGTAAAAACTGAATTAAATTCACATAACAGAGTTATGGCCATTAATAGCCTTGCAATCCCAGTTGTCCAATATAGCTTTAACATCTTAAACTGGACTCTAAACGACATCAGGCGAATGGATGCTAAAACAAGAAAGCATCTTTCTAAGCATAAGATGCATCATCCAAAGGCTGATGTAGACCGTCTATACATACCCCGTAAAGAAGGTGGAAGAGGTCTTATTCAGCTGGAATTGTCATACAAGACAACAACTATTGGCTTACTAACATACATAGAAACAACAAAGGATTGGATGATACAATTAGTAAGGCAACATGAAGAAAGAAAGAAAAAAATATTCAATAATAAAAGAAGGCAGTAAATTCAAACAAGATTTACAGTTAGTAGATTCTGTAGAAAAGCAGAACGGAAGCCAAGAACCGGCTATTGCGGCAAAGAATATGAAAATGAAAGCCAAAGATAAAGCTCTTGAACAGATGAAACAGCGCTGGCAAGACAAACCTCTGCATGGCCAATGTACGTGCCAATAAATCCAATGTTGACAAAGTTAATACTCATCGATGGTTACGTGCATCTGGATTAAAGTCTGAAACTGAAGGCTTTATTCTTGCAGCACAAGACCAAAGTCTTTTCACGAGAAACTTTCAGGCAAATATTATGCATAATAATATGGATCCAAAATGCAGGTTTTGTGATAAACACCAAGAAACAATAGACCACCTAATCTCAGGCTGTTCTGTGCTTGCCCCAAATGAATATAAAAATCGCCACGATAGAGTTGGGCAATATTTACATTGGGCAATATGCAAACATTATGGAAAAGCTGTAGGCAAACACTGGTATGAACATCACCCAGCACCGGTTACAGAAATAGAAGATGTAACCATTCTATGGGATTACACCATCTACACAGACAGAAAAATTGAAGCAAACAGGCCAGACATTATTGTTAAAAACCAGAAGGAGAAAACTTGTCTATTAATTGATATGGCTTGTCCAGCGGATTGTAACATAGCAATCAAGGAATTTGAAAAACTGTCAAAATATAAAGACCTGGAAATTGAAATAGAAAAAATGTGGAAATTGAAAACAAGAGTTGTGCCAGTGATAGTAGGTGCACTTGGAATGATAAAAATGGAACAAAACAACACATTGAAAGAATCCCTGGAAACCCCAGCTTAAGAGATATACAAAAAATTGTTTTATTAAGTACAGCCCACACACTAAGGAAAACTTTATCTATGTAATGCTGGAGATGATAGGGAAGATAGAAAAACATGAAATGGAGCCATAACAACACGCCACTACCTGCCTTAGGTCTCCCCGCAGACTTGGTTGGTAGTGAGACCAAAGCAGAAATCGAAATATGATGAAAAATGACATAATAATTATACTGAATTCTCAGAACAGAGTTATGGCCATTGATAGCCTTGCAATCCCCGTTGCCCAATACAGTTTCAACATCTTAAACTGGACTCTAAACGACATCAGGCGAATGGATTCTAAAACAAGAAAGCTTATTTCTAAGCATCAGATGCATCATTCAAAGGCTGATGTAGATCGAAGAGGATTCAAACGACTAAAAACATTTTGGAAAAATCCAAACTTTGGCAAATTTCACAAGTTAGTGCGAAAAGCAAAATTCTTTATTCTAATTGGATAGCAAATAGAGAATTCATATGTGACATCAGTCAAACGTTTTTTTCACACTTAAGTGAAAATGCTCGCTGGAGCCGGTCTCATGATCGGATTAACTACTTAAGGACATTCAGTGACTGGTCAAGACGCAGAGACAGCTGGGAGCAGCGAGACAAAACTACTTAAATGTAACAGGAGAAACTTCAACAACGACCCGGATATAGGTCGCTTCGCACATGGTTCTTCTCTTTCTTTCTCGTGTGCTGATTTCTTTTACTTCTCCATTCAAAGACATTCATACCAAACAAACGCTCACAAATACATACGTACGTACGCATAAACTCTTTTAACTAATTACAAGAACACTTTTACGAACGCTTGATGCCCTCAACTTCCTCATTGAACATTAAATTTAATTTCCATGAATTCTTGTTATTCTTTCCTCTTAATACATTTCTATTTTAACATGAAAAATGTATATCATTATTATTACACCATTCTACTATTCTACGCATTCCAACCTGCCGACAACCAAACTTCTGATAATTCTGATAATATTTCTGCATAAACCTTGTAAGCTGTAAGGAGTTCGGTTAAGTATTACTCAAGGCTGAATTAAATAAACATTAACAATCTTCCTACGGATTCAGCGGTTTCTTTGCGCATTAGGTGAAATTAAATTCCATGTTTACATTTTTAACGTTTTTCTATGTACTCTACGTTAGCATTCTTCTATTATGTTCTACCATTAAGTGACTTATTGCTGCTTTACGTTGAAAATCATAGTTTCTCGTACGATCACCGAAGTTAAGCAACGCCGAGTCTGGTTAGTATTTAGATAGGTGACCGCTTCTGAGTATCAGGTTTTGTAAGCGTGGGTGTTCAATTGGTGTAATGAATATTTTTTTTTTATCATTTCACCCCAAGCAAAGCAGTTTTACAGCCACTGTTGCGCAGGGGCTTATATAGGGGAAAGTGATGAGAAAGAGGGGTAGCTTATAGGGAATGTCAGAAGGAGGGTAACAGACGAATTAGAATACAGGTGTAATGGGGGTGGAGTGGATGGAGAAAAGAGCTTGAGGGAGAGAGAGAGGGAGAGAGAAAGGATGCGAGTTAGTGAGATAGTCTATTGACCTTACATTTAAATTCCTGGAGATTGTAGCTGTCGGGGAAGCAAGTATACGGAAGAGAATACCACAGGCGGGAAGTGAGAGAAAAGAAGCTCTCAGAGTAGAAATTAAAGTTATATTTTAATAGAAATTGCGGTTAAATTTTTGTAGAAATTGTGGTAATGATTTGGAATTATTAATCGGAGAGCTGAGTTCCAATTCTGGTTTAGTTCTTTATCTTCATTTATGCGCAAATACCTTAGAGAAGGACAGAACCGGAACCACACGACGACCACTACTACTACTTAGGAGGCGCCACGCCGAACACCAAGATTGCTTTGCCGCTGCTGCTTGCTTATGAAGCGAGACTTACGGATCCGGCGCCTTTTGTGGTGCAGTGGATATCGGCTCAGAACGAGAAGTCGGGGAGCCGAGTTCGAATTCCAGTTGAATTCATTGCATTCGCTTACGCGCAAATACCCTTGGAAAAGGTATTAATCCGTCTATTCCTTCCAGTTAAATAACAGGACAGATTGGGTTCTATAGCCTTGGTTGACAACCAGTCTACCGCAGAAAGCAATGGCAACCTACTGCGGGATAATCTTCTGCCCAGTCAGTCATGTCTCTTTCGAGACATGATCGCCCAAGTGTGTTTCACGTATGGCATTTAACTGGCTGAACATAGAGAATATTATACATCCACCTCTTTCCCACATCTATGGGTAAGCCTTGTATCACAAAAACGATTACCTTCTCAAAAACAAAATTGCCTAAGAAAGCAGTTAGATTTTCATTAAATAACCCATAGATATTGATATGCTGTTAAACAAAAAAGCAACCAATCAACCATCTTGAATCAATTTATTTTAATGGGACGTATTCACAAGTAAGCCGGTCTCATTCATTCACTTTGAAGTTTGGTTATGGAGAGCAGCATTGGCTGGCCAGTTTTGTGTGACCACGAGCATTATTAAGACGCCATATTAGATTCAATGATAGCCACTCCACTGAGCACGAATATTCTGACGGGAAATTCACAGAACATGAATAATTAAATAATCTGATGTCAGTTATATTGGAAGAGAATTCATAATAAAATTCTCAACAGCTAAGGTAGGCAATCATTTTCAACGAAATCCGCGAATGCATTTTCATCGGGTCTTCAGTAATCAACCTGGATTCATTCACAAGGTCACATATGATGACGAAACCTGCTATAGAGGGTAAGATTTCTCGATATTAACAAAGAATGGCATTTACCATATCTATCTAAAATTATGATTAAACATAATAGACATTCGTTGTCTTTAATATTTAACAGTATATGTTTAGAAAATTATCTGCTGCCTCGATACACTATATATATATATATATATATATATATATATATACAAAAATCTTTTTCTGTGTGTTTTTACTCTACTATTGTATCTTTTCTTTCGTACTCTGTATTGAGCACTTTTTCTTGTGTTTGGTTCCGTTTGGAGTTTTTTCTTTACTGCGGAGTATTGAATGTTTTGTTCTTGTTCCGCGGGTTTCTTTTTTTTCTCCCCATTTATCCGACGTCTTAGTACACCGGATTGTAACGGATTTAGGTTCTGTTTGTTAATGGTTTTTTCGGAGGTTTATTTTAGTATAAATTTACGACCAGCATACTTACAGAGTCTATTTAGTTATTATTATTATTATTATTATTATTATTATTATTATTATTATTATATTTTTTTTTTCTTTGGACCATCTGCAAACTATAACTTACTACAAAATTGTACATTTTGTTTCAACATTAAAAGAACAATATCTCATCTAGCATTTAATAATGATGGTAATAACGTTTTATTGAAAAAAATTCTCATCTGGTAGTTAAAAATGATGTCTTATTAGGTAGTTAATAATGATGCTATAAACGTTTTATTATTTTTAAATTCTTAAATAAAACAAAATAAAAGAATATCTTTAGATAAAATGTTTAGTACCATCCTTATTAACTACCCGATGAGAAATTGTTCTTTCAATGTCGAAACAAAATGTACAATTTTGTAGTAGATTGTAGTTTGCATATATTCTAAAGTAATAATTAATAATATTCATTGCTCTATTTTTATATTGAGCACTGTTTTAAATTAATATTTTGAATGTTTCAATTATTTTCTTCGTTCTTATTCATTTACATATATATGTATATATATATTTTTTTTCTTTTTAATCATATCACCCCAAGCAAGGCGATAACGACACTGATGCGCAGGAGGCTACGTAAGAGTAAAAAGATTGGAAAAGAGAAAGCCGGAAACCACATCCTAACCAGGAAACAAGGGATGAGCCTCTTCACCTGTTCAATTGACGTGGGTGGAGTGTGAACGGGGCGATAGTTTAGTCTATCTACTCCAATTGAAAAAAAGAAAAAAAGAAAAGAGTGAAAAGATTGGAAAAGAGAAAACCGGAAACCGCATCCTAAACAGGAAACAAGGGATGAGCCTCTTCACCTGTCCAATAGACGAGGGTGGAGTGTGATAAATATATATATATATATCGACTCGAGAACATAATTATTGCAAAAATAATAGGGCACTGTGAAAGAGCAAACACATTCTTATAACTGTTTTAAGAGAATGAACAGAGCTGACGCCGCCTCTTTCCGTGAGCGGGATAGTAGAGAAATTTATATTTACACACTACCGGCCATAACTATTAGGCGACTCCATTTTTTTTAAAAAGAAACGATGTATTTGATACTGTTTTTAGTATTTATCACCAATTGGATATTTCTAAATGAAAATAGAATTGTCTTTCTGTTAATACTACACAATAATATGTGCAACAAATGAATTGTTCTGGTGTCCAGTTTTTGTGCTTTCTTCCCCATGCTAGTCTCTTCTTCTTATTGGCTGGCCGAAGCAAAGTCTTCCTGGCTGCCTTGTAAAATTTTGCAAGGTAATAATAACAAAAGAAAAATTTTATTTTCATTTAAAATTATCCACTTGGCAATAAATATGAGAAATCGTATGAAATATATATATATATTTTTTTAAACTGGGGTGGAACCTAATAATTATGGTATATATATATATATATATATATATATATATATATACTAAATTTATTAAAATAGAGAGAATTATCCATTAAATCTCTGGGTGGAGGTTCCGCTAGACCAGGAGTCGTCAGATGTTTTTCGACCATGGACACCCCTTTGTTTCTCTTCCTCCTTACCGAACATTATTTGAAATATCTTTGAACGTTAATTCTTTACCTGTCCAGCACATTTTCGGATATGGAAATCACATGTCCTTTGCATCACATATGATGCATAGGACATACAAAGCAGTAAGATTCGCACAGAAGATAGGACTTAAAATGCTAAATAAAACTTATGAATATTTACGAAATTTCAATCAAGTTCCAAATTTTTCCCCCGCTTCAACAGATTCAGAATTTTCCGCGGAACTGTATTTAAGAAAACATATTAAATAACTACAATGAATCAAACAAATAATATATTGAAGTACAGTCAATTAAGTGCCATATGTGATAGACGCTTGGGCGATCATGTCTCGAAAGAGACATGACTGACTGGGCAGAAGATTATCCTGCAGTAGGTTGCCATTGCTTTCTGCGGTAGACTGGTTGCTGACCAAGGCTATAGAACCAAATCTGTCCTGATATTTAACCCATAACTGGAAGGAAGAGACGGATTAATACCTTTCCCAAGGGTATTTGCGCGTAAGTGAATACAATGGATTCAACTGGATTTCGAACTCGTCTCCCCGGTTTCTCGTTCCGAGCCGATATCCACTGGACCACATAACCAAGCCTAAATACAGCCAATGCTACTGAACAGAAAAGCATAACTGCTAGTAATATCAAATTACTAATGGGTTGTATTCAAAGAAATGGTTAAAACCGGGAAGGGATTGTCACAAATGCAAAGAAACTCTGAAATTAATTCCCTTATAAATAGTTATATACTACCAATAATGACAAACTGGTACAAAAAAAAAAAATTTATTTTTTTATTCTTCGACGGTGATACTTATGTGAAGCAGCAGTGCAATCGGAGAGAGTTCACACGCACGAAGCGCCGTCGGGAGTCTTAAAATTCTCACGCATTTTGGCCTTTACAAGTTGTCGCTTTATTGAGGTTATCTATGGCCGGATATGTTTGTCATCCACACCAGGTAGTTCATTGCTTTTCAAGCCGGTTGTCGCTTGTTTTATTTCGATGCATATTTTTGACATCATCTACAGCCGGAAATATCTATCAACCACCTTTTTATTTTGCTGATTTTCATCTACGACTGGATGTATCGTCTTTCAAGCTGGTTGTCACTTTGTATTAACATTACCTACGACCGGATCTACCTATCAATTACTTTCACCCTTCAAAGAATTATTATACTGTTGTGGGGTTATTTTTGCAGTGGAGGCTAGTATTTGTGCTAAAGTCGGTCCTAATAGGTTCGACGTACAAAACTTTAGGAACTTGATATAATATGTATGACGGAGTGTAATCTTCCAGGTTGCTGACTAGTTCCGAATTCGACTAACTGTCGACTACTATCATCCAACATCGACTTACCCTCGTTCCTCTTACTACCCCTACTTAAATTAAGTTGGAGAGTCTATTCACTGTAGAATAGGTGTGTTTCACCATAATAATTAGAAAACGGTAAAAGATGGGTATGCTGAGAGATGATTTAATGCGCTCTGTACATTAAATACAGCGATAGGCCACCTCGAGGTGGTGTAATAGTTAGCAAACCTGCCTCGTTGGAATAGTTACAATTGAATAATGAATTCGGTCCTTACTGGGCGTCCCATAGATTCGGCTTTGTGCCACATCTAAACTATGTTTAGAGAATCACCATAAAATAAAGCAATATCAGAACTTGGTCATTTATGAGTGTGACAATTCTTTACAACATATTATTATTAGAGTTGTCAGTGTTTAAGTCTGCTACCAGGATGCAGTGGATATCGACTCGGAACGAGAAATCGGGGAGTCGAGATCGAATTCCAGTTGAATTCATTGCATTCACTTACACGCAAATACCCTTCGGATAGGTATTAATCCGCCTCATCCTTCCAGATATGGGTTAAATAACAGGACAGACTGGATTATATAGCCTTGGTCGGCAACCAGTATAACGCAGAAAGTAATGGCAACCTACTGCCGGAAAATCTTCTGCCCAGTCAGTCATGTCTCTTTCGAGACATGATCGCCCAAGCGTGTTTCATGTATGGGACTTAACTGACTGACCAGACAGTCAATATACAGCATAAAATATCTTCAATACAAAAATCCATACAATAGTTATTATATTATTATATAAAACTATTTAAAGAACAATATATCAAAGAAGAATTATAGCAAGGACAAATTTGGTGAGCCTGGATTTTTATGCAAATGATCAGTGTGCGAACAATTTGGATAACAATATCAGGCATAAAAATACCATTCGACCCCTTTACTATCATCAACTTCCTAGGCCTTCATACTGACCACTTGAAATTTCCTCGTATCCCGTTTGACAATCTCTGATCTATACAAAGAAAACCATGAAATGTAAACAAATACGTAAACCTATACAGATTATGTAATTATATAAATTATGAACCAGTTTTTTGTTTTTCTAATTTTTTATGCAGTGAATCGTAGATTATTAACTTTTTCTCATAAAACAATTTTAAAACGTCCATTTACTTTTTTAAAAATAATTTTCATTACAATTGCATTCAGTAAAAAAAAGTAAAAATAAAAACTGCTTCATTTTGTTTTGAATTTTTCAATTTACTTTACTAAAAAATGCTTAAAAACAAGTGTGTTTTATTAAATTATTTTTGCATGACAATTTTAAAAAATTTCTTTACGATATACTTTATCAAATACAATTAAAAAAACCTACTTCATATTATATATAAGGTCATATAAAATGCTTAGAAACAAGTGTGTTTTATTAAATTATTTTTGAATGAAAATTAAAAATTTCTTTACGATTTACTTTATCAAATATAATTAGAAAAACCTAATTCATATTATATATAAATGCCATATAAAGTGCTTAAAAACAAGAGTGCTTTATTAAATTATTTTCGCATGACAATTAAAAAATTTCTTTACGATATATTTTATCAAATATAATTAAAAATACCTATTTCATATTATATATAATGCCTTATAAATTGCTTAAAACAAGTGTGTTTTATTAAATTATCTTTGAATGAGAATTAAAATTTCTTTACGATATACTTTATAAAATATAATTTAAAAAAACCTACTTCATATTTTATGTAATGCCTTATGAAATGCTTAAAAACAAGTGTGTTTTTTGAATGAGAATTAAAAATTTTTTTACGATATACTTTATCAAATATAATTAAATAAAACCTACTTCATATTATATATAATATCTTATAAAATGCTTAAAAACAAGTGTGTTTTATTAAATTATTTTTGCATGACAATTAAAAGTTTCTTTACGATATACTTTATCAAATACAATTAAAAAACCTAATTCATATTATATATAATGCCTTATAAAACGCTTAAAACAAATGTGCTTTATTAAATTACATTTGAATGAGTATTAAAAAAAAATTATTACGATATACTTTATCAAATATAATTAAAAAAACCTACTTCATATTATATATAATGCCTTATAAAATACTTAAAAACAACTGTGTTTTATTAAATTATTTTTGAATGAGAATTAAAAAAATTTATTACGATATACTTTATAAAATATAATTAAAAAAACCTACTTCATATTATATATAATGCCTTAGAAAATGCTTAAAAACAAGTGTGTTTTATTAAATTATTTTTGAATGAGAATTAAAAAAAATTATTACGATATACTTTATAAAATACAATTAAAAAAACCTACTTCATATTATATATAATATCTTATAAAATGCTTAAAAACAAGTGTGTTTTATTAAATTATTTTTGAATGGGAATTAAAAAATTTTCTTTACGATATACTTTATCAAATATAATTTTAAAAAACCTACTTCATATTATATATAATGCCTTATAAAATACTTAAAAACAACTGTGTTTTATTAAATTATTTTTGAATGAGAATTAAAAAATTTCTTTACGATATGCTTTATCAAATATAATTTAAAAAAACCTACTTCATATTATATATAATGCCTTATAAAATGCTTTAATTGAAGAAAAATATTAACTAATTATGGTTTTAATGCTTAAAAAATTACTTTTATATAAAAATTACGTTTTCCTGGTACTGAGTTGTCCTGGTGTTCATTATTTACGGCGCTCAGTCATCGATGTTGGCTTTGCGGTGTTAGGGTTGTTGTCTCGCACTAAAAAATCAACAGGGACAGCAATTCAAACTCATGCATCCACTAAAAACAAGTTTCATTTCACCCCAAGCAATACAGTTTTACTGCCACTGGTGTGCAGTGGGTTACGTAGGAAAAAAAAAGTGATGAGAAAGATTATCAAGTTATACGGGAGTGTAAAGAAATGGGTAAAAGAAGAATGAAAATACTGGTGTGACGAGAGTAGAGTGGACGGAGAAAAGAACCTGAGAGAAAGGATACGAGTCTGAGTGATAAGAGATGTCTGTGGATCTTACTTTTAAATTATTCGAGATTGTAGCTATCAGAGAAGAAAGTATACGGAAGGGAATTTCACAGGAGGGAAGTGTGAGAAAAGAAGCTAATAGAGTAGAAGTGAGGGGTGACATTTTATTGGTTTTACTGTAAAAGTGTGGGACCTAGTTGCTAGTCTAGTACGTCAAGTAAATTCATGCAGAGGGGGCACTAGTGATCTAAGCTCCTCGGAGCAGTAAAATATTTGTAGAAGGAAGTTACATTACCCCGGTGAGAAAGTGACTTCATCTGAGCTACCAAGTCGGGATCGATCACATTATAGATTTACCACTGGGTTTTGTCAAGAACCCAGAGGTGAATAGCCGGGGTAAGCGACCAGATGTGACAGCAGCATTCAATATACGGGCAGATGGTAGATTTATATATGTGCAGGATGGATTCAGACAGGAAAAACATCCTGGCCCTACACAAGGAACCGATCTTCCTAGCAACAGATTTAGCTGTGGATTTGATGTAGTCATTACACTTGAGGCCGGATATATCTATCAACTGTCCTTGTATTTTGCTGACGTTTTTTTTTTTTTTTAATCATTTCACCCCGAGCAAGGCGGAAATGCCACTGATGTGCAGGGGGTTACATAAATGTAAAAAGATTAATTACAAAAGAGTGAGGAGTACAAACTAGTTAGAAAGGAACAATAGAAAGCTGAGAAAGCAGGTGCGATGACAGATACATAGGTGGAGAGAAAGGGAAGGTTATACAGGGGAGGGGAGAGAGCTAGAGTCCAGTGGTTAGTAGATGAGTATTGACTTTGCATTTAAATTTCTGGAGGTTGTAGCCGTCAGGAAAGCAAGAATACGGGAGCGAGTTCCACAGGCGGGAAGTGCGAGAGAGGAAGCTGCAGGAGTTTATGATCTTTATAAGCATCCCATATTTGATTTCTTTATAAAATGTCTTTATTTCTTTTTTTCTCATGCAAATCTTACCTGTGTTTAACTTTTTGTTCATAGTCTAACAAGCATTTTATCAGTTTCCATTATTTATGATCTTTATAAGCATCCCATAATATTTGATTTCTTTGCAAATATCTTCATTTCTTTTTCTTTCTAATGCAATTCTTACCTGTGTTTTATTTTTTGGTTCTAGCGTAAGAAGCATTTTATTTGTGTCTGTTATTTATGATCTTTATAACCATTCCATAATATTCAATTTCTTGAGATTTACCTTCTTCCAAGCATTTTTTGTTTACCTTTATTTCTGAGTGAAAACCATATTATATTATTAGGTTTTATATATGTATCTCTTTTCCATGTTCTCACTACTAGCATTGCTTGCTTGATTGATTTCTTCCACACAGAGATTTTTTTTCCTTCTCCCTTCAATCAATCGTTACCCGTATATTTTTGCATTTATTGTTCGGCAGCCAACAAGATTTCATGGTATATATTTTCTGTTCTTGTTCCTCTTCAAAAGCCTTGATTGTTTCTAATTTTTATTTTTTGTTCGTCACCTTTTAATCTATTCGTCTTCAGTTTTATTCGTCTGCTTCCAAACATTGCCTGTGTAATGTAGTTGTTCTATTAGGATTTATTGTAAATCTCCTTTTTCGTTCTTTTTCACTGTTTGATCATCTGTTATTTATTTATTTTTTGTTGTTGTTCTTCGCCTTCAATTCTATCCATTATTATTTTTCTTCGAAGCATGTAATCTCTTTTCAGGTTTTTCTCCCAAGCATTAAATGGGTCGTTTTCACCGCATCATTATTAAGTTTATAGAGCCTGTTTGTTGCATTTTAATATCTCCTCGGGTTTAATTCAAGCAGTTACGCTACAAGGTGGTTAGCAGAAGCGTTCTTACGGGCGAAAGCGTTCTTTCTGCTGCCCACATTGTCTATTTAAACATACAAGAGTACAACGCTTCTCTTGAGGCGAGTGTTATATCATTCAATCAAATTGGCAATGCGAGACAATGCGTGGAAATTTATTTGCCAAACGGGCTTTGTTGATTTTTATCTCGGGATGAATATGACTTTTGAAAGCCTTTTCAGATCTGTGTATATGCCGATTGTTTGCGAAATTCACTACTTCATTTCTCGTGAAATTATGGAAGGAATTACTGATTTAAAAATAAATCATTCGCTTAATATTACTTGAAATGGTTTTTCTTTTTTTAAAGTACATTTTTAAGTGGATATCGACTCGGAACGTCAAATCAGGAGCCCGAGATAGAATTCCAGTTGAATTCCTTGCACTCACTTACGCACAAATACCCGTCATTTCTCTCTAGTTATGAGTTAAATAATAGGACAGATTGGGTTCTAAAGCCTTGGCTGGCAACCAGTCTACCGCAGAATCCAATGACAACCTACTGCTGGATAATCTTCTGCCCAGTCAGTCATGTCTGTTTCGAGATATGACTGATTGTGTGTGTTTAAAAATCAGGAAACTGATTCCAAGCCTATAATTGTATTCAAAGGAAAATGTTAAAAAGATTTTCCGCTTAAACTGAAATATTTTAGAGAGGTTAAGTTGAACATATAAATGAAAAAAAAAAACAAGAGATTTCAGTTGCGAAAGATCAGGGTCCTTACTCAGAATGAAGAAAATAAATAAAAACAAGTAAATATATAGAATGATATAATAACTCCAGATGTGACAGAGAAGGGTTAGCAATAAAATAGATCAAACCCTGAATAAAGAAAATTAAAAAAAAAACAATAATAAGATAATAAAATATGTGAAAGATAAGAGCAATAAAATGGATACCATACTGAATAAAGAAAATAGATGAAGAAAACAATAATAAAAAAAAACTATATACGTGAAAGATGAGGAATAGCAATAAAATGAACCCCATCGCAAGTTAGGGTAATAAATGAACAAAATAACTACATATGTGAAAGATAAGGGTTAGAAATAAAACTGGTCTCACTCTGAATGAAGAAAATAAATGAACAAAACCAATAACAAAAATAATTAGATAAGCGAAAACCAATTGTTAACAATAAAATGGACACCATCCTGAATGAAGAGAATGAATAAACAAAGCCTATAACAAAAATAATTCTTATGTGAAACATGAGGATTAGCAATAAAATGAACCCAACTCTGAATGATAGAAATGAATAAACGAAAGCAATAACAAAATAGCTTCAAATGTGAAAGATGGGAGTTAGCAATAAAATGAACCCAACTCTGAATGATAGAAATGAATAAACGAAAGCAATAACAAAATAGCTTCAAATGTGAAAGATGGGAGTTAGCAATAAAATGAACCCAACTCTGAATGATAGAAATGAATAAACGAAAGCAATAACAAAATAGCTTCAAATGTGAAAGATGGGAGTTAGCAATAAAATGAACCCAACTCTGAATGATAGAAATGAATAAACGAAAGCAATAACAAAATAGCTTCAAATGTGAAAGATGGGAGTTAGCAATAAAATGAACCCAACTCTGAATGATAGAAATGAATAAACGAAAGCAATAACAAAATAGCTTCAAATGTGAAAGATGGGAGTTAGCAATAAAATGAACCCAACTCTGAATGATAGAAATGAATAAACGAAAGCAATAACAAAATAGCTTCAAATGTGAAAGATGGGAGTTAGCAATAAAATGAACCCAACTCTGAATGATAGAAATGAATAAACGAAAGCAATAACAAAATAGCTTCAAATGTGAAAGATGGGAGTTAGCAATAAAATGAACCCAACTCTGAATGATAAAAATGAATAAACGAAAGCAATAACAAAATAGCTTCAAATGTGAAAGATGGGAGTTAGCAATAAAATGAACCCAACTCTGAATGATAGAAATGAATAAACGAAAGCAATAACAAAATAGCTTCAAATGTGAAAGATGGGAGTTAGCAATAAAATGAACCCAACTCTGAATGATAGAAATGAATAAACGAAAGCAATAACAAAATAGCTTCAAATGTGAAAGATGGGAGTTAGCAATAAAATGAACCTTATCCTGAATGAAGAAAATAAATGAAAAAATCAGTTATAAAATACTAGAATAATAATAAAAAAAAAAAAAGATAAAACCTGTAATCGAGAATTTAATCAATCTCGTTCAATGTTTCATTTTATGTTTTTCAAAAGCTTTGCTTTCGATTTTATTATTGACAGTTCTTATGCGGGGGCGGCTTTCACGTATCTTTTTTATCTTTTTATGCATAATGACATTAAGACAAAAAGAAAAAAAGAACGAGAGATAAAATGAGTGATAAAAAGAAGGGTGAAAATAGTTTCAACAAAAATAAAAGGTGGGGTATAAAACTGATCTGGAAAATTTTAAAAGCGAAAATGGTGGCTGATTTGAAAAAAATATTTCTTGGTTCTTTTTGCAAACAACGACAGAGGGGGATTCAGTTTATCGAATAGCAAACTTATTAAAAAATATCAAAATAACGAGAAATTAGAATCAAAGAGAAAATAAGTAAACAGGTATTAATTTAATAATAACGTAATTGGTTGATTCATTCATAAATTATTTCAGCAGTCTTGATTGTAGGCACAGGAAAGAATGAGATCCTCGCGATGACATCACTGACGACACCCTCTAGCACCTCCATTACCGTGCGTATGTTTGAAATTGTAGGCACAGGAAAGCAAGTCGAAAATGTCTTTTTTTTCTGAACATGAGAAATATATAAAAGCAAATAAATATAAGAATATAAAAATGTAATAGAAGTTTGTCTAATATTTGTCTATATTTCTGAGATGAGGTAATATTTACAGTATTTACGTTATTCGGACTATTGTCCTCATCTTTTTTGCAATTTGTAAGACGTTTCGGCCGTTGTACGATTCGGTCTTATTCAGGTGCTAAGTATTTCGAACCGAAACCTTTGTTACGATCACTGGGGTATATGAACTCCAATCCTTGCGGAAAGCCTCGATTGGAAGTCATACTACCAGCTAATAAAGGCAATGCAAATGTAGGGATGGACAGAACAGAATATATCAAGAAACTGGAAACTAGAAGACGTCATTACAAGTAGTAGCTACAGCAAAGAAAGTAAGTAGTAGCTACAGCAAATAAAGAAATTAGTAGCTGCAGTAAAGTAAAGAAAGTAGTAGCTACAGCAAAGTAAAGAAAGTAGTAGCTATAACAAAGTCAAGAATGTAGTAACTACATCAAAGTAAAGAAAGTAGTAGCTGCAACAAAGTAAAGAAAGTAGTAGCTACAGCAAATAAAGAAAGTAGTAGCTATAGCAAAATAAATAGTAGCTACAGCAAAGTTAAGAAAATAGTAGCTATAGCAAAGCAAAGAATGTAGTAGCTACAGCAAAGTAAAGAAAGTAGTAGCTGCAACAAAGTAAAGAAAGTCGTAGCTACAGCAAATAAAGAAAGTAGTAGCTATAGCAAAATAAAGAATGTACTAGCTACAGCAAAGTAAAAGAAAATAGTAGCTATAGCAAAGTAATGAATGTAGTAGCTACAGCAAAGTAAAGAAAGTCGTAGCTACAGCAAATAAAGAAAGTAGTAGCTATAGCAAAATAAGTAGTAGCTCCAGCAAAGTAAAGAAAGTATTAACTATAGCAAAGTAAAGAAATTATTAGCTATAGCAAAGTAAAGAAAGTAGTAGCTACAGCAAAGTGAAGAAAGTAGTAGCTATAGTAAAGTAAAGAAAGTAGTAGCTATAGTAAAGTAAAGAAAGTAGTAGCTACAGCAAAGTAAAGAAAGTAGTAGCTACAGCAAATAAAAAAGTAGTAGCTATAGCATAGTTTAATCTAGAACAAGAATGACTACCGGTCTAGGACCTACAGGCAGTTGCCTCAACGTTATAGCAATCTACATCACATGTATGGTCTACCTAAGATTCATAAAGACTTTATTCGACTCAGGCCGATTGTTAGAAGCCTTGGCTCGGTGTGCCATCCTTTGAGTCGCTTTCTTGTAGATATAATTGACCCACCGATCGGAAAAGTCACCATCATAAATACGAAACTCCGTCCACTTCGTGGAACTCACGTGGATGCTCCCATCCAATGCAACCAGATGATGAGCCTGGATGTTTTAAGTCTGTTCACAGAGGTACCCACGGTGGAGTCACTATTGGTAGTCAGAGACAGACCGGCCTCGGACTCATCCCTAGGAGAAAGTACCAGTTTTCCACTAGACAACCTGATAGAGATGCTGACTTTCTGCACTCAAACAACACACTTCGGACTGGGATCAAACATATATCGGTAGGATGAAGGCTTAGCAATAAGCTCGCTATTCTCACTGGCTAACAATTACATTAGATACATTGAAGAGATGGAATTAGAATCCAGTTTTAAAGCCAACTCTATGGCTGAGATATGTTAATGACACCTTTTTACTCTAGCCACACCAGAAGGAGGTCCAGACGCTAATTGACGATGTGAACACAATAAGACTATCCATACAGTTCACTATGGAAAAAGAATGTGAAAATAAACTGGCGTTGCTGGATGTGGTAATAACTCGAACGGAGGTGGTGTTCAAAACATCCGTATACTGCAAGCCAACATTCACCGGACAATACCTCAACTTCAACTCTCACCATCCATACAATGTAAAGAAAGGGATCGTCCGCTGCCTGCAACATCGAGCAAAAATCATAAGCGGCGACCCAGAGTCATATAGGAACAGGAGATGGTCAGTATAAGCAGTACCCTACAAGGAAACAATTATCCAGGGTACATAACAACAAGTCCAACATACACGGAAAGGAGGATGCATAAGGGTAACAACTCTCAGAAAATATTTTGGTCTGTCTACCCTATGTTAAGTAGTTATCCGAGAAATACAAAGGATCTGTGGTCAATATAGCATCTTCAGAAGTGGTTCTACAATTCGCAGGTACCTCTCTCGAGTAAGACCCCGAACAGAGGAGGACATGACTAAGGACTGCGTGTAGGCCATTCCCTGTATTTGTGGAAAGAAATATAAAGGAGAGACAGGCCACCCCTTAAGTTAAGGCTACACGAACACCGCAAGGCCGTAACCATAGTGGAGATGGAAAAATCAGGCGTAGCTGACCGCATATGGAGGGAGAAAAGAGATCACCGCCCCCTATGAGATGAAGTTAAAATAATAGATAGAGAACGCCACTGGAAACTACCTAAACTTAAGGAATCAGCACATATGCTAGGCTTCAAAAATATCCTAAGCCGTCCAAGCATAGATATGAACACAATATGGGAACCATAATACGGAGTACCAGAGAAAATCATTAGGGTAAAAACAAACTGCAATATGAGCTCTGGTAAAAAAAAATACTAGAAAAAACCATCAACATCAAAAATACTAGAGAAAACCATTACCATCAAAAAATTGCAATATGAACTCTGGTAAAAAAAAGGGTTACTGGACAATTGGTTTACAAGTCCTAAAAGTTCAGTTGTTCTTGTCCTTAAGGACACATGGCTCAGTGGATATAAACGTTGGTTAGTTCCTGACTTGAGTTGTGAGTTCAATACAAACAATTTGCAGGGTTAGAGGGAGATAACCCATGATTTTTAATCGAGACTTCCCACAAGGAATGGAGTTCATATACCCCAGTGATCGTACTAAAGGGTTCCGTTCGAAATTCCTAGCAACTGACAAAGGCCGGAGGGTACAGCGATCGAAATGTCGTACAAATGCCAACAAAGATGAAGAAAATAATCAGAATAATGTTTGTCTAATGATTTAGTTTTTAAAAAATTGTTCAGGCCCATTTTGTTTGGATTAGGTCCGCTTATAAATATAATAAATATTAGACAATGGACAACGAAGAAAATAAATACATAAAAAAGAGGAAGTAATAATTACGTATTTATTCTGAAAATCAGCAGCAGCAGTATTAAAAATAAACACAGACTCGACAATACTGGCCCCTGTTTCTCTTCCATTAGCACTACATCAATATTTAGTCTAGGTAATATTTTTATAGCAAGTAATGAGAAAACATCTGCGACAGTTTGTACCGCAAAATTAAAAAAAAATTAAATGCAACAATAAAATTAGCTAACCGGTTATCGCTCCTCACTCATTGTAACTCGATAGAAGAGAGTAAAAAAATCGCTTAATCGACTAAACAGTAAAGACGGAAAAAAATACTCATATTATCAATAATATATTGAGAAGGGTATATTTTCATAAGCAGATTACATCCATTCCTAACGACTATAGTTTCACTGACTTTTGATGTCTATTATTGATACGCCTTTTAAATATGCAAATCACATCCAGTCCTAAAGAGCATTGTTTCAATGAATTTACATATCTATTATTGATATGCCGATCATATGCAAATCTCATTCAGTCTTAAAGAGCAATTCTATCTGTTTATGTATGGGAGAAATTTGTCTTGATTTAATGAAAATTGCTTCCAAGACTTTTAATATATATTATTGATAGGCCAGCATTTTATTTTTGAAAGTTCTGTTTTGGTCAGAGGTACACAAAAAATAACATTTCTCAATCGATTTCTGATGAGAGATGATCGATAACCTGCTAATTTCATTCTGATGTTATCTCTATTATTATGTCATTTTTCATTATAATTCGATTTCTGCTATGGTCGCACTATCTATCAAGTCTGCAGGAAGACCTAAGGCAGGTCGTGGCGTGTTGTTATGGCTCAATTTCATGTTTTTTCTATCTCCCCTAACATCCAACCGATAAAATGCAACCGCAACTTCTACTCCAACAGTTTCTTTTCTCGCACTTCCCGACTGTGGAATTCTCTTCGACATGTCTGCTTCCCCGACGGCTACAATCTCCAGGAGTTTAAATGTAAGGTCAATAGACACCTCCTAACACACTAACCTGCTTCCATTCTTTCAAACACACTAACTTCTATTCTTTCAAACACTCTTCCCACCTACCCAACTATCTATCACCCCCCTTCTGACATTTCCTATATCTAACCACTCTTCCTATTTACCTCCCCCTATGTAGCCCCCAGCGCAATAGTGGCAGTGGAATGCCTTGCTTGGGGTGAAATGATTAAAAAAAAGTTTTCCTTAGTGTGTCGGCTGTACTAAACAAAATAATCTTTTGTATAACTCTTAAGCTGGGGTTTGCAGGGATTCTTTCAATGTGTTGTTTTGTTCTATTTTTATCTTTCCATGTGCACCCACTGTCACTGGTGTGATACTTGTTTTCAATTTCCACACTTTTTCGATTTCAATTTCCAGACCTTTATATTTTGACAGTTTTTCGAATTCCTTGGTTGCTTTGTTACAATCCGCTAGACAAGCCATATCAATTAATAGACAAGTTTTCTCTTTCTGGTTTTTAACAATAATGTCCGGCATATTTGCTTCAATTTTTCTGTCTGTGTAGATGGTGTAATACCATATAATGGTGACATATTCTATTCCTGTAACCGGTGCTGGGTGATGCTCATACCAGTGTTTGTTTACATATTTTCCAGAGTGTTTGCACATCATCTCTCTCTCTCTCTCTCTCTCTCTCTCTCTCTCTCTCCCTCCCTCCCTCTCACTTAATACTCTGCTTAGCTTTTGGAAGACACCTTTAACTATTTTAATGCACCTTACAATTTACTTACGAATTTTTTATTATAAGTAATTCCTGTTTTCCTTAAGCCTTCCTTATTGTTCACATGTTCATTAGATGGTACTCTTAGCATTCTTCGGTCAAAAATATCTCTATCACTTTAAGTCTTTTCTTTATTGTCCAGAATTCACTGTTATATAGAGTAGATATTTGCTTTTCAGCATTTTTTTTTTTTTTTGCTTCTAAAGATAGTTTATGGAAGACGTCTTTGGCTTTTCTTATACAATTTTGGATTTTAACTATTCTTCCTGATGATAAGCAACGCCGGGATAACAATAAAAAAAAATTGTTCCGGAAAATAGACGATGGCGATTGACTTAACATCTCTTTTTTATTTAATTTTCTCTTTCCATCACTAGTTCTTCCTCCCTCTCTTTCGTTCTCTCGTTCTTCCTCTTTTCTAACGTTCTTTCTTTCTTTTTCTTTCTTTCTTTCTTTCTTTCTTTCTTTCTTTCTTTCTTTCTTTCACCAGTTCTTTCTTTTACCAGTTCTTTGTTTCTCTCATTCTTTTTTCTGATTTTTATCACACGTTCTTTCTTTCTTTCTTTCTTTCTTTCTTTCTTTCTTTCACCAGTTCTTTCTTTCTCTTTCTTTTTCTCATTTTTTTCCGGATTTTTATCACACGTTCTTTCTTTCTTTCTTTCTTTCTTTCTTTCTTTCACCAGTTCTTTCTTTCTCTCATTCTTTTTTCTGATTTTTATCACACGTTCTTTCTTTCTTTCTTTCTTTCTTTCTTTCTTTCTTTCACCAGTTCTTTGTTTCTCTCATTTTTTGTCTGATTTTTATCACACGTTCTTTCTTTTTCTTTCTTTCTTTCTTTCTTTATTTCTTTTTCTTTTTCTCCTCTTTCTTTTATACTTGCTTTCTTTATATATCGCATAGTACCATTTCTCCCAATTAGAAAAAGTACGCAGTTACCAATGACGCACGAACACTTTTAATCTTGACAATTGAAAGAAATAAATACGAGTAAAAGAAAATCAAAAAACGATCGTCGTCTTTATAACTGTTCTTTTATTGTCCTATTTTCTTAATGTTGTTTTTTTTATCTTTCTGTTTTCTTAGTATTTGTCTATTATATTTGTTCGGGCGATATCTCTGTCACGTCTCATCTTCATCTGTGGCGAAAATATCCGTAATTCATCTCACATCGATGGTAGTAATATTTTTTGGATCCCTTGATAATTCGCCTCAATTCTGAAAGCATCTTTTACTACACTTATGACCTACACTTATGACTACACTTATGACCTTAGGCTGCCAGTAGTCTCTTCCAGTTTTCTTAAATCGTTAACACCCCATCCATGGCATTAAATTCACTAAGACACAAGAGGTTATAGAGTGTGAAAGATTTAGGAATATAAAAATTGATTATTCGGACTATTGTCCTCATCTTTTTTTGACATTTGTACGACGTTTCGGCTGTTGTACGCTCCTGTCTTCTTCAGGTACTATGAATTTTGAACCGAACCCTTTATTACAATCACTGGGTTATATGAACTCTATTACTTGCCTAATGACTCTTCTACTGATTTAACAAATAACTTGAGGGAAGAGACAGATTAATAACTTTCTCAATGGTTTTTGGGCGTAAGTGAATGCAAGAAATTCAACAGGAATTCGAATTGCCAGATTTGTCGTTCCGAGTCGATGTCCACTGCTCCACAACGCACATCCTGTTCAGTACATCGATTAAATTCAAAAGTCGTGGTTTAATAGCTAAGAACTCTTCTGAACATTTACCATTGAATTATGTATGTGTATATATATATATATATATATATATATATATATATATATATATATATATATATATATATTTTTCCGCAGACAGATCTTGATTAAAACCCGACCGAATTGGCGTCAGTTGGCGATTCTACCTTTGAGCTAAGTGCACTGGGTAGAAGGAGGCAGACTTTTAGCGTATGATGTATCATATGCTACCATATTACTGAATGAGTAATGCACAGAGTAGCTACTGTTTTTTCAAAGTCTACCATTCTTCCAGAGTGCTCAATGAGGATGTGACAGCGTAAAAATAGTCATCCACCAGATCTGTTTCGCTGTATTACAGCACATCAGTACGCTTAAACATCCGATTGCTTTTACCCTGGATTGAAGCCCGACCGAAATGGCGTCAGTCGGCGACTCTACCTCTGAGCTATGGGCACTCGATAGGAGGTGGCAGGCATTTAGCGTATGATGCTTCACATGCCAGTAGTTAGAGTACTCTAATTCATTACTGAATGAGCGATATATATATATATATATATATATATATATATATATGAAATGAATTGTTTGAAAATTATTTTTTATCGATACTCGTATTTAAGTAGATATTCTGTTTTTAATGAAACAGTATTATATATTTATTTCTACCGGCCTGATTATTTACTATAAATTTTTATTACGAAAATGTGTGCCATTCGGCAGGATTCAAACCTCGTTTTTCCGATACATTCAGGGCAGATATGTTTGTTTACGATGGATCGAAAATTGTGTTATATAGGCTTGATAAAACCTCGGTTAGACTGGGGGCTATTCGTGGTCGAGAGGTTTAAGACGTTACCAGATCAAAAGGTAGCTTCCCCTATATAGATAGGGGTCGCAGGTTCGAATCCTGCCGAATGGCACACATTTTCGTAAATAATCAGGCCGGTAGAAATAAATATATAATACTGTTCCATTAAAAACAGAATATCTACGTAAATACGAGTATCGATACAAATAATGTTCAAACAATTCATTTCAAATTGTCGGTTGCTTATAACCAAGTTTCGTTAAAATTCGTTGATTTCCGTAATATATATATTTCCACTCTAAGTTTATATATATATATAAATATAATATATATACATATATAAAATAAAATAAATATAATATATATATATATATATATATATATATATAAACTTAGAGTGGAGGGACAGTGACTAAAGCTGTGACGCCAAATCAGGACTGACAATATTCTTAACAGTCGTTAGAAAAAATACATCCCTGGTGCTTCGCGTCTCTTCTTCATCAGTGAAGAACCTAGCCAGCATGCAATGCCGTATGAGAGATTGAATATTTACGTGGCAATTCCGTATTATTTTCACTTTTCCTAAGGAACTTTTCATCTCTTTTAATACTTTAATTAGTTTCGTTAAAGAATATTTCGATATTTCTTTGTGCCTAAGTTACATTTCTGTACTTACTTCGATTTAACACTTCAATATATTCTCTTGTTCCACCAGGTAGAAAAAATTACGAATGGAACCATTAGTGGCATAATACATTTCCAGAAGACAGTTTTATAAAACAAGGTAAGTTTTTGGATGGATATTCTGGTAGAGTAGATATCAGCTCTGAATAAGAACTCACAGAGCTGAGGTCGAATTCTAGTTGCATTCACTTACGAGCAAATGCCCTTAAAAACGTATTAATCTATCTCAACTATTTCCAGCTATAGGCTAAATAACAGAACAGATTCTAAAGCCTTGACTGGCAACCAGTATACCACAGAAACTAATGACAGCCTGCTGCGGGGAAAATCCTCTGCTCAGTTAGTCATGTCTTTTTCGAGTATGGCGAGTTGCATTCACTTACGAGCAAATGCCCTTAAAAGCGTATTAATCCATCTCAACTATTTCCAGCTATAGGCTAAATAACAGAACAGATTCTAAAGCCTTGATTGGCAACCAGTATACCACAGAAACTAATGACAGCCTGCTGCGGGGAAAATCCTCTGCTCAGTTAGTCATGTCTTTTTCGAGTATGGCGAGTTGCATTCACTTACGAGCAAATGCCCTTAAAAGCGTATTAATCTATCTCAACTATTTCCAGCTATAGGCTAAATAACAGAACAGATTCTAAAGCCTTGATTGGCAACCAGTATACCACAGAAACTAATGACAGCCTGCTGCGGGGAAAATCCTCTGCTCAGTTAGTCATGTCTTTTTCGAGTATGGTGAGTTGCATTCACTTACGAGCAAATGCCCTTAAAAACGTATTAATCTATCTCAACTATTTCCAGCTATAGGCTAAATAACAGAACAGATTCTAAAGCCTTGATTGGCAACCAGTATACCACAGAAACTAATGACAGCCTGCTGCGGGGAAAATCCTCTGCTCAGTTAGTCATGTCTTTTTCGAGTATGACAATTAACTTACTTATACATTTAGGAGTCTATTTTGCTTATTTTCTTTTCAATCTGAGAATGCAGACACAACCCTTTATATACATAATGATTGAAAAGTACCCCTCATTTTAAAATACTTTGAATTTATTTATTAACTATAATTTTTACAAGAAATCCATATGAGAGAAAAGCATGAGGTTTTATTTAAAATTCGATATTGGCACCATATTTTGCTCCTAAGTTCTCGAACTTCTAGGAATTGCGTCAACTGATTTCACCATGAACTCTTGTGATATGGAAGGCATAACTTCTTGTATTTGCCCTTTTGGTATAGTAATCTTACACTTTTAACCAACTTAAGTGAAAAAAAAGTTACAGGGTGTTAAATCAAGACTCCTATCTGAGCACTCATACATAAAATAGGAAAATATATTCAATCAGTCAGTTAAGTGCCATATGTAATACACACTTAGATGATAATGTCTCAAAAGAGACATGACTGACTGGGCAGAAGATTATGTAGCAGTAGGTTGCCACTACTTTCGGTAGATTGGTTGCCAGGCAAGGCTATAAAACCCAATCTGTCCTGTTATTTAACCCAAGGGTATTTGCGCGTAAGTAAATTTAAGGAATTCAACTGAAATTCGAACTCGGCTCCCTGATTTGTCATTCCGAGTTGATCTGGTGACGTCTTAGACCTCTCATCCGCTGCACAAGAATGCACATGCAATCACCTTGTTTTCAATCACCTTTTAGTAAAAAAATTAAACCATTGTGGAAATTTAAAAGAGAACATATTTATTAAGATATTCTTTTAATCATGTCACCAAAAGCAAGGCGATACCACCACTGATGTTCAACGGGCTACATAGGATTTAAAGTTTTAGGCAAGACGAGAGTGAAAACAAAGACGAACCAGCTACAAGGGGTGAAAGAAAAAGGGCTAGAGAATGATGCGAACACAGGAGTGATGACATTTGCGATGGTAGAGAGAAAGGAAAAGAACAAGATACACGGGGTGATATAGAAAGAACTGGAGTCATTTGGATAAGAGATGGGAATTGATATTGCATTTAAATTCCTGGAGGTTGAAGCCGTCAGGAAAGCAAGTATATGGAGGGGAGTTCCACAGGCGGGAAGCTCGGGAAAAGAAGCTGATGGAGTAGAATTGTCGCCTGCATTTGGTTGATCTAACTGTGAAAGGGTCGGACCTTGCTGCCAAGTAACCAAGTAAATCCTTGTGAAGGAGGCACCAGTGACCTAAGTTCGTCAGAGTAGAAACCATGAAAATCCCGCCGATTAGAAAGTGGCAGGAGTCGAGCTGCCAGTTTAGATGAAATTCTGTTCTCATCATATTGCTGTTCAGAAGTATGATGTTTTTTTAATATAATCCGTCTCTTCTCTCCAGTTATGGGTTAAATAACATCGCTGTTAAAATTTTTACTTACTTTCGAACAGAATAGCTGCAGCCCCGATGATTCAATGGAAAACCTATAAATTTTAGGTCTAAAAGATTTGCCACATTTTTAACTTCAAGATGATTTCTTTTGTCCGAACAAATGATGTTTGTCACAGAAAAACCTCATTCAGTCTCTACAGGATTTACGTTGAATGCTGATTTCCCTTATAAATATTCTCTCCCCACAATTGAGAGAAAAGCATGACTGTTCTTAAAAGCATTTGTCTTCAAAATAAGATAAGCTCATTCACCAAATTTTACATTTAGAAATGAAGGAGCATTTCTATTTATGAGCCATGTTTTTTCAGGACCTGGGCAAACACGACTCTCTATTGCTGGAATTTTTACTAAGAAATTTTAAAATTTCATTATGTTTTGACCCCATTTTAAGAGGTTAACTATTTGCCCATAGCTGAAACCCGAACAGATGTTAGCAGCCCGGTTCAGAATAGATCTGGTAAAAACAGCCATTCAGAGAAGTGTTCCCCGATTTTTACAATCAGTGGCTTTGATGCCGGATGTAGTCTATAGTCATAGCCATAAAGAATTGTAATTTGTAAGAAAAAAATGCAGCCACAAATAGTGACCATGCTGAAATATAAACTTGTAATTTTGAAGGGAAGTATATTTTCTTTATTATTATACACGGTTTCTTATACTATCAAGTGCAAAGTTTCTCAAACTTTGCGCTCAGGGGTACTGCAGTCAGTCAGTTAATTCACGATACACGCTTGGGTAATCATGTCTTGGAAGAGACTTGACTGACTCGGCAGAAGATTTTCTTGTAGTAAGTTGCCATTACTTTCTGTCGTAGAGGGGTTGCCACAAAAAACTACAGATCCCAATCTGTCTTGTTATTTAATCCATAACTGGAGGAAGAAGCTTTGGATTCATATCTTTTCCAAGGGTATTTGCGCGTAAGTGAATGTAAAGAGTTCAACTGGAATTCGAACTCTGCTCTCCGATTTCTTGTTCCGAGCCGATATCCATTGTACCATGACGCAGTGCCCTGAAATGTAGCAACGTCCGTTCCAAAGAAACAAAAGAGCAATTTATGAATTTCTTCGGTTTCTTCTTTATGTGCCGTGTCCTTTCAGAACGTAGGCAATCATGGACTTCTACTTCCCCCTACCCTTTTGTTGCTCTTAACATTTTCCCTCTTGGTATCTCTCCCAAACCCCGCTGCGCTATCCAAACTTTATTAACTTTATTAACTTTAGTAATTCCATGTCTCAGTCAATCCTTTGTTATTTGATATTTTAAAAATATACTTTCCTCGGAGATTTTAGATCCGTCATTTTTGTTCTCTCTGAAAAGATAAATAGCAGATTCTTCATGAATCCCTTTAAATGAAAAGTGTGACACTTAAATATACAACTTATGTTTTAAAAAGAACTGCTTATTTCAGGGGATTTGATTATTTCTTGATTTTCGAATTTCAGGATTTATTTTTCCTTATTAAAATATAAAGTTCATTCTGGTCTTTTAATTATTATATAAATGCGCCCTATATTAAAAGGAAAAAAGGTTAAGAAATACTGAAATAAAACCTTTCATGTGATTTTAAAGCTGACTTATTAAACTGCCTCTGAACATCGAAGAGAAATAAATTCACTTGCATTTCATACGACCATGGACACCTCGACATAGTGTGACGGGTATCAATCTTATATCGCTAGAATCAGTATGAGTAACGAGATCGTTCCTTAATGGTTTCTCAAAACTTTCGGACTTAAGTCAAATCTAAGCAGCACAAATATTTTTACTTTCACACAGCCTTTTTAGGTATAAAATTTGTTATATAGATTTAGGGCATCACTTAACAGTCACTACAGAAAAAAAAAAGTTACATTATTTTAATACCCGTTTCATAATTTTATCTAGTTTGAAACTTAATTTATAGCACTGGAATTCACGTTTCGTGATTTTGAAAAGACATATTAGGACCTTGAATAAGTTGGCGCTGTTTTTCAATAGATGGCGTTCCTAGAATTGCGTGCGTGTAATTTCATCGCATCTGTAAGGAAGTACTATCAGCAATTTTAAAATCCACTGTATGTTATTTCGCCGAAGTAAATACAACATTGTTTTTCATAGCGGTAAACATGTCGGATTTCATGCCAAAGAAAATGTATTTGCGGTGAATTTTACTGCACTAATTTATTAAAAAGAATTATACAACTAAAGTACACAGAATTCTTTTTGAGACTTTCTGCAACCATGCTCTGTCGGAAATAATATGCAGAGATTGGTTTAGACGCTTCAGAAAAATGAATTTGGTGTTGAAGATAAAGAACGATTTGGCGCACCGAAAATGTTTGAAGACATAGAATTGGAGGCAGTGCTTCATGTCAGGCGAAAAAATGAACTTGCAGAATAGTTTGGAGTTGATCATACAGCAGTTTCGAAATCTTTGAAAGCATTAGGAATTATTTAAAAGTAAGGACATTGGGTGCCGTACGAGACGTCGAACGGCGTCTTGTCACGTGCTAACGGCTGCTTCAGCGGTAGAAAAGGAAAGGTTTTTTGTGTCGTATCGGGACTAGCAATGAAAGCTGCACGCACGCAATTCTGTGAACGCCATCTGTTGAAAAACAACGCGAACTTATTCAAGGTCCTAATATGTTTTTTCAAATTCATGAATTCCAGTCCGATAAATTATGAAACGGATATTAAAATAATATAACTTTTTTCTCTTCTGTAGTGACTGTTAAGTGATGGCCCAAATCTATATAACAAGCTTTATACCTAAAAATGATTCCAGGCTTTGTGAAAGTAGAAATATTTGTGCTGCTTAGATTTGACTTAAGTCCGAAAGTTTTGAGAAACCATTAAGGAACGATCTCGTTACTCATACTGATTCTAGCGATATAAGATTGATACCCGTCACACTATGTCGAGGTGTCCATGGTCGTATGAAATGCAAGTGAATTTATTTCTCTTCGATGTTTAGAGGCAGTTTAATAAATCAGCTTTATATAACCATATGTGTAGAATATTATGAGGTAAGCCCGGTAATGCATAAACATTGACTATAAAAACGAGTATCCATGTTTCGAAGCTTCTGCTCTGCATTTGGTGGGATCAGCTGGGTTTATTTTATCATGAGCTGCTAAAACCGACCGCAACCATTACGGGAGATCGCTATCGACTAAAACTGATACATCAGAACCGAAACATAAAGAAAAAAATGACCGCTGTACGAGTAGAGACACAACAAAATAATTTTGCAACATGAAAACCGCTAGGCCACATCTTGCAAAACGGATGAAAAAACTTCTTTGAAACGCTTAAATGGGAAGTTCAACACCCACTGCTGTATTTACTAGAAAGTCTCCCGTTCGATTATTTCTTGTTCTGATTGATGGCACATGGCCCGTTTGAACAGCACTTTCAATCTTATCGCCTCCTGATTAGTTGATCTTCTAAGCGCTGCTTAGACGTGTCAGGAAGCCGAAAGTATAGAGCTCCCAGTGAGGATCGAACTCATTACTCAGTTGTGATAGATTCTAGCAAGAGAAGCTTAATAACCATTACACCACGCCGAGGGGCCCGAGTCGCTTCCTGATTAGCCGTAAAACTTTCCGACGTAAAGTTGGAATGTTGCCAGAAAGAAGAGGAAAAGTAGTGTCTAACAATGGACAATATTTTCAGTGACATGTTTCTTACTAATTTTTATAAATAAAACATTACGTTTTATTAAAAATCGGCGACAACTTATTCAAGGTCCTAATTCATATAATTTCATGTTGATAATAATGTGAGGATAACCGTCGGCTTCTCTTCAAAAACGCCCCCTAAGTGGCGCTGTCTCGATTTTATAAAAGAAGGACATAACCCATTCTCATTTCTTTTGCTCGGAATATAGTAGCATCAACAACTCACTCATTACTCCTGGGGAGATTCAGTCCCTAGACATGAGGTGTAACACACACACACACACACACACACACACACACACACACACACACACACACACACACACACACACAGAAAGGCTCACTGCCGTTAGAGCTACATAAACTTTCTTTCCTTTTCTGTTACCTGTGTCCAAAAAAGGATATTTTCTCTCTTTTGTGACTCATGTTATTCATTGTATATTAAATGCATAAAAATGGCTTCTTGTTTAAATTTTATTCTTTCTGAAAATGTTGAATTCACTTTGAAAGTTTTTAACCCAACCACATTCCATTATTAGTTCTTTTAATCCTGACTAACATTCTATCGGGCCATTTAGATAACTTGAAAACTTATTTATCGTTGTCTGGAAGATAAATAAAATGACTTTGATGCCATTTTCAGTATTTTGTTTGGTTTAAAACTTGTTGTAGTTTGAAATATATGCAAATTGACTTTATCTTGATATTAGTTTTCATATTGTGTCTACTTTGAAAATTTGTCGTATAATATTGAAGACGTTGCTTGTCGTAATTTAGAAAATATATCAACAGCTCTTTTGTGGAACTGACTCCAAAGTAGATGCTTCTCCGATCGCAACAATCTTAAGCATTCCAATTCTATAGCCAAGCATTATCTTCTTTCCCCATAAAATATGGCTCTTGCGGAAGTGACTCTTGTACGTTGTACCGATGACCTAAACACCATTTCTCCCGGTGGAACATAGGCCATCGACGAACACTTGACATCGACGAACCCTTGTCATCGATGAACCATTGTCATTAACGAAGGTCGTCATCTGTGCTTCTGTAAATTGTCTCATATCAGATAGGGGTGTTGACTCTACGCAATACCTATTATCATCTGGATTAGATAGGTTAGGTACCAACCAAGGTTATAGAACCCAATATGCCCTGCTACTTAACCTATAGCTGGAAGGATAAAGAAGTATTAATACCTTTCAAAAGAGTATTTGCGTGGAAGTGAATTCAACGCATTCAACTAGAATTCGAACTCTGCTATCCGACTTCTCACTCTGAGCCGATATCCACTGCACCACAACAGACATCGTACGGGGATGAACATCACTGTAAATATATATTATTGTTTTAAGGTTGCCTTTATTTTTATACAATTTTCATTTTTCCACCTGGTTTAAAACATGTTCTATAAAACTAAGTAACTTAATTATCAAACATTCATCGTAATCTTTAAAGGAAATCTGTTTATTATATTTTGATACAAGTTTCATTATTCTGTCCTGTTTAAAGAACTGAAGGATGCATTCCAGAAGCGGAGTAGTGTATTGAGAAACAGAAAGTTTTGTTAGAAATAATGATTTGATTAGTGTTATGGTGCCCTCCTACGAGGAATGGATTCTTCCTCTTGTTGTATGCAATTACCTGCGTGACTTCTGGAGAGCAGTTAATGAAAGCAGTTAACTAGAGCAGTTAAAAAAAGCAGTTAACAGCAGTAGACGACAGCTATTAATCAGGCCATAAGCAGCGTAATAATACCTTCGGACTTACTTATTTCTATATTACTTATGATTAACACTTCCTTTGAATCTCTTGTTCCATGTTTATACTACTACACTGTTTTGAACCTACCTTCTTGTTATGTGTCATACTTCCGGCACAAACTGGTCACTACAAATTTGCGGCGAAGTTTCATTAAAACTCCACAACAAATTGGCGACGAAGATCTACAACAAGTACTAGATTGCTGTGATATCTGTTTTTTAATGTGGCATAGAATGCTAGACAACCTTACAAAGGATTAAGGAGAGACTTGAAGCAACCCAAATGTGGTTTTACAGAAGGGTGCCGAGGATACCAACATGTGAGTAACGATGCGTTTTTGGAAAGGATGGAAACGAAATGGAAACGAATACTTAATATCAGGGAAAGACTGTTAAAGTTTCTGGGACATGTAAAGAGGAAGAAAGTCTTGGAGAATCTGATACTCAGGAGTAAGAGAGCCAGAGAGACAGGGGAAGCAACGCATAACATACTTGACGTCCTTGTGCAAGTGGATGGCAGAGCGGGATTTGGGTGGAGTAAAAGGAGAAAGCGTGCTAAGAGCCACTAGCTATAGGGAGAGGTGTAAGGCCATGATCGCCTACCTTCTGAAGAGACACGTCACATAGAAGAAGAAGAAGAAGAAGAAGAAGAAGAAGAAGAAGAAGAAGAAGAAGAAGACCTTAATTAGCGTAATATGGAAGACATATAAATTGAAATCATTTGATACCAGTTCTTTTAGTTTGCCTTGTTTCAAAATTGTTTTATAGGATTGACGAACTTATTTATCAATTTTATAGGATTGAAGACATTACTTATCAATCAAAGTATGCACATTTAAGAAAACTAAATGGGATTAATTTTGGTTTCTGTTACTGTTGAAGCCAGTTACGGCTATGAAGAAAGACACAAAAACAAGAAGGTAGGTTGAACTAGTATATTAGAATAACAGAACATATACACTATCGGCCATAATTATTAGGCAACCTCAGTGTTTTAAAAAAACGATGTATTTCATACTATTTTTTAGTATTTATTGCCAAGTGAATAATTGTAAATAAAAATGGAATGGTTATTTTGTTAATAATGCACAATAACATGTGCATGAAATGAATTTTGAATATTTATAAATATTTAATAAAAACCTATATTGCAGTTTCATCAACGAAAGAATGAAGAAAATTTAGGGTGATTCAGACAAGTTCATCTTTGCTTCCTTGCCTTGTAAAATTTTGCAAAGTAATAATAACAAATGAAACATTCTATTTTCTGTTAGAATTTCTATGAAATACATAATTTCTTTTAAAAAACTGGGGTTCCTAATAATTATGGCCGGTAGGGTATACAAAATAAGTGTTATTAGTCAGCAGATAGAAGTGTCCGTCCGAACTGTCAAGTTAAATTGCGTCTCGACTGCCTCCTTTAGGATGTCTCGCAGTTTAGTATTTATGAATGAGGAAGAGTTCATTCCAATGTAGATAGGGCACCATAACAGTTACATTATTTTATTTAGTATATTTTATTTGTTTTGTAGAGAGACCTTACTTACTAACCAATAGTCGAAGTATCAAAAGCAAGAATTCGTAGAAATTAAGAATAGCGAAGCTAAAGTTATAAAATAAAATGAGAAAGTTGTTTTTCATAAAAAAAATTGTTTCTCCTAACGAAGAAAAATAAATCGAAAAATCTTCACGTTGCGGATCAAAATCTATTAAGTAATCATTAATTGGAGCTTATCTCAAATTTTATTTGATTTGTAGACAAAAAGAATCAGTTTTCTTCTTTTTGCTTCCTGATGTGAGCACCTGTTCTTGGGATTTGAGAAATGTTTATACGATTTTTCTGTTTTCTTCCTTATTACCTCTGTTCCTCTTAACTATATATACAGTACTGTGCAAAAGTATTAGTACAAGTACTATTTTATCTTTTATAAGGCATCAAAATAAAGTTTAAAATCACCACAGTCCTAACGTTTTGCACACTACCGGTATTGTGTAAAACTATTAGGACAGGAGTAATTTTCCTAACAACGTTACTGAAATTCAAATACAGGGTGTAAAGCCAAGTAAATTGCTAATAAATATTGATTATTTAATTAAAAAGAAAGAAGAAGGAAGGATTCGGAATTTGAATTCGCCCCCACAAAGCCCTGATTTCAATCCTATTGAACATCTATGGGATATTTTAGATTAAAAAAAATGGATAAATCTAATGTTACTTCTCAAGACACACTTTGGGAAAAAATACAAGCTGCTTGGCAGGAGATACCATTAGATACATTGAAGAAGCTTGTGATGACAATGCCTGACAGAATGAAGGCTGAGACTAAAGCAAAACGCTGTTATACTAAATATTAAATTTATTTTGTAACAAGTATTTTTTCTTGTTAAAGCATTTGTTGAGTAAATCGAATAAAATTACTTTAATTAAATTGTTTATATTCTGTCCATATGCCTCATAAAAGATGAGATAGTTCTTGTCCTAATACTTTTTCACAGTACTATATATATATATATATATATATATATATATATATATGAAGGAATATTAAGGAATTTTGAGTTTTAAAATGTGTTTTTTTGACAGTATTTGTTTATTTCTATTATTATATTTTATATTTCAGACCGCCCTTGGTCCTTCATCAGAAACAAATGATTTTAAAATTTGAATTAGAAACGTATTTCGCGAGATCTCGCGAGAGCGTCTGTGAAGAGTCTGTTTACACCACGTGACGCGTTTGTTTACATCACGTGACGCGTTTGTGGCGAGAGTTTTTGTTTTTACATCAAGTGACGTTGAAGACGACAGATTTTAAAAAAATATTTGTAAACGAAAACCTATCTTTAATAATACTTATAAATTTGTTTTAAACAAAAAATGTATTTGAATGTGTCTAAAAAGGTTTAGCTATTGAAATGTTTGTAAAGATTCAAAACACCTAAGTCCCTATTTAACCCTAGTTTGTGTGTATTTAATTTTAAAATCCAGTACTTTTCTTTCTTTCTGCGTGTGTATGTAGAACTAAAATTGGTGTCTATTAGTAAACATTTGCAATTTTCTAAAGTGTGACCGGGTTGATTGAAATGTACTGCTATTGGGTGAATATTGATTATTTTGGCGTATATTGAGTTTGTGATTATTGAAGCACAGTCTAAAGCTATTACTAGATTCGCCAATGTATCCATTATTGGGACATATTGAACAGAAGAGGAAGTATATAATTTTTTCGCTGTCACAAGTGAGGCGTGGTGGGTGCAATTTGATTTTGGTGTTGGGTACAGAGAATATTGTGTCATTTACCAAGTGTTTACAAATTAAACACCTGGGTTTCTGACATTTTAAATTCCCTGATAGGATTGTATTTTTTAGATATTTGTTAGAAGTGAGGATAGTTGATAGGTTGGTGGTTTGTTTCATTGCATTTATGGGTGGTTTATCGAAAATCTCTTTGATTTTTTTGTTTGATTGGAGGTTCTGGTCATCATTTTTTAAAAATTTTTGATAAGTGTGTGTGAATGTTGATTGTGGATAAAAGCCATGGGAATTCGGTTGTTGTTTTTTCTTTTCTTGTACGTGAGAAGTGTGCTACTATTTATGTGGATTGTTTTATTTAGTGCTTATTTTATTATTTTTATTGGGTATTTACATTTTAGAAATTGCTTTGTTATGTTGTTCATGTTGTTTAGAAAATTTGGATGGTCTGAGCATATGCGTTTGATTCTTAGAAATGAGCTGTATACGGTAGATTTTTTTAATTTAAGTGGGTGACAACTGTTAAAGTGTAGGAATTCATGTTGGTTTGTGGGTTTGTTGTATAGAGTTGTGGAAAGTGTATGTTTGTTTAATTTTATCATGTCGTCTAAGAAAGGGACGGATGTGTTTGAGTACTGCATGGCAAATTTAATTGTATTATGGATGTTGTTGCAGAAAGTAAAAGAGTTTTTTAATTTTTCTAATCCATGAGTCCATACTAAGAAAATGTCATCAATGTATCTAAAATAAAAAAATAATAGAAATAAACAAATACTGTCAAAAAACACACTTTTAAACTCAAAACTTCAATACCTAAACTTTTTTAGATACATTCAAAAACATTTTTTGTATAAAACAAATTTATAAGTATGATTAAAGATAGGTTTACGTTTACAAATATTTTTTTTAAAAATCTGTCATCTTGAACGTCACTTGATGTGAAAACAAAAACTCTCTCCACAAACGCGTCACGTGATGTAAACAAACGCGTCACGTGGTGTAAATAGAATCTTCACAGACGCTCTCGCGAAATACGTTTCTAATTCAAATTTTAAAATCATTTGTTTCTGATGAAGGACCGAGGTGGGTCTGAAATAATAAATATAATAATAGAAATAAACAAATACTGTAAGAAAACACACTTTTAAACTCAAAACTTTTTAATATTCTTTCTTATACATATTAAGACAGTATACGTGGATCATCACTATGTTATATATATATATATATATATATATATATATATATATATATAAACTTATTTATAAATGGAACTTTGTCTGTCTGTGCGTGTATGTGTGTGTCTTTGTGTGTGTGTGTGTGTCCGTTTACTATAGACTCCAAAACGGCTGAACCGATTGTCTTGAAAATTTACACAGTTGTACTATAAGCGTCTGCGAGTGTTCTTAGCTTGGTTTTGTCTAGGTACCCCCGATAAATATCGAAAATCGATAATCGAAAATATTGGGTTATAGAAGGAATGGTCCGATTTTAATCAAATTTGATACACTCATAGACAAAGACATAAGAAACGATATTCAGACGTGTCAAGGTTGCTGTTCTTACAATAGTGTAGAAAATCGATAATATATATATATATATATATATATAAAAGGCAAGATGTTTGTGTGTGTGTGTCTGTTTATCTGCCTGTATGTCTGTATTCTTTCTTCGGGTTTGGCTCTAAGTAGGTATAATTGTAGTTCTTAGACTCAGTCATGATACCATTTACTCAGAGGACTTATTTAGCCTTCAAAATTCAGTTTACAACGAAAAAACTTATTTGATATCGATACCAGGAAATCAAAATTTGACTTACATCATTCATTTTTCTTTCAGTCTACGGTTTCGCTTTAAATGGAAAGAACTATTGCTTTTTAGTCTTTCGTGCCAACGTCCAAAGAGTCTGAGCTCGAGGATCATGGATTAGTTTTAAAGCTTTCATTACACCCGAGCAACCCCGGGCTATACTGCTAGTATATATATATTGTTGAAATTTTTTAGCATCAACAACATTATTGTCATTGACGAAGTTATTTTGTCTGTCGGAATTAACATAAAAACAATTCAGTTTTTCTATTTTAAATGCGGTCCCTAAGTTTAATGCTTTGTATTTGAAAAGAATATTTCATTTCTAGGTCATTTTTTGCCTCGGCTTTTCCTTAAACCTAATATTGCTTTTAAACATTGTAGCTCTTACTTCCTATTTTAACATTAAAATATTTTCCTTCTTCCCCTTTCCCACAATATTCTTTCCGTTTAAATAAATCAAATCCATTCATTTATTTTCAAAATTGGTCTGAAGAGTTGAAAATTTATATATTGACAAAATACATTGTTACCGATAGATTTTTAAAATATGTCCAATTTCTTTTCATTCAAATGCAACCTTGAAACGTCTTAATATCGTTTCTTATGTCTTTGTCTATGAGTGTATCAAATTTGATTAAAATCAGACCATTATTCTATCACTCAAATAGAGTTCTCATCTGATTAATATCCTCCGTGGAATTATCCTTACCAATTACCAATGATACTACTTACATTCAGAACAGTTTTCGCAGGTCTTCATGACACGGTGACGAAGTGTCTGTACATTATTAATGTCTGCTGCATGAATCAATTGTTTTCAGTGATTAAAAAAAAATAATCCAAACCACTGATTTTGACAGTAGGAAACTGTATATATATATATATATATATATATATATATATACGCAACGCTTTTTATTATAATAGAAAGGAGATATATATATATATATATGTATATATATATATATTTCACTACTCGACGATATAATTATTGCAATAAATAAAAATAACCCACTTTTAAAGAACAAGCACGTGGCAATAGCTTTAATAACTGGCAGTAAAGTTTAATAACTGGTTGTAAAGGAAATGAACTGAGCTGACGCTGCCTCACACTTATCTTTCTAATGAATTGAGCCGATGCTGCCTTGCCATTGTCTCCTCCTCCATGTGCATGACGTAAGATATATATATATGTATATATATATATATATGTGTGTGTGTGTGTGTCTGTGTATGTGTGTGTGCTTATAAATATATATTTGTATATATATATATATATATATATATATATACATATGTGTGTATGTATGTATATATATATATGTGTGTGTGTGTGTATGTATATATACAGCGGTCTTTATTATAATAGAATAATATAGAGGATGTTCAAATTGAATACTTTTCTGTTCAGGTACAGATTTACTGATGCGCCTACATATTCACCACTGCATAAGTTCACTGACCCTAGAAGAGATTATGTTGAAAGTAAAATCTTAAATGAGGATGCTATTATGCTTATATTATGTACGCATGCGCACATGCGTTAGCACTCTTCTTTGTTTCCTGTGTCTTTTGTTTTTTATTTTTTTCTATATTTATATCTCGATAGGCAATTGTCCTTGTGTTTTCCGATTAGACGGAGTCGGCCAGCATTGAATCATTTTGCCAAGTTCCTTGGACTGAAATTCAAAATTAGGCAATCATAAACTTGTACAAAAATAACTCAAAAGACTGCGTAAATTTCCTTTGCTAACCGATTTTTTTTTTCCCACTTTCTGATCAACAGTACTTCAACTTTTATGAAACATTAGTAAAATAGAAGGACGGAAAAAAATCAAATGACAGAAGGGCGCAGAGAAAAGAAGTGAAGGTCAACGAGTTAAAAATATGAAAATGAATAACTGTAAAAAAGAAAAAGAAAAGCATTATGAAAAGACGGAATCGTAAACAAAAAAACGAATCGAGCAAGAAAGGAAATTATTTTTTTTTATAGAGAATGAAGTAAAACGAATATTATGTGGGGGAAAAATAAGGAAGTATGATAATAATGGAATGCCACAAGGAAGGGTGAAAAATGGTAAGAAATTTAACTAGTGAATAGAAAAGAAATAACTAAATCGAAAATGTCTGTTAAAATGTGTTTGATATGAAAAAGACGTAAATTAAGAAGGAAATAGAAGAAAAAGAAAGAAAACAAAAGAAAATTATTAAAGATGAAGGGGAGGAAGATTAATTAGATATACGAAAAAAGAGAAAGAAAAATCTTATTGGAATTAAACAAAAGAAATACGCAGGGGAGAAAAATCAATTAAAAAAATCGAGAGAAATATTTTTAAAAAAGTGAAAATATTTAAAGAAAAATTTGAAAATACTATTTGATGAAAAAAGCATTTCATACAGAACAAAATCAAATAATTAATATTTGATGAAAAATATAAAAAAACAATGAAAACCTTTGATACAAAAAGCAACCGGAATATCTGACACAGAAAATGCAAAAATAAAAGCAACGACATTTCTTTAGAGAAAATGGAAGCAAAATGGAAACTTATCTAAACTTATAAATGGAACTTTGTCTCTGTGTGTGTGTGTCCGTTAACTATAGACTTCGAAACGGCTGAACCGATTTTCTTGAAAATTTGCAGTTGTACTATAAGCGTCTGTGAGTGTTCTTAGCCAGGTTTTGATTCGAGGTACCCCCGATAAAATATCGAAAATCGATAATCAAAAAAATCAGGTTATAGAAGGAGTGGTCCGATTTTAATCAAATTTGGTACACTCATACACAAGACATAAGAAACCATATATATATATATAAAAGGCAAGATGTTTGTGTGTGTGTGTCTGTTTATCTGCCATATTCTGTCTTTTTTCAGCCCTTTTATTTTAGTTTTTGCTACGGATTTGGCTCTAAGTAGATATAATTGTAGTTCTTAGTCTCAGCTATGATACCATCAGAATATTTATTTAGCCTTCAAAATTCAGTTTACGACGAAAAAAAACCTTATTTGATATCGATACCAGGAAATCAAAATTTGACTTACATCCATTCATTTTTCTTTCTACGGTTTCTCTTTAAATGGAAAGAACTATTGCTTTTTAGTCTTTCGTGCCAACGTCCAAAGAGTCTGAGCTCGAGGATCATGGATTAGTTTTAAAGCTTTCATTACACCCGAGCAACGCCGGGCTATACTGCTAGTAGATCATATACCAATATTCATCAAATTATTGCAAAGTCAGTTTCCAAACAAACAATAATGGACCGACTGATGTGTAAATTAAGAATTTTTTTTTAATCATTTCAACCCAAGCAATGCGGTACTGCCACTGATGTACAGGGGGCTGCATAAGAGAGCTAAAGTTTTAGGCAGGAGGTGAATGAAGAGAAAGGCGACCCAGCTGAAGGGGGTGAAGGTGAAAAGGAAAAGAGAATGATGTGAACAAAGGAGTGAAGATACAATGAGAAAGGAAAAGAAAAAATACACGGGGTGATGTAGAAAGGACTGGAGTCAAGATAAGAAATGGGGATTGACATTGCATTTAAATTCCTGAAGGCTGTAGCCGTCAGGAAAGCAAGTATATGAAAGGGAATTCAACAGGCTGGAAGCGCGAGAAAAGAAGCTGATGGATTAGTATTGTCGCCTGAATTTGGTTGATCTAACTGTAGAAGGGTGGGACTTTGCTGCCAGTCTCGTTGCCCGAGTAAATTCTTGTGGAGAGGGCATCAGTGACCTAAGTTCGTCAAAGCAAAAGCCATGAAAATATTTATAGAAGAGACAAAGGGAAGCCACATCCCGACGCTGAGAATGTGGCTGGAGTCGAGCTACAAGTCGTAACCAACCACATTACAGATTCCCCTTTGGAGTCTCTGGAGAACACTGAGACAAACAGCAGGGGCGCCTGACCATATATGACAAAAGCATTCCATGCACGGTCGGATTCTTGATTGTATATGTGCAAGATGTATTGAGGCGGAATATCTTCCTGGCCCGACACAGTGACCCAACCCTCATAGCCGTGGATTTAGCTATTGATTCAATGTAATGAATCTACTTGAGGTCAGAAGATAGGGTAAGGCCGAGGAGGCGCAGTATATTCCTTTCAGGGAGACTTGCTTGGTCCGTGCTTGTGAGTGGCAGGAGAGATTGCCTGTGATGGATGACAGATTGGAGTTTCGTTTTAGAAGCATTGAAATTTACGAGCCACTTCTTACTCCAGACCACCGCTGCAGCGAGGCTATGTTTGTCCGCCTCGCCTGATTTCTTACTGATGCGGGAGTAAATGGTGGTGTCATCTGTGTAGATGCCTATGCTATCAGGAACTAAGGAATAATAATGCATCAAGTGACATTGAGGCTGACTTTTTTGAAAATAAATGAATTTCTTGCGTAATTGAAAAAGAAATTTCTTTATTTTATGAATGAAGTCTGGAATCAGAAATTCACCTTTAAAAAGTGGGGTCTATTCCGCATTAATGCAAAATTAAAACAGAAATGTAATCATCAAGACCCTCGTAAATTCGGTGGCATCTCAGTTGGATCTATCATAGTATATGTATTTCTTTCTTTCTTTCTTTCTTTCTTTCTTTCTTTCTTAATATCTACATCCTCTCGCTACTTTTTTAAATAAAATATTTCAATTGTTTCCCTTTGTTTGTTCATTTCTTTATTTGTAATACCACCCACTGTATCTCTTCCTTTAGTAATATATTGCTAGTCATTCTTTCTTTCTTTCTTTCTTCTTATTAACATTCTTTCTTTCTTTCTTTCTTTTTAATTAACATCTCCACATCCTTTTCTTTGTTTGTATGTTTGTTTTCTTTGGTATTACTATTTCCACATCCATTTTTTGTTTGTTTCTTTGTTTCTTTCATTCTTTCTTATTAACATAACCACATATTTGTCTTTCTTTCTTTCTTTCTTTCTTTCTAATTAACATCTCCACATCCCTTTCTTTGTTTCTTTGTTTCTTTGTTTCTTTGTTTCTTTGTTTCTTATTAACATCTCTAGATCCTTTTCGATGTTTGTTTGTTTGTTTGTTTGTTTGTTTGTTTGTTTCTTTCTTTCTTTCTTTCTTTCTTTCTTTCTTTCTTAATATCTACCTCGTATCTCTCTTTCTTTAGTAAGAAATTCCGAAATGTTTCTTTTCTGTTTGTGTTTTTTTTTGTGCGCCATCTCTTTCTTTAGTAATATACTCCTCGTCTTCTTTCTTTCTTTCTTTCTTTCTTTCTTTCTTTCTTTCTTAACATCTACACCCTCTCTCACTTTCTTTGGTAATATATTCCGAGTATTTCTTCTTTCTTTCTTTCTTTCTCATTCCTCCAACTCGTTTTCCTTATTTTGTAATATATTCCTAGTCTCTCTTTCTTCAACCTTATTCTTTCTTTAGCAATATACCCCTTATTTTTTCGTTTTCGTTTGTTCGGTTTTTCTTTTCTTTCTTCATTTCTAATTTCTCTTACACGTTCTGTTCTTATAAAGTTTATTTGTTTCTTTTTGCCAATTTCTCCTAATCTATCTCTTTGATTAGTAATATACTACTAGACTTTCTTTCTTTCTTTCTTTCTTTCTTTCTTAATATCTACGCCTTCTCGCTTCCTGTAATAATATATTTCGCTTTTCTTTTGCTCTATTCATTCCATTCTTTTTTTTCCTCCTACTCTATCTGTTTCTCTACTCATATGCTCCTAGTTTTTCTTTCTTTCATTCTTTTTTCCTTTTTTCTATATCAAAACTCTCTTTAGTAATATATTCCGAGTGTTTCCTTTTTACTTATTTCTTTTATTCCAATCCCCCCCACCACTCTATCTCAATATTTTCTCTATATTCCAAGTCTTTATCTCTTTCTTAATATCTACACTGTATCTATCTTTCTTTAGAATATATTCCGAGTGTTTCCTTTTGGTTTGTTTGTTGTTTATTTCTTTCTTGCTTGCTTTATTTCTAATTCTTCTCATTCTATCTCTTTCTTTTTTATATTCCATGTCTTTATTTCTTTGTTTCTTTGTTTTGTTTTTTGCTTGTTTCTTTCTTCAGTATTATCTACCAACTTCTTTCTTTGTTTTTCTTGACTTAGTAGACCCTTTCTCTTTCTTTGGTCATTTTCATCTTCTTTTGATATCGTCTTTTTTGTTGTTTTATTTGCTTATTCAGATCTTCTTCTCATTTTGGTATTATTTTGTGTCCTTTTGCTTCATAGTTTCTCCCTCTTCCATTATTTCATTGTTAAATTTTAATATCTTTTGATAACGTATTTTTTTTCCTAATCTGAATTCTTTGTTTTTGTATTTCCACTATTCTTTCTTTCTTTTTTTACCTCTTTACGTTGATTTGTTCATTATATATATATATATATATATATATATATATATATATATATATATATGAATAATATGCGTGTGTATGTTTGCATTTTATATTTAATATGCATTCCTCAGTAATTGCAGAAATCAATACGCGAGAGATCTGACTACATCTTGGTTACGAACTCCCATGGAATTTCCCCGCTTTTAAATAATTATTCTTATAGCAGAAAGAATGAAATAGTGTATCGACGAAATATCCAAATCGAATTAAAACAACAAGGAAAACTTTCTCATCTCATAGAAAGCCTATCAAAAATGGAATGATTATCCAACCTTGAATTTCGTAATGTTTAAATATGTTCAAATTTGCAGAAAACATAATCAAATTAATATTAAATGGACGAAAAAACAAGGAAGGTCGAGCTAACTGCTGGAGGAAAATCTCATGTTCGAGGAATATTCTTAAGGTGACTTACTAAACGCATTTTAATTGTAATAACAATGGTGGTTATCATTTGCGTCTTATAGAACTCTAACAGAATATATATATATATAAATATATATATATATATATATATATATACACACATATATATATATAAATATATATATATAAATATATATATATATAAATATATATATATATACACACACACATATATATATATATGCACACACATATATATATATATAAATATATATATACACACATATATATATATATACAGACACATATATATATACACACATATATATATACACACACATATATATATATACACACACACATATATATATATATCTACACATACACACACACATATATATACACACACAAACACACACACACATATATATATATTCACAGACACACACACATACACACAGACAAACATATATATATATACACACAAACACACACACACATATATATATACACAGACACACACACACATGCACATACACACACACACATACACACATATATATATATATATTTCCTCCAAGACTTCCACGGGTCATTTCGGTCCATGGTACCGTCGGATAGTTTCTGTAATATCAAGTTTCTGTTGCTTCAGGCCTCTTCTTCATTTGTGAAGAGATTATTCAGCATCCACTGAGATATAAGAAGACTGCTATAACAAATAAGAATCCATCTTGCACAAATACAAACCAATCATTCGACCGTGCATGGAATACTTTTGTCTTTTGCTGTTCGTCTTAATGTTCTCGACAGGCTCCAAAGGCGAATCTGTAACATCATTGGTCTCGATCTAGCAGCTTGACTCCAGCCACTTTCTCATCGGCAAGATGTGGCTTCCCTCTGTTTCTTCTACAAATATTTTCATGGCTTCTTCTCCGAATAACTTAGGCCACTGTTGCCCTCTCCACAAGAATTTACCCGGGCAACCAGACTGGCATCAAAGTCCCACCCTTTTACAGTTAGAGCAACCAAATGCAGGCGACAATACAACTTCATCAGCTTCTTTTTTCGCGCTTCCCGTTTGTGGAACTCCCTTTCATATACTTGCTTTCCGGCGGCTATAACCTCAAAGAATTTAAATGCAATGTCAATTCCCATCTCTTATCTACTTAACTCTAGCCTATTACACATCACCCCGTGTATCTTGTTCTTTTCCTTTCTCTCTACTTTCGTAACAGACAACTTTACTCCCGTGTTCATATTCTTCTCTTGACCTTTCTCTTTCACCCCCTGTTGTGGTTCGTCTTTGTCTTCACTCTTTTCCTGTTTAAAATTTTAACTCTCCTATGTAGCCCTCTGCACATTAGTGGCGGTATCGCCTTGCTTTTGATGAAATGATTAAAATAAAACATAGCGAAAAACTGGAACGATTCAAAGCCGGCTTTCATTGAAGAAATTAATGAATACATACAGACATATAATCACACCAATGAACCTGAAGTTGAAAGGTCAAAAGACAAAGAAAATATGGAACCGAGTAAGACAATGATTTACATCCGAGATAAAGCCTCCGATCAGGATATTAGAAAAAATTTGAGTGTATAACCATCTTTTAATTACTGTTAGGGTCTCATCTAGGGGCAAATATAGTAAACCCTAAACAAAAAAATCAAAGGAACATTATTAGAATAAAATTATAAAAAATACATTTTTATAACAAAATGACAATCAATACAGCATAAAATATATAAAAATTCATTTTTATATGAAAATTACCAATAATGGATATTGTGAAAAATATATGTCTAAAAAACATTTCTAACTTTGATAATATAAAATTATGGATAAAATATTTGTAAAAGAAAGCATAAAATTACATGTTTATTTTTCGGCTTTCAGTAACTCCTAGATGTTTATATCGTATGACGCGGTCAATCCGGAAGCCTGGGTCAGGCCTCGTCACAGTAGCTGGTATTCGAGTCGTCTATTGCAACGCTGTTCTTTCTTGCCCACGCTGTGAATTTTTATCTCAAGGAAAACACGTTGAAATCCCGCTAGCCGTATCTTCACCACGTAGAACCAGACCGGACACGCATGCACACTTGGGTTAATAAAAAAAGAACTGCACCAAAAAATAAAAATAAATAAATAAATTCGAATAAGTTGCAGAAAAGTCTTTATATACAAAAAAAAAAACAACAACAAAAAAAACAAAAAAACAAAACAAAGAGAAACCCAGCAAACAGAAATAGAATATAGCAGTCGTCGAATTCGTATTCTTACAACGGAGCAAAACGTTTGTTTGAGAGTAATGTTTGTTTACTCCTATCTGAGATTTCAAATTGTGACGATTCAAAATTTCTTTTCAAGCTTTCCACCGAAGCTTTACTGAAACTGCCGAAGATTGGGCTTCGTGTGTGTGCGTGACGGCAGCGCTTAATTCGTCTTGTCAGCCTTAGCTCGGCGCAGCAACAACTCCTCTTTTACTTTAACTCTTTCTTTCTTGGCTCTTTCTGTTCTTTTACATCTTCAGCCAGGACTCTATCGGTAGCAACCGTCACTTTATCTACGGTTAGACCCCCTCAGCGTAGCAGCCGTCACTGTCTCTATGGTTGACACCCAACTGAGTGGCAATTATCTCCGTTTCAGTACATCTTTAGTAAGGAACTCTATGGGAAGCGACCACTCTTTTCGGTCATGGCTCCCGGTTGGGAACACTCCTCCCTCAGTTCTTACATCTCGACTGGTCCCAAGGCTCAGTTCTAACTAACTGATTTTGGCCTTCTCGGTTTTAGTTTTTATGCTTGTCCCAAATTCTCTTGTGGGGTGCATGACGGACACACGTTTCCATGCCTTTAACCAATTAAATTATTTCCGCCTCCACACTTTAAGGTAGAGTTATTTTCTCCCCTTGGTTTAACCAATGAAATAGCAATATTTCTGTTGGCGTCATTTTTTTTTCGTTTTCTTCTCGTTCGAGTAATTACATCATCCATTTCCTAAGTCAAATCCTTTCCCAGCGAATTCAGGAATGAAGGATCTGACCTTATTTAGCCTCATCAAAAAAAGTCGTCGAAAACATGTTTTTATTATCTTTCATTATTCATTTCCACCAGCCGTAATACCCAAGGCTTCCAGTTGTGTCTTTCTTAGTTATTTGTTTCTGCTTTGTCACATAATAGCTGCCAATGATGATCTCGCCAGACCTATTACTTTATAACTGCAAAATATATTTTCTCTTTTATTCTTCTCTATTTTCAGCTAGTTTTTCAGATTTTAGAAATTTTGCAATAAATATTTTTTCACTCCACTCATATTGCGACTGTAATCTGCACAATTAATAATGCCACTAGTAATAATTTCTTCCGTTCCGTCGTACTAAAATAGTATCATATTTTTCTAAATGCAATATTATAGTATTATATGTTTTTCATTGGAAATTATTACATTATCATATTTTTCCACATGCCAAACTAGTGTTATATGGTGCCAAACTAAATTAATCAACAAAACAATCAACATGAAGTAATAATCATGACATTAGTTCATATGATATCCTACAATGATTTTTAAAATTAAACGTTATTCCAAAATATAAATTTTACAATACTAAACACACATGCTACAGCCTCTAGTAATTATGTCCACACAAACATATATATCTACAGAATCTGAGTATCATCTACCATGTATCCAATTGTGAAAGCAGAATAAGGTATATCATATTTTTATTATTTCAAAGCATGAAAGAAAATTAAATTTTGGCTTCAAATGACCCATAAGGTGTTGATATGATGTAAAAGATATTAGTCAATCAGCTCTTCCACTTTGAGTTTCAATCTACAGGAGTTTAAATGTAAGGTCAATAGACACCTCCTAACACACTAACCTGCTCCCATTCTATCAAACACTCTTCCCATCTGCCTAACCCTCATCCTCGGTATCCTTACTCAACTGTCACCTTCCTCCTGACATTCCCTATGTCTAACCACTCCTTCTCTTTACCTTCCCCTATGTAGCCCCATGCGCAATAGTGGCAGTGGAATGCCTTGCTTGGGGTGAGATGATTAAAAAAAAAGATGTGTATGATGCTAGCCTATCAATACAATCTTACTGCTTTCTTGGGAAATGTAAAGAAGAACTAGATTCTTGAACGTTGTATATCACGTAAGGTCGGACACGACAGTGATATAACTCCTGATAGCTACCATTAACAGATCAGACTGGTAGTGGTTGCCTCATTCTTTTCCACTCGGGTCCCTCTACCAGGCGATTAAAGCTCTTGATATTTAGAGTTAAGGCCCGCCCTGATACCTCCGCAGAGTTGCATCAGCATTATTTACAACAGATTCCTTTAGTAAGGAGGGCGCCCCGTTCCTAAAAAAAAGTTCTTCCCCGGAACCGCTATATTATGCAACAGATATCCGCATGGATGCTTCAGCCATAATCAATTCAGGTTAATCATTATCTATCTGCCGTATTCCCGTAATCTTCCATCTTCTTCTTGCGTTCATCTTACGCATAATATACAGATAAACCTCTTTACTTTGAGTGGTTCTTGGGCCCTGTATTAACTGACCTTCGTAAAAATGATTATTCTTCTTCAAGCAGTTTGAAAAAGATTGATTAATAAAAAGGAAAAAGTTACTTTATTGCAGTCACCTTTCCCCAATAAATCCGATGTGGTTTACTGCGTCTCTTACGCTGAAGCAGTGGGTACAGCTAACAGGTAAAAAATGTAAAAAAAAAAAAAATTTCCACGTAAGTCTTTACTGGTGGTGTTTAGATATGCCATTCCCTAAACCAAATCCCTATCAGCACTTCGCGACGCCATTAATTTGGCACGTGATCCATAATATGTTGTGTCCTATTTCAATCACGCTATCTTACCAAATATCATAAAAAATACCTTTGATCACGCCATCCCTCGACCTTTTGGGGCACGCCATATTACTGAATATGTTTCGTCAGTAACTTTTAATTTCCTTTCCTGTTTATAGTTTTTTTTTTGTGCAATTTTATCCTTTTATTATTTTTGCTTTTTATATTGCGTTCCTTCTTATTCCAAAGTTATCTTAATCTAGCACATATCCCGTTCGGTTACAGCTATTTTATCCAGTATTAAGCAAAAAAGGTTCTTTAATCATTGTTGATATTTCTACGCATAATTGTTAACAGGCAGATATGAATCTTCTTTTTAACTACCCACACAAGGGCATAGCCTATATTTTTACCTTTCTTGTTTGTTACATTTCAGTTGCCTCACGGAACCAAATTGAGAAATCTAGTAGGCATGGATCATAAATTCTCAAAATTATCATCCAGGACATTTAACGTCGAAACACCATTTAGATTCCGATCAGCGAAGTTAAGCAAGTCTGGTTTAGGTAGCACTTTGACAGATGATAACTTGGGAAAACCAGCTGCTGTAAGAATGGAAATGAGGTGTTGGGATAAATAATAGTGAATGTGGACAACAGAGCAGATAATATAAAAAGTGTAAATAGTTATTTCTCAGAATTATTGTCAAAGTTTGCTTATGTCTAGCACAAAGACAAATGTATAGCTTATCATTCAATTAATTAATTGTCATAAATGACCCACAATTGGGTGGTTATGTTTCTTTCGAGACATGACTGACAAATCAGAAGATTTTCCCGCAGTAGGTTGCCATTACTTTCTGAGGTAGACCGGTTGCTAACCAAGGCATTAGAAACCAATCTCTTCTGATATTCAGTTCTTTTATCCACATCAGTCACTTACTTGCCATCACGTGATACACATTTGGACGGTCATGTCTCTTTCGCGACATGACTGACTAGGCAGAAGATTTTCCCGCAGTAGGTTGCCATTACTTTCTGAGGTAGACCGGTTGCTAACCAAGGCATTAGAACCAAATCTCTTTCGAGACATGACTGACTAGGCAGAAGATTTTCCCGCAGTAGGTTGTCATTAGATTTTGAGAAAGACCGGTTGCTAACTAAGGTATTAGAACCCAATCTCTTCTGCTATTCAGTTCTTTTATCCACATCAGTCACATACATGCCATCACGTGATACACATTTGGGCGATCAGGTCTCTTTCGAGACATGACTGACAAAGCAGAAGATTTTCCCGCAGTAGGTTGCCATTACTTTCTGAGTTTGACCGTATGCTAACCAAGGCATTAAAACCCAATTTACTCTGCTATTCAGTTCTTTTATCCACACCAGTCACTTGCCATACGTGATACACGTTTGGGCGATCATGTCTCTTTAGATATGATTGACTAGACAAAAGATTTTCCCTCAGTAGGTTGCCATTACTTTCTGAGGTAGACTGGTTGCTAACCAAGGCATTAGGACCCAGTCTGTCCTGCTATTCAGCCCATATTTGGAAGGAGAAGATATGGAATAATATGTTTCCCTTTGTGCGTAAGTGAATGAAACGAATTCAACTGGAATTTGAACTCGGCTCTCTTATTTCCCAATTTTACAAGAATATTTGCACTGGTGCGTTTCCACCGTTCTTTTATGAATGAGTTTTCCTTCCGTTTAATTCAAAAACATTTTGTTTTGAAACTTGTTCTCTCTGCTTTTTCCAAGATGTAAAAGATTATATATATATATATCAAAATATTACATTAGACTTTTATTATTGAATATTATTTTACGTTATATAAACATTTTATAGATACTAAAATAAGTACAATGCAGCAGTTTAAATAGGTGGAATTTTTTAAATAAAAATGTAGGTTTGGAAATTTCATTCTTTTTTAACTTTTTCTCTGTCACTCTCAATCACTATTTCCCTGTGCCTACCCCTAATAGGAGAGGTTTTGCAACATTGCAGATGCGTTCTATTTTAGCTGAGAGGTAGTTATGGCGATCTGATGCTAAATCAAGCAATTTCTGGACACTTTGCTGACAGCTCATCACCAACTTTGTCGCAACTTTATGGTAATGTGAATTTCCGGAGCGGAAAAATACCGCATTGGTCAATTATCACATTATAATAATTCTTAACAATATATATAATCATCAGACCCTCGAGTACTATAATACACGCAGAGAAAGTGGGATCTTGAAAGCAAAAGAAACAGAAACCCTCCTCCAGTTTCATAATTTGGCAGTGGTTCTCAGGTGTAACGGCATTGTCGTCTGTGTTCATTGTTTTTTCTGAAATTAGGTTGAAAAGTTCCCATATTCCTCTTTAGTCTGTTATGATATTACTATATTTCTAAACAATACCTATCATCACTCAGACCCTCAACAGCTTCAATCACCTGGTAGATGTACTTGAGAGAAAAAGAATAAGGCAGCCTCCACCGGTCTGATCTTTTGGTGGTAGCTCTCAGCAGTTATATCACTGTCGTGTCCACACGTGATATACAGCATTCAACAATCAAGTTCTTCTAAACAGTTGCCAAGCAAGCAGTAAAGTTGTATTGAAAGGCTAACATCATACAAATTAGCAGCAATCAAAGAAAGAATGGTCTGGTTTGCACAGTTAAAATAAATTTAAACATATATGCGTTTTAAAATATATTAAAGTTTTTGACTTAAGACCTGACATTAAGATAGTGATTCAGTTTAACCAAGAGCCAAACAGTTGATATAAGCGTAATTTACACTAAACTCAAAAGTGTGTAAATATGGGTACGGATCACGACAGAGACAAAAAGATATCAGCGACTTCAATTTACAAAGGAATTATATGCAGGTACAATTTACACAAGAGTAAAGAGATGGCACTAGGAAGAATTTACAAATCACTGAACAATACAATCCATAACTTCTATTTACATTAGATTAATAAAAAAGCAGTATATTCAATTTAAGAATAATGTGTAAATCCAGTTAACACTAGAGTCAAATATGTTACCTAGGACGAATTCAAAATTCACTCAAAAAAACGAAACTTAAATGCTGTATATACTGGTGACAAACATTTAGCGAAAAGTGAAGTATAATGCCTGGTTGTCCAACGATGACGATCGTCTTGAAATAAAATGACGAACAACAACACGTATATATAAAATTAAACTTATGTTCAATGACGCACATACGAGGGAGTTGTCGGGAATCGATAACTAGCAAGAGCCCTTTTCTCTTCCAATTTCTTCTCTCCGTTCTCTCTGCATTCTTTCAGTGTTCTGATTTCGGCCATAAAACCCCTAGCTTATATAACCAGAAATTTCCACGAAGTTTTGCCTTCTCGGAATTTTGGTTAATTGTCTCATCTATGGCCAGCCCATCTGTCAATCATCTTCGTCGTCTATTGCCTTCCAAGCCGGCTGCCTTTGTTGATCACTTCTTTGTGTTTTCTACATGTGACGTCGATCATACTTTTGTCGACCGTTGGTTTGTGTTCTTTGTGATGTCAGTCATATTTCTGTCGGGTCACAAAAATCTATTCTAAAAGGTCTATTTACTAAAGAATAAAATATGGGTTTAGTTAACACAAAAGTGAAAAGGCGGACATAAGATCAATTGTTACAATTCACTGAAAAGCATTGGAAATACAGTTAACTCTAAAGAAAAATAATATTGTTGTTATGTTAAATTTACAAGACAATTAATTGCATTTCAAGTTTTACATTTGAATTATTTAATAATTCACCCCAAAATCAGTCAGTTAAATGCCATACGTGATACACACTTGGGCGATCATGTCTCGAAAGAGAAGTGACTGACTGGGCAGAAGATTATCCGGCAGTAGGTTGCCATTACTTTCTGCGGTAGACTGGTTGCCGACCAAGGCTATTGAACACAATCTGTCCTGTTATTTAACACATAACTGGAAGGAAGAGACGGATTAATACCTTTCTCAAGTGTATTTGCGCGTAAGTGAATACAATGGACTCAACTGGAATTCGAACTCGGCTCCCCGGTTTCTCGTTCCGAGCCGATAGCCACTGTACCACAACGCACACCCTTCCCCAAATACTAGACTATATATATATATATATATATATATATATATATATATATATATATATATATATATATATATATATATATATATATATATATATATATATATATATATATATATATATATATATAAGAGTAAGACCAAATGGAGTAAAAAGCCTCAGTTCATAGCATTTACGTTTTAAAAGTGCTGAGTAAAAAGTAGGGCAATATATAACTATTAAAATATTTTTTTATTTTAACTGATTATATATATATATATATATATATATATATATATAGATAGATAGATAGATAATAGCCGGTAATAAACGTAGTTTAAATTGCATTTTTACTAAAACTAAGACAAAACCTGTTTCGTCCCAGTCTTATCAAGATTATTTCTAGGAATCGAAGACATGTAAAATAAAAGATGATTAATGAGGAGAGAAAATTGCGAGGAAAACTAGAGAGCAATACTATTTAAACCTAGAGAGCAATCCCTCTGTTTACAGAGGGAAGGCTTGTGGGATTTGATGTATAATGATTCTAGAACTTTTAATGATATAAAGAGTGGGACCTTGATAAAATAGAGACAAATAGTGTTTTTGGACTGACTGTTGACCATTTCTCTATTTATTTAATAAATAGTACATTTATTTATTTTCTTCTCTCGGGCTGAATAGTAAAAGACAATGGCTATATCCTGTTCAAAATACCAGGGAGGCGTGAGAACCGGACGATATACGAAGGGAAATTAAATAATAATAATAATTTTAAATAATATTTCATAGTTTAGGCAATGTATAGATTTTAAGTAGACTTGAGAAGGAACCGAAAAGCCAATGTTAAACAAGGATCAAGAGACAAATCTTTACCCATGTTCGAAAGAATTGGGAAGATAGTGGAACGTATCTACATCTACTAAAATTATAAGTAATTAGGAGATAAAAAAAATGTTGCGGTAGGGTGGGTTTTATCTGTTATATATTTTATTTTTTTCTAGTAGGGATTAGAGGATTTGCATCAATGTCCTTATGCAAAGCCTTAACAGATATTGGGATAGTGGGAGTAAAAAAATGGAAAGCACTCAAGTTCATAACCGAAACAACGAAAAGAACAGCTAATTGGTTATGGATCAAAAGAGAGAGAGAGAGTGCCTGGATTCCAATATTTTTGGGATGACTTTTTTCGAGAAATGATCGCCTAAAAATGAAATCATAGTAAAAACATGATTCTGAAACATGCAAAATTCTGTGTCACAAAAATAATTACTACAACCAGTATAGCCCGGCGTTGCTCAGGTGTAATGTAAACTTTAAAACTAATCCATGTTCCTGGAGCTCAGACTTTTTGGACGTTGGCACGAAAGGCTAAAAAGCAATAGTTGGTTCCAGTTAAAGCGAAACCGTAGACTGAAAGAAAAATGAATGGATGTAAATCAAATTTTGATTTCCTGGTATCGATATCAAATAAGTTTTTTTCGTCGTAAACTGAATTTTGAATGCTAAATAAATCCTCTGAGTAAATGGTATCATGGCTGAGACTAAGAATTACAATTATATCTACTTAGAGCGAAACCCGAAGAAAAAACTAAAATAAAAGGGCTGAAAAAATTACAGACATACAGGCAGATAAACAGACACACTCACAAACATCTTGCTATATATATATATATAGCATAGTGATGATCCACGTATACTGTCTTAATATGTATAGGAAAGAATATTAAAGCGTTTTGAGTTTAAAAGTGTTTTTTTACAGTATTTGTTTATTTCTACTATTATATTTTATATTTCAGACCGTCCTCGGTCCTTCATCAGAAACAAATGATTTTAAAATTTGAATTAGTAACGTATTTCGCGAGATTACTCTAGAGCGTCAGTGAAGAGTTTATTTACATCACGTGACACGTTTGTTTACATCACGTGACGCGTTTGTGGAGAGAGTTTTTGTTTTTACATCAAGTGATGTTGAATGCGACAGATTTATTAAAAAATTATGTTTGTAAACGTAAACCTATCTTTAATAATGCTTGTAAATTTGTTTTAGATACATATGTTAAGGGAGAGGAGCCTGATCCATGTTAGCGGGCGAGAGGAACGATTGTCTGTGGTGTTTATTAGATAGCAGTTTCGTTTTGGAAGCATTAAAATTTACGAGCTACTCAGTCACCACTTTTCTGCCTTGAAAGAGTTTGAAGACATTTATGCAGCCTTGTAGGCGATGTCTTATTTTTCATCTTAAAGACACAGTACCGCAGGTCTGTCACTAATCTATCGTCTGTCACTAATTTATCGCTATCATTATTGACGTCTTGAGTAATACTAGTTTAGATCTTTACAACAAAGATATTCCAGGTTGAATAAAATTTATTCCCTACTAGTTCCATTGATAAGATGGAAATTCCATCCAAAATTTCTTCTCAAGAAGAACTACATTTTGAAACCGAACCCCTTGTGAATATTCGTATGAACATTACGACCATAATCTCTTCAAGTTTCATTATACTAATCACTTTCACTTTCTATTTTCTACCCTTAGGTTCTCACACCTCATTAACTAAAACACTATATTGAGTGCATCTTGAGCCTTTTAATTAGATCAAATTATTGAAAATAGCTTCCAGACGCTGAAAGCCATATCGCGTTGAATACTGGTTTTCTTACAATCACCGAAGTTAAGTAATTTCTAGTCTGGTGATACGTAGATGGGTGACCACTTTTGATGACCAAATACTATAAGCTTTGGGGGTGTAATGCATAACAATTCAAAATTTGTAATCGGAGAGCCGAGTTCCAATTCTAGCCGGTTTCGTTATATTTGTTGACTTACAAATACGCTTGGAAATGATTTGGATTTACCATTTATTCATCTAGGCGTTAATTAGCTTACTTGTATCATTATTATCTGAAAAAATTCTCAAAATCTAAAAACTATTCAGTCTTAAAATGTCCTAAAAGTTTAAAAAGCCATAAAAAAAACAAATAATACACCCAGCCTGGGCTACGTTGTGGTGTAGTGAATATTGGCTCGGGACGAGAAACTGCAGAGGCGAGTTCGAATTCCATTTGAATTCGCTGTATTCACTTACGCGCAAATACCCTTGAGTAAGTCATCCAGAGAGAAGTCATCCATCCATTCAAATGTTAGTAGTGCTCTCTCTCTCTCTCTCTCTCTCTCTCTATATATATATATATATATATATATATATATATATATATATAGGTAGGTTTTGAAGGCTATCACAATGCGTTTAGTGGAATAAAGGAAGCTAAAGAAGGTGTTGGGTATTACATATTTATTATTCATTAATATTTCGAGATCAAAATATCACCTTCAGAAGAGCTTGTTTTCTCGTCCGCTCGTGGACCGTACCTTTCAACGAATGGTCATCTTTCGCTGCTATTGCTGCCGTTAATTGTAGTGAGTGCGTGTGTGTGTACCTATATATATATAATTTAAATTTCTACCTTTCTATTATCCTTTCCTCGACCCCACTAAATCTTGTCCCTCTTTCTTGTCGCTCTTCACACTTGTAACCCCACTGCACCACTACCGCCTTGCTTGGCGTGAATATATATATATATATATATATATATATATATATATATATATATATATACACGCACAGTGTGTCCATAGAGTTCAAGTACAAATTATTTCTATCGCAAATACTAATAAAGTTATAATTTTTTTTTTATAATAAAGTTATAAATATTTAAAAGTGCACCCGAACGTTATGGACACCCTGTATATATTATAATCAATTTAACATTTTCGCGACACAGAACTTCCCATGTTTCGGGATCATATTTTTACTCTGACTTCATCTTTAAGCGATCATCTTTTTGGTGAAAAACGGGTAAATTTTGAAAAAATAAATTCGTTTTTTTTTATCATTTCTGGGGTGACTAACGAAATAATCTTTTGCCCAAAAGTGAACCGTTAGTCACTCCAAAACTGACCGATTGAAGATTTCATCATAATAAAAACTATGAAGATGGAATCATAGTAAAATATGATTCTGAAACATGGAAAATTCTTTGTCGCGAAAATCTTAAATTAATTATATTACAATAATATGTAGCTCTATATTTTTATTGAGTATTGTAAAATTAAGAATATAAGTTAAGGAACAGTAATTTTTATTGTCTATTCATTACATTATTGTGAATATATATATATACATACATATATATATATATATATATATATATATATATATATATATATATATTACACTAAATCCACTACATCTAATTCATTTTTCCGCAACGACTCTTCCCCCACCGTTAGTGATTTACAAAAAACCAATATAGTATATAAATTCATATGTCCATTTAGAGAATGTATCTCTAACAACCTCAATAATATCTACATCGGACACACCACAAATTCGCTCTCACGGCGTCTGACGTTGCACTTAAATGAAAATTCAAATATATTCCGTCATTTAGAACAACACGGTTATCAACGCACACTTCTGAGAAAAACGCTTGTTGATAACACGTACATACTTAAACAAGAAAATAATAAGCAGAAACTAAAAATCCTCGAAGCACTCTACATTAAACAATTTAAACCCGGTTTAAATACAATCAATTTCGATATTTCCAATAACGTACTCAAATGTCTGTAATCAGACCAGGGACCACAACACCACTATTTTGTCACTGTCTTCGGCCATCCGCCACGGTAGGGATGGACTTATATTTTGAATTCAATTATCTTTATTGTTAATAGCTTAAATGTTCTATGTTTACTGTGTGTTAATATTTACTCTTTGATAATGGCTTATGTGAGCCGAAAGCTTAGACCCGATAAAAAATTCAACAAATACTGTGATTTTTTGTTGTCTTTTAACGACATCACCATCAAGTATATCAGACGGTATGAACGGATCCTACACAAAATTAATAGACAAAACTTGTCTATATTATTCAATGAAACCTGCATTAATGAAAAAATGCTGCCAAAATACACACAATATATATATATATATATATATATATATATATAAAGAACAAGAGAAAAACAAGAAGAAGAGACCTTTTTGTAGAACTAGAAACACTATTATTAAGCGAAGTTTAAACACTAGTGATGCCATTGCGTGTGATTAAAAGGATGCAGGATATCGGTATTCTGTATCCTTCTTGCCAAACCGTTCAATACCTCCGGATCGAACCAACACAGAAAAAAACAGTCGAACAATACTAAAGAGTCGAGCTGTCTAACATGACCAGCGATAAAAATCTTCCTGAAGTGTCGACTGGAACTCTTCCTCGCTAGCTGCCATCTCCTTATTGACACTGACATCAGCTTCCTTGTCACAATGATATATTGATTGTTTATTATATATTGATTGGTTATTGATCGTCATTATTGTTGCTTTTATCCCAATTTTCCGATGCTGTCCTCGTTTCCAAAAGTGTCTACTGCAGTTAGCAGTCGTTCCAGAAGATCGAACAGAAACCATTATTTGGTACGTGAAACTAAATTTCTGGTGCTACTTAAATAGAATGGTCGAATCATAAAGAAAAAATAAGGAATATTTCGCGAGTGGGGGAAAATAAATTGTATAGATTATCATTTTTAGAACTTCCTTAGGTTTGTGACGTCAGGTAAAATAAAAAAAGTATCGATATTATTAATTTTAGAAAGTGTGACATATTTCTAATATCAATACACTGTACGAGGATTGCCTCAGCGCTTTTTCTCAACTGTTAGAAGATGCGGCTCCCGACGAGTAGTAACATTCATCATGCCCAGTTCACTGCGTAGAATATTCTCAAATCTCTCAGGATTTATACCTTTATGCAAATTAATAATGTCTTTCTGAGATCTTTTACACTTTACCTGATCATGTATAGTTGTCTCGTGTCGTTGTTTTCCCTTTTAATAGCATTTCTTTACGTTTTTAACGCTGTACGAACACACTGGTAATCTTTAAAGAGGGATCGCGGATAATGTTTGTGTTAGTCTTTCAACGATCAGCCGTGTCAAAAAGACAAAATGAATCCACCTTTCCATGGTGAATCCAGACTGTTTCTAAATTCATCTGCCCACTTATACTCTGTTGAAAGAAAATGGAGCGTCATCATCTAATTTAGCAAGCATGGCAGCATAAATCTCCTTGGGGATAAACACATTTTTCCGCAGCTGCATGATAACACCAGTCAGTCAGTCAAGTGATACACGCTTGAGCGATCATGTCTTTTTTGAGACATGGTTGACTGGGTTGAAATTTTTCCCTCAGTAGGTTGCCATTACTTTTTGTGGTAGACATGATGCCAGCCAAAGCTATAGAACCCTATCTGCACTGATATTTAACCCATAGATGGAGGGAGAAATGAGGAGTTAATCCATTTATCAAGGGTATTTGCGCGTTAGTGAATGCAATGTATACAACTGGGATTCGAACTCGGATCTCTGATATCTCATTCCGAGCCGATATTTACTGCGGCGCAAGGCTGAGTCAACACCACGTGCCAAAATTTGTTCATTAACAAGAGAAGCCGCTAATAGTTTCTTTTGAAACCGACTTTGAATAGTCTGATTTTAGCTTCAGTCAGTCAGTTAAGTGCCATACGTGATACACGCTTGGACGATCATGTCTCGAAAAGAGACATGACTGACTGGGCAGTTGATTATCCCGCAGTAGGTTGCCATTGCTTTCTGCGGTAGATTGGTTGCCAGCCAAGACTATAGAACCCAATCTGTCCTGTTATTTATCACATAACTAGACGGAAGAGATGGATTAATACCTTTCCAAGGAGTATTTGCGCGTAAGTGAATGCAAGTAATTCAATTGGAATTCGAACCCGGCTCCCCGATTTCTCGTTCCGAGTCGATATACTGTTTAATAATAGAATCAGAGCATCTACTCAAATATGAGAATCCATTAAAAAATAACGTTTAAACAAATTAGTTAAGATATGCTGGATTTTATCAGTCAGTCAGTTAAGTGCCATACATGAAACACACTTAGGCGATCATGTCTTGAAAGGGACATGACTGACTGGGCAGAAGATTATACCGCGGTAGTCTGCCATTGTTTTCTGTGGTAGACTGGTTGCCAGCCAAGGCTATAGAACCCAATCTGCCCTGCTATTTAACCCATAACTGGAGGGAAGAGGCGGATTAATACTTTTCTCAGAAGTATTTGAGCGTAAGTGAATGCAAGGAATTTAACTGGAATTCGAACTCGGCTCCCCGATTTCTCGTTCCGAGTCGATATCCACTGCACCACAATAGCTTACCTTTCAATAAATTATTCAGTCAGTAAAAAGAATACACACAAATGACGATCCTCCGCCAAAGCAGAAGTGTTCTGATAAGCATTGTAAGTATTAAGAATCTGGTTAAGAGTAATCAAAATGTATTAACATCTTCAAAATTTAAAGATTTACTGTTGAGAATTGGGGTTCTGATTCCTATTTATGTCTAAGATCTATACATTTCTGCCTAAACTCTGAAATTTTATTCATAATTATCTTTTCTTTTTATTTTTTCCTTCAGTAAGTAGATAGGTTCACCTATCTACATGTTCACAAAATTCCCAGGTCTTTTGAACAGGAGTAGAGGCTTATCGCCTTGTTTCCTGCTTTTGATTGGCTGCTCAGTTTATTCTATAGTCTTTTTCAAATCAGTATAAAACTCACTAAACTAAAAAATTTATTTAAAGAAAAAAAATACTTTAAAAGCCTACCTTTTGGCATTAAATAACCCACAGAGGTTGATATGCCGTGAAACAAAACTCAAAAACTCAAACCAAAACACCTATTGAAGTAAAAATGAAATAAATAAATAATAGCTATAAAAAAATGACATTTTTTATAGCTATTATTTATTTCATTTTTATAGCTATTATTTATTTATTTCATGTGGGTTATTTAATGCCAAAAGTATTTTTTAATGTTCAGCTATGGTGAGAAAGTTGATTTAGTCAGATTGTGATAAAAAAATTGTTTTTATTTTTTTTAAATAAATTTTTTTTCCAGTTTTGTATTCAAAAATGTATTGCTGTTAATTTATTTTCCTTCAAAACTGTATTTTTCTATAAAAGTATATATATATATATTTTTTTTTTAATCATTTCACCCCGAGAAAGGCGGAAACGCCACTGATTACATAAATGTAAAAAGATTAATTAGAAAAGAGTGAGGAGTACAAACTAGTTAGAAAGGAACAATAGAAAGCTGAGAAAGCAGGTGCGATGACAGATACATAGGTGGAGAGAAAGGGAAGGTTATACAGGGGAGGGGAGAGAGCTAGGGGCCAGTGGTTAGTAGATGAGTACTGACTTTGCATTTAAATTTCTGGAGGTTGTAGTCGTCAGGAAAGCAAGAATACGGAAGCGAGTTCCACAGGCGGGAAGTGCGAGAGAGGAAACTGCAGGAGTAGAATTGTCGTCTGCATTTGGCTAACCTAACTGTGAATGGGTGGGACCCAGTTGCCAGTCTGGTTGCACGACTAAACACCTGTTGAGGAGGCATCAATGACTTAAGCTCATCCGAGCAGAAGCCATGAAAGTATTTATAGAAGAGACAAAGGGAAGCCACATTTCGATGATGGGGAAGTGGCTGCAGTCGAGTCGCCAGATCAGTACCTATCACATTACAGACTCTTTTTTTCGAGCTTGTCAAGAACACTGAGGAGAACGGCAGGGGCACCTGACCATAAATGGCAGCAGTACTCCATGCACGGACGGATGGTTGACTTGTATATATGCAGGATGGATTCAGGTGGAATAAACATCCTGGATCGACATAGTGTATTGACCCTAGTTTGGGGGTGAACTATTTGCCCATAGCTGGGACCCTAACAGTCTATCACTCTGGGTCAGAGTGGACCTGGGAACAACAGCAATTAAGAGGTAGTTCCATACTACCCACAACTTCCCAATCAGAGGCCTTGCTGCCCGATGTAGTTTACCGTCATACCCAGGACCAGGTGTTTTGGTTTGTGTTGTGTTTAACGGCATATAAAGCTCTGTGGGATATTTAATGCCAAAAAGATGGGGGTTTAAAGCATTTTTTAATTTTGGATTACAGTGAGAAGGTTGATTTAGTCAGATTTCGATGAATTTTTATTTTTTTATTTTAGAAAACTGAAGATGTCTTCTAGTTTTGTGTTAAAAAAATTAATTGCTGGAATATATTTTTTTAATCAAAAATGTATTGTTGGTAAAATGTTTCCTTCATAAATGAATATTTTTCTATAAAAGTCTATTTGTATATATATATATTTTTTTTTATAAAAGTCTATTTTTATACTTTCATCATATTTTGATCACAGTTTAAAGGTTAACTATTTGCTCATAGCTGGAACCCTAACAGGTGCTACCACTCCGGGTGAGGGTGGACCTAGGAACAACAGCAAGCAAATAAGAGGTTGTTCCATGCTCCTCACAGTCTCCCAATCAGATGCTTTGCTGTTGAATGCAGTTTACCGTCATACGCAGGACAACTTCAGTAGGCGCACATATCGTACAATTCAAGCTTATCTGAGGTCTTTAGTTCGTGTGTAGACATTTATCTTTAGTTTCCTGGCCACAATTCTCTTTCTGGTTCCTAGTTATATCAACTTCAGGTCTGTAAATTTCCGCATAAACTCTAAAAGTTTATCTATATTTGTTATCTTTTAAACTTTTTTCTTCAATAGGAGTTCATAAGGTCAGATATTGCGTAGTTAACATTCTTCTGAGATCTTTTGAATAGTAGTAGTGGTTTATCTCTTGTTCCATGTTTAGTATTAGTATACTGATTCCTTCAAATGTCTACTTCAAATATATATATATATATATATATACATATATATATATATATATATATATATCTCCGTCTAAACTATGAAATATTATTTATTATTAATTTTTATATTTATAATTTTCAGTTTGTTTTTTTTAAATAGGAATAGATAGGGTCATATATAGGCCGGTTTACATACGTTTCCGGTCTATTGAAAAGAAGAAGATTTTGTATCTGGGTATCCGGTTTATTTTAAAATCTTTTTCTTTTATTTAATCCCCAGTTACACTTTGGGTTTATTTGCATTGGATGAGATGATTGAACAAGTATCAGTCGCCTCTATTCCATTTTCTTTTTATTGTTTTCTTTCTATAAATGTGTTTATTTATTTTTCTCATATTCCCTAGAACTCAGTAACCTCTTAAGTTTTCGGGTCTTTGTTTGTTGTTAAACTACGTTTTTTTTTTTAAATCCAGGAGGACAACTGAAATTAACCGTTTTATTTTGTGCGCTGACGATACGTTTGTACATCGATCCACAGCATTTTCAACGTCTTAAAAGATCGAGTAATCGCAGAAAGGCTTTAATTAGGATATTGATTTCGACTGCGTAGATATTTCTATCTACGTCTTCGAAATCAGTCTAATACTGTACAGAAGTAGAAGCATAATCAGGGACAATCTTGCGTTTCAAACGTCAGCAAAAAAATTGTTTTATTACCGGCTTATTTCAACTGTCGTATAAGGGTAAATATTTTGCAATATGTTCTTCCGAGATACTAGATTAACAACTACGTCTCACCCTTTTACAGTGAAACCGATAAAATGTAACCACAATTTCTACACCAACAGCTTCTTTTCTCGCACTTCCCGCCTGTGGAATTCCCTTCCACATACTTGCTTCAACGACAGCTACAATCTCCAGGAGTTTAAATGTAAGGTCAATAGACACCTCCTAACACACAAACTCGCATCCATTCTCTCAAACACTCCTCCCATCTACCCAACCCTCAGCTTCGGTATCCTTATCCGTCTATCACCCTTCTTTTGACATTTCTTATATCTAACCACTCTTTCTCATCACCTCCCCCTATGTAAGCCCCTGCGCAATAGTGGCAATGGAATGCCTTGCTTGGGGTGAAATGATTAAAAAAAAAATTAAAATATTTATTAAAATTTTCCCCGTAATTTTTATGTCACTGGTTTAATAATACTGAAAGGTGTGACTGGAATGTAATGTTCTTCTCTCTCATGGGTCATGTTCCTTCAGAACGTAGGTGATCATAGACTTCCTCTTGGCCCTGTCTTGTTGCTCTTAATATTTTTCCTCTTTGTTTCTCTCCGAAACCCCACTCCGCCATCCATATGCTCAA